>JACEII010000035.1:1725630-1761269 GCA_014332785.1 Antheraea mylitta
TTTTATCCAATAATTATGTATAGCTCTATATTTTGTAATATTGGTATTATTTTACGTAATTAGTTCGTTTATTGTGCACAAGTGAAGTGGATGAGAAATAATACCGCAGAACATGAATTCTATGATGCCACAAAAACACCATAGAAAGTTCTAACAAAGCGACCACCATTAGAACATTGAAATTATCACAGGTCACTTGTAATATTATTACCTACTGGACAATAATAGTAATAATTTAGAAAACTGTTTGCATAAGATGAAATACAAACATATATAATAAGAAATTTAATAACCGATGATATATGACGCGGATTCTCACACAAAGTTATTGAATACTTATTTATATGCAGGGCATCTTTGTGTCTCAATGGAACCCTTAAGGCAAACGCGCGTTTTATATGTGAAGAGCCGCAAAAATAACATTTCCGAGAAGTTTTCTTTCTATAAGAGAACTCCAATAAAGAACGCTTTCCTAACAACGGCCTTGACAATTGGTTTAGCGATATATTTTTTCCCACAAGGTTCACGACATTTTTATAAAAATATGTTCTGTGGTTACCTTTGAGAAGAAGGAGGAGTCTACTATCAAATCGTTCGATAATTTTGTCAAGAATGTGATTGTTAATCTTAAGACATTTAACGGACTTTGATATTACGACTCTCTGGCTTGTACCTAAATCATTTTAAAATTACTACAACTCTCTGACTTTTTTTTAATCTTTATTATTGACAGCCAATCTTTCAGATTAGTACTGCCATGTTCGTGTAGTTAATAATATTACAAGCGTCGAGTGATTATTTCAATATTCTAACAGATGGTGGCTCCCTTGTTAGACCTTCCAGGGAGTTTTTGTGGCATCTCAGAATTTCATGCTCCGTGAAATTTTCCATTCGCTTCATTTATGCACAATAAACTAACTATACTACGTAAAACACCACCAAATTTATAAAATATAGAGTCAAATAACACAAGATTATGAATAAAATACAAAATCACTACATGACAGACTAAGCTCCCGCCAAAAACTACGACTCTCTGACTTGCATCTAAATCATGATTCACAAATCTTTGGGACTTCTATATAATGCTCATGCAACACGTCAAGGGAAAGAGCAGTGAATTGTATAAAATTGCGATCAACCTTCTCTCCCTTTATATTGTTAATTCTAAATGACCTCTGCGCGACACCAACAAAATAAAAGTAAAAGATACCTTTGACAGACATATTTAAAATTGAGATGCTTAATACACATGTGTTCTATTATATAGCTATCAACTCGCTTTAGCTTTGTATGGTGCATTGTATTTTTTTATGCCAAGATTGTGGCTAACAAGCTTGCGACCCGCCTGACGTTAAGCAGTCACTGTAGCCTATGGACGCTTGCAACATCAGAGGTGTCACATGCGCGCTACCGACCCTTTAGTATCCCATTCCCCTATCTCTTGAAGAATTGTATAATGTAGTCCCTAGAAAACATCAGCAGGAAGCTGATTCCAAAATCGGCGAGTTCATAGGAGGAAATTTCTCTGGAACCGGACTATCTGAGATCATTTTGGCGGTATTAGTATGGCATCGTAATTGTTTAAATAATTTAAGTCTATCTTTAGAGCTTTAATATTTGAAACTCATTAAACACATAGAAGCTGCATAAATCTTCACACGACTTTTTTATTGTGCGTTACTTAAATCTTCTGATATGTTCATTATTTTTTTTAATAATATGTAAAAGGTAAATATAATTTGGCAGAAATTAGAATACATACACACAAGAAGACAATTGAATGAAAACAAATGTTAAAATTGATTTTTTTATATCATAGGAAGCAAACGAACAGGTGGGTCACCTCATGTTAAGTAATCACCACCATCCATAGACATCAGAAACACAAGAGGAGTCGTAAGTACGTTGCCAGACCATGTTGGTGGGGGAAGGGGGAGGAAAGCAAGGGAGATAGATTTCACGTCGGTTTTCTGTGAGAGGGTGGTACTACCCCAGGCGAGCCGACTCGTTCATGCTATACGATATTTCAAATACTAGCTGCTACCCGCAACTTCACCTGCGTCGCTTATTATTTGTTTTCTCACATCTCAAAGGGATGAGGCAGCGTTTTCGACCGAAGCTCACAGAAGGCTTGACTTCTTCCGACATTTCCAACAACTAACATTATATTTCGACCAATTTACACAAAATCTTGACCATTTATTCACCTAAACATTCCTCGTGAATTATTCTATTTATTAATTAAAACCGCTTGAAAATCCGTTCAGTAGTTATTAAGTTTATCGCAAACAGACAGACAGACGCGTTGGAGGACTACATTTTATAATATGTAGTGATGATGATTCAATGTACGAAGGACAGTACTATAATATAAATAAGAATATACTGGTAAACCAAGTTACGGGTAAGAGTAGGCGGAAAATAAGTGTTTGTTTATTCCGCAGTTGAACGATCTTATAATTGTTTGTACGAAGGGCTAAGTTTTTATCTTCTCCCAACCGTCACAAAGACGGCGATCACGGACCGAAAGAAATCAATAATAACGGACGCCTTATTAGAAAAGTTTTTCTTTCTTATACCGAAACTTACACGTCTGTTTTGTTTGTAGAACCTAGTTCGTTTGTACAAGTAGTAATATCGAAGTCTTTATTATGTGTAAATTGCGGGTGTGAATTATGATTGCTTTCGAAATTAGGATAAAAGAAACTTTGTATTAAATGTCGACTGTTTCAGTACGTCTTGCGATAACAATGGTGAAATTATTTAAAAATCTCATTGTGATGAAAAACCTAATAGGCGTTAAATGAACAGCTAATAGCTGCTTAGTAATTATAGCTTATTGTTGTAATAGCTGATGATGATGATTTAGTCCAACCGGTTTCGGCCATGGCGACCACTTTGACCTCTATACTTAGAAATGGCGCTGGTGTGTTCGAAGATGGCTTATGTAGTCTATCTTCGCGGCGAAACTTCGTGTTATGTTATGGCAGCAGGAGGGCAAGCTCTTAACTGGTATCAAGGTCAACTTTACGCTGAGCCTCGAACTTGCGTACAAGGCTGTTTACCATCCTGCGCCATTCTGGCCGTTGTGCTGCTAAACGTTCCCAACAAGAGGGCTGTATATAGCATCTCTTAATATAGCTATAATTATGATAATGACTGCTCTGACCGATGTCGGCCATGGCGAGAACTTTGACGCCTAATCTGAGAAGCTTACTTGGAGTCCAGTTATGGAAGCGGTCAGATGCTCAGGACATATTAAGGTACACAAGTATATGCGCAATACACAAGTGCATTGGAACAAGGTCAGTTACACCCGGAGAAGGACCCGGACAGATGGTACAGTATTACGGTGAGAAAGTTACAAGGGGTCAGTATTATCTCGCACTCCCTTTTACGATACTCACGGGAAGATATGGGTAGTGCTATTTTACTATACCTGCACTACAAGGCATAGAAAGGTATAGTTATAGAGCTTACACATATGTACTTACTAGTGGTCGTCTACAACATTGTCTAAGTTCGACCTGTATAAGACAGGTTATTCAAAATCGATATTAAAACACTAGAAAGAGAGACAGATTGGCTATCCTATGTATCAGGCTTGGTAAGAGCAGTAACTGTTTTTTTTTTTTGGTAATAGTTGTTAGAATGTATGATCCATAGTCGATCCTTTTTTTTTCTTTCGAACTGACTACGCCATTGACCTAGCAAGGTCTTAACAGCTTCACCGAACAACTAAGGCGAGCGCTTAAGGCACTCAGCCGATTTTATTTTTGGCAACTAGCTCAAGGGTGCGCGGCACACCTCGGCTTGGCTGTTGCCTGTTACATACAAATCGCGTCCTACCTTAGCTAACCTAGCTAACTATTTATATATGTATGAGTTGTTGAGACGTATATGTGTACCAAGCATACACGCCTCAACAACTCCTCCATGTATATATTATCAGAAAATAAGAATTTTTTGCAATTCTATAAGGTAAAATAATAAAACCCTTCCACTTTCATCTGTAAGCATGTGGGCGTGCACGTGTGTGGAGGTGATAGTGTAATGTTGTAGCAGTGAAGTAAGTTTTTGTGTTACACTGTATCGCGCTAGCAGCGTACTCAAGGGCTCCCTGCCGAGGGATCGGACCTAGGCTTGAGTCGCTGCCGAGGGGAGCCTAATCTGGTATGCGGGAGCGGGCGGATTTATCTGCATGCAGTATAACGAGCATTTGAAGTAGATTTAGGTGCCACCCTCGCGGGTGACACGATCGTTTCGAATTATATTCGCGATTCGCGGGCTACGCATTTATAAAAAAATGACGACTAAAAGAATAAAGGACTACGTAAATAAATAGATAAAGTAATGAGTAAACAAATGTACAATATAATATAATGAAAAAAGCAATAAATAAATACAATGGAAGGGTCTCACCCAATTTCAGGAAAAAGAACGCAGGTGTTACGTAGGTGCGGTGCCCGTGTGCGCTACGTCAGCCAGATCGGCACTTCAAGGTGAAAGTAATAGCGAAGGTTATACTGTATACACTGTATCACAATAATAACGAAATATCGTTCCGAGCGCGGACATAACCGTTCCCGGCCGCGTCAGAATCGGAACTCCGCTCAGAATCGGAACTCCCCTAGTCGATGCAGTCAGGGATGCCAATAAATACTTCGTAGGTGCTATCAGTATCTATTTGGGCAGAGCTTCGCCTTACAATACTTTGTATATAAGAATGCGCGTTGACCAATGACATCTTCCCTTTTATAAGCCGGAAAATATAATTTATAAGACGAATATACAAATCAAATTAATTACCATTGACTCATAATTCTGCAAAATGATTTAAGTAACACAAAAATAATAAATGACGAACAAATTAATGTTATTTAAGTACATCAATTCTATATAATCATTCTTATTTATGCACTAGCTATTACCCGCGACTTTGCACGCGTTTTTTTAATATATTAAATAAATGTAACATTGTAATTATATGTGTAAAATTACAGAAATACTCTCGCAAAAATATTTGTTAGTACGACACGCACATCATATACTGTAACAGGTAACATGTATATTACATATGTGAATACTAATAGTGTGTCGAATGGGATGGGATTTATCATCAGCTACATACCTGGAACTTTAAACTACTATATACGATCCTCAGTGCTCACTTATACTATATAAGAAAGTATTAAAAATATTAAGCTATTCATTTTCGATCATTATCAATATGTATTCAATATTTTATTATAGAGATATAATGTGCCCATATTTTGTCGATATAATTAAGTTATTATTATATGTTGCTGAAATATAAATTTCATACAAACATATTATTTTCAATAACATTTATTCTTGGAGTCTAGTACAGCGCACGTCTCATGCGGATGTTTACAGTGAACAACATATTTTTGATCAATGCACGGGTAACAGTTCATCACTACATATCATAGTGTAAAACAAAGTCCTCTGCCACGTCTATCTATATGACTGTTCGCGATAAGTTCAAAAACTACAGAACGTATCTTCATGCCGTTTTCACCATTATATAAAATGATTCTTGGGCAAGGTTTAGGTATAGTTTGTCTTATTATCAGTGCGGGCAACGTCTGCTGAACCCGCTAATTTACAATAAAGCAGCTAATTAGTTAGTTATTTACCCGTAAAATTCCCGTTCAAATATTACTTCTAATCCGGTGAAGCTGTTAAGACCTTGCTAGGTCAATAGCGTAGTCATTTCTAAGAAAAAAAGACCGTTCAAATAGATCCAGCTGTTACCAGATTAGGCCCCCCTCGGCAGCGGCTAAAGCCTAGGTCCGTTCCCTCGGCATGTAGCCCTTGAGTGCGCTGCTCGCGCGAAATAGTGACACAAAATCTTACATCACTGCAACAACATTACACATATCACCCCCACACGCATGCATGCATACACGCTTACACATGAAAGTGGAAAGGTTTTGTTTCTTTCCCTTATCGAACTGAAATAGTTTAGAAAGTTAACTGATACGAAATATATATAGTTCTTGAGGTATATACGCTTGGTACACATATATGTTCCAACAACTCATATATGTATGAATAGTTAGCTTAGGTCAGCTCAGACAGTTCGCGAATTGCACATATCAGACAACAGCCCAAGCCGAGGTGTGCCGTGCACCCTTGAGCTAGTTGGCAAATAAAATCGGCTGAGTGCCCTTAGCGCTCGCCTTAGTAGTCCGGTGAAGCTGTTAAGACCTTGCTGGGTCAATAGCTTAGTCATTTCGAGAAAAAATAGATCCAGCTGTTTTAGAGATTACCCGGAACAAATAAACAAACAGTCATATCGATAGCATTAAAAAATTTGATATTTGTAGCACCACAGATATAGGAATGTATTCACCAAGAAGTATTTATTTCAATATTATATACACACACTTTATTTTTAAAATACGTAATATATCACAAATCAAAAATTGGGATCAAAACTAACGTACCTACAATACATTTTTGGAGGAGTTTGTAGCACGTTCAGCCATACATACAAACAAACTCTTCAGCATTATACATTAGTATAGATTTGGCGCTTTCATTAACTTTGTCCAAGTTAATAAGAAAACTAGGTAAAGAATTCATAATAACTACCTATATTGACAACTTCAGAATTGAGAGTTTTTGGCGGGATTTAAGTCTGTCATCTAGTGGATTTTATATTTTATTCATAATCTTGTGTTATTTGACTCTATATTGTGTAAATTTGGTGGTGTTTTACGTAATACAGTCAGTTTGTTGTGTAAAAGTGAAGTGAATGGAAAATAATACCACGGAGAATGACATTCTGAGATGCCACAAAAACTCCCTGGAAGGTTCTAGCAAGGTTTCCACCAACTTGTTTGAAGTTGGTGGATCGCATTCACACGATGCTTAATATTGAAATGATCGCACGACGCTTGTGATATTATTGACTACGTGACAATGGCCGTAATAATCGGAAAGATTGATTGCCAAAAATATAGTTAAAAAAAATATTCAGACTTGGCATTATGGATTAATTCCTTCGCCTGTCTTATTGGATGGATATTATTACTTATAAACTTTTTGAATAACAGCACAAAATAATTAGTGTCGAAATATCAAGAGTTACATTAAACTGAAAAGACCAATTTATTACATGAAAATGGCAGTAATATTCACTGAAAAGGACTGAGTTGCCAATAACAAAAAAGAAGAAGAAGAACAACACAAAATAAACTTTGGAAATGTTTGCGATATAAACGTACGACGTATAATCAAAAATTAGAAACAAAACTAACGTAGAATAAACTTTTTGAGGAGTTTTTGACGGGATTTCAGTCTGTTATGTAGGGGATTTTATATTTTATTCATAGTTTTGTGTTATTTGACTCTATATTGTGTTAAATTGGCGGCGTTTTATGTAATATGGTTTGTTTATTATGCATAAGTGAAATAAATGAAAAATAATACCACGGAGCATGTATTCTGGGGTCTTGAAAATTAAGAAGATAAAAATTTACGAAATATTATATAGAAGATTTGGCGCTTATATATAGAGAATACATAAGAACTACCTATATTGACAATTTCACAATTGGCAGTATGGATTATTCCTTCGCCTGTATTGTGATGGACGATAATTATTACTACTAACCTTTTAGAATAGCAGCACAAAATAGACTTTAAAAATGTTTGCGATAGCAACGTACTATTTATAATCAAAAATTGGAATTAAAAATAACCTAGAATAAGCTTTTGAACAGAAACACAAAATAAACCATAATAATATTTTCGATAGAATGTTATCATGTTACCATGGCAACGCATATAATACTGACACTGACACGCAGCGGATGCTGTAAAAATAGCCCGATTTTGAGACATTCTTCATTAGTGCTCCGCTCCTTTTGGTTTTAACGTGATGATATGTAGTAGCCTAAGGCCATCCTCGATAAATGAGCTATCTAACACTGAAAGAAACTTTCAAATGGAACCGGTAGTTTTTCAGATTAGCGTGTTCAACCAAACAAACAAACAAACTCTTTATAATATTAGTATAGATTTGTAATATATTCCGACACACAAGTATGTGTGCACAGCAGCAGCATCTTGCCGTTCATAGGCCAAACTATGGAAGTCAAAGGAATTATTATTTATTCATAATTCTGCAAAATACTTTAAGTAACACAAAAATAATGATAACCATTAAACTAATGTTATGTAAGTAATAAGCCCGTTATAAATAATAATATCAATTAAAAAGGTATTATGTCTTATTAAAATATATATAATAACAATTCTTATTTATGATTTTAAATATGATGGCGCTAGTGTCAATGTGTATCTCTAATATGGTGGCGCAACTATCAATGTGTATGTCTAATATGGTGGCACTAATCTCAATGTTCCGGTCGTGTTGTAGTCTGGCTCCTTGATTGTGACGTAGCACCTCCGGATGTGGGTGATAACATTATCCTAACAAAGTCCTGAAGTGCATTACCGATTTGCCGGATAGTGACTTCAAGCACCATGTTAAACAACTTTTATTGTCTAAAAGTTATTATTATAAGGTGGATCAAGTGGAATGGGAGTGATGTTTGGAATTGACGAAATGCGAACGTTTGTAACTATTTGAATAACCTATGTATAAGAAAAAACACAAAGCAGAATGAGTTTCTTACCGGGTTTTCTCGATAACTGGGTTGTTTTTCGAACCGATGGTAGGTTTGACGTTCATAACCGCCTTCGCAGGACCTAAATTGAATAAAGTATTTCTGACTTTATATAGCGAACTGTTATACGGAACTTTAAAATTCACATCTTACATATTCACATTTTACAATAGATAACCGTCAGGCTTGAAGATCAGGATGAGATTGCCTGAGAGAAGGGGAACTGAGGTATTATAGCACATATAATAATGAGTAGGCGGGAAACGTAACAGGATCTACAATATAGGGTACATTGTACAGATATAACAGAACGTTGAAATAGCTCTCAAATAGCAGAATTTTTTCAACTTAACATTTATCTAATCTTGACCACTCTAAATGATATCTGTATACATAATAGCAAATGTGCTATATTATAATATGATATATGTTAATATAACAAATATGTTGTCCCGATGCCATAATTATGTAAAGTTTCATGGATATCCGCTGAGTAGTTTTTGCTAGAGAGCGTAACAAACATCCATTAATCTTCACAAACTTTCCTGTTTATTTGTTAATATTAATAGGATCTGTAATCATAATAAGAATTACAAATGTAAACCATTTAAGTGAAAACATCTTTAGTGAGTTTGCGTGGTATTTATAAATTCGCGTCATTATATGCTAGCAAACGTGACCGACCGTATTGCGCTTGGGTGGCTTACGCCAAACTAGCGGCGTGTAGTATAGCAGCACATCCTATTTTTTATTAATTCATAAATTGTATAAAAGTGTATATAATTATTGCTCCAAGTACCATAAAATGTGAAAACCAGACTATTGATAATAATTTTTATAGGTACACAAATTCTGAAATGAAAATAATTCAGACTAAAATCAATTTAAAAATTCAAAAGAGAACACAGTAATTTTGATTTTAAGTTTTAAAAAAATCTAAATATTTAAATTGTTGCATATCAAACCCGTTTCCGTATATTTTATAGTCGGGCTTATTGTAATTAATAAACCCGTGGATAATAACTAAAAATACGAAATATCACGCTAAATACTAGTGTTAATTTTTTCACTATATAATTTGCCAAATTAGTCGACATTAATGGCTATCACTTCACTTTTCAAGGTCGTAGTATGTTACATAGTCTAGTTGTATAGTTTGAAACTTTCTACAGATTGAATTATATTAGTGTACATTAAGATATAACAGAAAACATGCGATAAAAATGCAAGATTTCTACGGAAGGGCCAATTCACTTAGGCATAGCGGTCACTCGTTAATTAAGGCCGACGACATTGCTTTGCGCGCAATACATACGGTAAGGCGCGTCGGTGAAGCCCGCTAATTTACGCTACACATGGCTACAAAGTTCGAAAAACTATTTAAATTATAGATAGGTTAAATAGATTACGATTTTACATATATTTGTGTAAGATACACTTAAAATAGTATTAGAAACTACATGTAGTAGTTGAAATATTTTAAGCCCGTGGGTAAATTAAATACCGTTTGCGTTACAAGAAATTTCAATTGTAAACAGATAAAAAAACAAATAAAATCACCATCATGCACTTACACGTCATAATACTGTAGACGTGTTCCGCTTGTAGATCTCTTCCTTTTGTTTTCTTTGTAACTCTGAAATAATGACGTCAATGACAGAGAGGGGCTATTCTTAGAACTACATTATTCTTAGTATTCACAGTCGATGTGTCATACTTTGTTAATTTTCACCGGTCCGCATATGTATGATGTACAAGATATAACAATATTATCAATAAAATTTTTACTAGAGTAAATTGTATTTGAATCGAATATTTCACAAACACCATAAGTCGAGCAAAGTTAATTTTCCAGGAGAAGCTAAAACTGTTTTGATACATAAAATTGTTCTGAACTACCTTTATTTTATTAACATTAGGAAAGTTTAAGTATTACTGCAATGTTTTTATTTTATAAAATATTCTTTTCTAGTTTTTTAGTGACTAAAATCACTTAAAAGTCATTTGACTTATGGGGTTTCTGAACAAGATGAAAATGTTGTTTCTTATTTAATTTCTTTATGAATAATTAGTAATTTGAAACCAAAATTCAAGAATAGATTTAACCCTCTTTGCTTTCTCAATCTGTAACTGACCATTTATATATGTAATCATAAAATATTTTAACATTTCGTTCTTGAGGAAATTAAGTTTCAAGTTTTAGATTAGACGACCTTAGATGCATTCCTCAGCTTAAAGGAATGTTATACAAAGCCACCGATGTATTCAGTCACTATCCCATCTTGTCCTTCATTATAGTGGAAAAATGAATATTGTCTAATTTTTATTAAAATCAGTGTCAGTGCCTTATGGAGTTTCTCTAATGCATGCGATATTTGACTCGATACTGTTCCTTTGATATTAAAGTGACTTCTGTGATTTTTGTTAGACATACGAAGCTATCTTAGAAAAACACATAAACGCATAAACACATACCCCGTTTATTAAAACAATATGATTTATGGGGTTTCTGAAATAACCGATCCATTTATGTTTAGTATACAAAATGTTTAGGAATTATTTTTCTATACTGATTTAAAATATAATGTGTTATATTGACATGACTGGTATAATAAGAGTGAAACACCTACACCTACTATTAAAATGTTTTAATTAAAAGGAATCCTAAAGTCAGAAAGGCGTGATGTCCGTATGTCACGGTACGTACACAAGTCTCTACAATCACCATCCCGCTAGATTACGACCAGTGCTTACCCCAGGGCGTCTTCGACGAAAATTCTCTCCATAAAGCGTAATCATTTGTTCCAAGCGCCTTTATCACTCTAGACTTGTGTTGCGTGTGCCAAGTAAGAGTTGTAAAATTGTTGCCTTGATTACTTATTACAGTTTATTTGTTTTGGAGGAAATAAGAGCTTTTATAAAATATTTTATCTAACTTGAAAATGAAAATAAGACCTGGGATTAATGTTGCTTGTGATAGTGTACTGTAGATTTTAGGTTTGTTTTATACTAAGTGTACTAAAATATTTACACATGTAATATAATATCTGTACATAGTATAAAATGAAGTCGCTTCCGTTGTCAGTTTCCTTAGATCTTTTAAACTATTCAACATATTTTAATACAGTTAACAGCGATAGATAGAATGATTCAAGAGGTAGGTTTATAATATAATATATAGGTACATAGTAACAAACATATTTTTGTGCGCATAAATCGTAAACGCACGCTAAACCTTACAAAATAGATCAAATTAAAAAAAAGTCGAAGATGGTATATATTTATCTCGAAAGAATAAATCACAGTAGGTAACCATTTTTATTTTTTTACAAAAATTTATATGTGGATATTTAGCAAGCCTTTTTATACAATACAGTATTATTCCTTATCGAATTAAATACATTACATCATACGTTGTACGTGTAACAGTATTTCATTGAAATAGATATCTACATTGCACCCGTGCAAAGCTTGGGTGGGTCGTAATTAATAGAATAAAAATATAAAAGATTTGCAAATTTGTATACTTTTACCTTAACATCCTTTTTACAATTACTGATATAGAATATGTTCCTTTTAAATATCGATTTTGAAAGACAAAAATAGTAAACTACAAGGAGGTCTGTAACAGTCTTTGAAGATGAGATTAGTGTATAATATACTATGAGATTTGTGTCGATATTCGATACCATTTTATCTTCTGGTTACTTTGTTGAGGGTTGACGTTGCAGATGCCTCAACAGTAGAAATTAAGCAGTTCTAATATTCCCCCATAGTATAGGTTATACATTTATTCTGTATTCTATACAGAAGTAGTTTTGTATATGTCACCATCAAAACCAAGTCACATAACATTGCGAAATGCCTTTGAAAATTTAGTTAACAACATGTAGTAATTAAAAAGAAAAACATTTCCATTCGATTTCGAGCTCTGTATGAGTTAAATATCTTTTTTATTTTTACGCAAGCCGTAAATAAGCATTTATATAATACAATTTAAATCGTATAAAATTAAAAACGTCACAACGCGTTACGGCACCGCACTAATTGAATACTAAATTGTTTGGGGAATCAAAAAAAGAAACTCATTTGCGGTGGACACGTTGCGAGATTAAACTGCGTTATCCAGCGTTTTGTTTAACATGACGACTTTTGAATTGTTATACGGTCACGTATGATACGAATACAGCTAACGTATTTAAGACTAGCTTTACCCGCGATTTTAGCCTCGTAGATTCTATTAAAAACATTTTGTTCAGTGTAGATTCAGCGCGCGATTCTGTACACTGCATGATTATTACATTTGCGCGCCTTTTTTTGCAATAAAGGTAGTCTAAGTTACTTCTTATGACATTAGCTATTTATCCGAGAAATCTCGTCAAAGTTGGCTTAGCCGTTTTGAAGATTAGCTGACACAAAACGACAGGTCTTAACAGTCAAGATAACATGGTTTTCTAACACGATTATTAGATTTTCAGATAATTGCACCCTATAACTTGATAAATAAAACTATATGCCCATAATTGATAGTAAAGTTTAAGGATTATCGTAAACAAACACTCTATTGATATTAGAGTTCGAGGTACAAATTTAATAGTTGAAAACATCGTAACATCTGTAATGGGGTGTACAAAGTTTGTTCGTATGAAATCCGATTGGATTTTATATCGAATTCTAACATTTAATATCTGTATAGCACATATGAAATGAACTTTGAAAACTTCATTTAAATATTAATATGATATTAACCGTTATAGAAGTTAGCATAGAGCGATGAATAATTCTTTTTTCCAACTTTTGAATAATAATAATCAAAAACTCAAAGCAGAGTTTGCGTTTTTTTAGAAAACTTTGCGTTATAAATGAATGAAAAGTTGCGCCAAAATAACAATCAATCAAAATATATACGACAATAAATAAAGACATTTAATAAAAACTTTGTACGTTTTAGTTTGATTTTTATATGATATTTATGATGAAAGTAAATTATAATTAGTATTTACGGATACATGATTTCATATTAGTTTTAGCTACTGCAAGAGCTGTTTGACTGTAGAAAAAACCATGAAAACTTCCTTTTTTAGTACAAATGTGAAGACAGTGCTGAGTTTTAGTAAAGTACAGTTTTATTAAATTAAAATTAATCATCTTTAAAAATTCAAATCAGAAGGTTTGACGACAACAAGTTTTTGTTTAAATTTACAAATTTGTAAATATGCTACGTTCAAAATATTTGTTCTAAATTTATATTTTATAATCCAATGATTTTGAATACAACATTAATTAAAATATCTATTTGACCTACTTTAATGAAATTCACACGATAAGAACGGAATGAAAATAATTACTAGTTATTAAATGCATGTAAACCCGTAGAAACATCTAGTTATTAGTACATTGATAATAGTTAATGGCTTCATCTGGCGAACTAATTATTTGAATGAATGTATCAAATTATATTTTGAAATTAAATAGCTAATTTTCTTTTCATGCCATAGGAGGCAAACGCAGGCGAGTCACGTGATATAAGTAATTACCGCCGCCCATAAACACTTTGCAACACAAGAGCAGTAAATGCGTTGCCAACCTCTCCCAGCACCGGCGCCATTCGTTTAAATTGTAAATTCCATCTTATTAAATCTTTCCTGTGGCCGGCCACATCGCGAACCCCTGTCTCGCGCGTCACAGGCAGAGAGCTCTCGTTTTTATACCCGCACACTTTTTGTTCGCATTATCTTGGCAATATTTTTGTCCGTGGCTACCCGGGTAGACGCAGAGATATTGCTTTCGCGATGTAGTACACACCACATCGATTTTACACATACACAGTTAATCAGCCATGTACCTTACACATTTGGTGGAAGGGTTTACTTTTTTTCCCTTATCGAACTGAATCGAGTAGATTTAGTTTGTCTCTTTCCGAATTACATGTTGTGTTTTTGTATCATGCAATTTTAATTGTATGATCCAAAAATGGATACATATATAGCTTAGCATAGTTTAGCTAGGACAGATCGGGTTTTTCTAGGTAACGGCCAAGCCGAGGTGTGCAGAGCACCCTTGAGCTAGTTACCAAAATGAAATCAGCTGAGTGCCTTAATCGCTCGCCTTAGTAGTCCGGTGAAGCTGTGAAGGTCAAAAAATAAGGCCAATAACGTAGTCTGTTCGAGAAAAAAAAACAACGTTGCCAGCCTGTATTTGGGGAAGGGATATGGGGGAGGGGAAGGAGAGGTGATCCTCCGGTGCTCTCACTGACCGAACGAAATGCAACAATTCAAACACTATTACTTCACGTCTGTTTTCTGTGAGAGGGCAGTACTACCCTGGACGAGCCGACCCATTCATGCTGAAACCAGTTATAATATGTAGATTCAGCGTGGCTCTATCACCTACAAAAATTATTTATATTATTTGGTTTATAAAATTTGGTTTGTATTAGAAAACAAAATATATTTTTGTTGCAGCTGCCTCCGTGGAGACTATATTAAAGCTTACTCAGAAGGTGGCATCCACGGACCTGGACCACCTGGCATCAACGAGTATTCAGCCTGGTCACGAGTCCTCTGCGGTAACAGAGCTGACTCACCGCCAGCACTCTATTCCCATGGACCTTTGCTGCTTCTGGAATTTCATACCGGAGCGAAGCAATCAAACTCTACCGGCTTTATTGGGACGTTTAGATTCATCGACAGACGTAAGTGTTACTAAATAATTAATTCAATCAAAACAGGGTAGTGAGTCAAACGTAAATTGAAGGTAAATAAATATACATCTATTCAGTACGTTAACATTTCGTTCGAGTAGTACGTTAGTACTAAATTTTAAAATAAATAATAATACTTTCATAATTATATAGATCTAACTAGCACTGAGCTTCAATCGTATTTATTTAAAAGCGACAAGTAATCTGAATATGGACCACAATTGCTTAGTCATATCTGTTTCACACATCATTTGGAAATTCTGATACTGTATAATTTCAGAAATATAAATACTATAAATCGATTGTACTCGTTGAAGATTTTGAAACAATTGAAATAATTAAAGGTTAACCAAAAAATCGTAAAACGATGAAAAATGCTTACATTAAATAATGATTACATATAATACAGATTTCAATAATCGCTTTCAAATTATAATCTAGATAGTTGTAAACAAAATAGCCAGTAGCGTGTTAAGGGGATATAATCAATTATAGTCTAAATGTAAATTCGAATATACAATACTCACTTGATAGTTAATCTCTGACACATAATCGTATTTTTATAATAAGCTGCAAATACAAACATTGCTACTGCGATAAGAATGTCGACTGTCGACGATTAAATCCAAACCTATGGGACAAATAAAACCCAAACAAATACACATGTCTGTTTACTTGTTATATTCAAGTATTTAGGTGCGCAATTTGTATTTGTATTCGTTATAAAATACTTTATAATTCATTTATTGATTAATATTAATAAGTTGCGTTAACATTCTGTTACTAGGTTTCATTCTGTTACTAGGTTTCATTTTATTACTATTTTTATTCTGGCAAGACACGAATTTGATTAAACCGTCATTCATGGCATATATTGTAGGCTTGCTGCAGTTAAAAACATTTTTTTTCCGGCTGCTCCAAAAATCCTTTCTTTGGATGAAAAACCGTTTATGTTATGAAATTATTTATATTTCCGGGAAATAGTATTTATCACGAGGAGTGTAAAAAAACAGATTTATTAGAAAACGAATTTAGATCCTTTTGCGGCACGTATTTCTAATAGTGATATTTTAATTTTCTTTCTCGCGTTTTCTATCAAAAAGAATCTTACTACGGTGCATACAAAAAATGTAATCATATAAGAATACATTTAGAAATGACAAGAATTATTTATTTAGTTTATTAATCCAAAAACAACGGAAATCATTAACAGATCCTAATACATCAACAATAGTGTTCTTTACTAAACTTTGCTATTTTGCAAGCTTCCAAGTTTATCACCAGTTGGTAATATACAAGATGATTCCGAAACAAAATAATGAGTTATTATATATCCCTATAAGCTCAGATGATTACCAAATGTACGTTTTATGATTTCGGAACATAATAGTCGTTATTCAGACAGTACAGTTGTTTTACAAATTGCACTAAAATATCCATACCAATATTATTGTTGAATACATCAACTAGTTCCATCTCTACACGTACAGAACTCTAAAATAATACATTAGTGAGAGTAAATGTGCACAATTAAGCAGTAATGGTTCGTTTTCTTTTGCCTTCAAATCTTAAAAGTAGGCATAATAAAGCATGAATTTAAATGAACGTTCATTTAGCCAAATCGCTTATCACAATCGTACCAGTAACAAGTTTAATGAAAACTTCGCTTTATATTGAGAACGACTTTTCAACTGTCCTTCAAATCTTTGGTGTGAATGTACTATCTCAAATTATTTTAAGTACTCTCGAAGTTTTGCAACTAACAAATCCAGAATTGCTTAATTTAAGCTGTTCGTCTTTGAGATTGTTTTTGACGTCACTTTTGACGGAATCGTTATGTCTTGTTAATCGTATAGTTTTAAAGATTGATCCTTTAAGAATTGGTTAATTCGCGTAAACTTTTTACACATAACATACACATACACATTTTTACACACAGGGGTGTAAGGGGTGTCGAATAACATCTTAAGACTTGAGACACCCAAGTCAACCTCACCTACACGTGGTGCATCCTGCTGATCAACGAACGAGGCAATGGCGAGAGCGGGGTGGTAGGGTTTTACAGCCTGACTGGGTCGCAACCACCATGCATATGACGAAAAAGACCGTCATAGTGACTCGCTTCTGCGCGTCGCGTTTCGGGATCAGCCTGTGCATATCCAGTACCGGGCGACTTTCGTCATTATGGCCGGCATGACAGCGGCGACCGGCGATGGATAATCTGTCTCTCGGTGGTTGCCGATGTTTTTGGATTGTACTATGCTTACCAGCAGGCTTATTGCAGTCACTTTGTCGTGCTTCTATAAAAAAAAAAACATTAATAAATGGAAGAACATCATTCACGTAGTCCAACGACAAAATCATTCTAAACTGTTTGTAACTTATCAATTTATAATTTTGCCGTATTAATAGGGAGTGTTAAAGAGTGATTTATTAAAAAACCTTTTTCTTATTTCATTATCTATTTCTTTGATGGCACCTCTTCGCATAAACGTCTACTTGACTTCCGCTTAACACTGTAATTAATTTAGTTACTACAGAAGATTATCTGAATAAAACGAGTATAAGCGACCGTCCTCTCATGAATAAAAGATCATGTTAAGTGAACCGTTCTTTTATGTCATAAATGAGCTCATTTTTCTGTCCGACTATGTCATTATCTTTATTGTTATTACAAGTATTATATATAAGTATTTTAATTTTTAATAAAACATATCGATCACTGCCATCTCAGACCGGGATGAAGATAGAGAACCAAGCAGATGGATTGATATATTATGATAAATCTATTCCAGCCCGTTAGTAGTATCCACTGATAAAATCACCATGATTTGGGGGTAAATTTCGCTCCAGGACACCTATCGTGGCTTCTTTCGGAAACAGCTTAAAGCCAAGCTTGAATCTCTGGAGTAGAACCCGCGAATATGCTGTTAGTGCGACACAGTACAACTACATTCACTAAATAATAACATGCACTATACTGGACACACCCTTACGGTAGGAATAAGAGTTCTGGAACAGAAGTTGTGAAGGCACGTGAATCCAAAAACGAACGATTAGTTTGATAACAAAAATATTTGTAGGGATCTGTATCCGACTGGGTTGCGTTTGCTGCATAGACGGCAGAACATTTTTGGGGTATTCTACTAGTCGATAGGACGTTGTTGTTTTCGGATTGTATTAGACTTACGTATATGGAGAACCGCACTTATAACTTTAGATGGTGTAAAATTAACACCTCCATTATAAATTTACTTAAAAGAAAATCAAAATGAATTGGATTGTCATTTAATGGATAAAATTAAAAGTATTTTTCATATTACAGGTAATTTCGAAACAGACGGTGTTCAAATTGCGGACACATGGTGCGATTACGTCTTTAACTCACAGCATAATAGACCATCTCATGGTCGCTTATACAGTCCTAGATACCCATCTAGTTACGCTAGTAACATGAGATGTAATTACCACTTTAACGCGAGGTAAACATATTACTAAATTCAATGAAATGTATGTTAACTAAATTGATTATAATAAAATGAAAAGATTATGGAAGTAGAGATGGTAAAATAAATTGGTTCAATAATATTGTTTAAGAGTAATGATGAAAGGAAGTTAGTGGGCAATAAAAAGATTAATGGGATGCTATTATAACGTAATTTTTTGTATTATTAAAGAACATTCGACACTCAACGTCATTAAATAGTAGGATTATTTCTTTTATCGTTGCTGAATATGATTAGTCGATAGAACCCGAACAGTTTTCTAGCAATATAGAAAATAATGATATTATCAAATAAATCATCATTGCAAGAACTTTGTATAAATGATTTATGTTATTTCAGGCAGCATGAAAGAATAAAATTAGTATTCGAAGAATCGTTCCTACAAAAAGGAGATGAAAGGTAAATATTGTTTAATGTCAATAACATTAATATACATTTCTCAAAGGTATCGATTCGATCTTCGATTGATCCCGTGTCTTATTTACAGTTGTTTGAATCGTGCGGACATTATAAAAGTTTTCGACGGACGAACTTCAACAGCGCCTGTGCTTGCGATGTTATGTAATGAGGTTATAGGTAAATAAAAATTAAACATCTGTATTCATCCACTTCTCTCACTGAAATAGGGCCGAAACTCGTGTCCTTTTCCACACTTTTCTGTCAACTGCTATTTCAATAAATATTCATACCGTTTACATATTTCTCACACAATTCATCTTCAGTTATTAAAGAGGTCTTCAATCATCTATCCATCTTCATACTTAATACTTATCTAGTTTTATGACTTTACTCCCTTCACATGAAATGTACCTACCGTAATAATCTATTACTGCTAAACTTCCCTGCTATACAATCATATAAATCGTCATTTCAATAGATAAATAATATATTGGCTATATTTGGGTGACATAACATTCATGTCCGTATAGGTTTTTTAAGACAATGTTGTGTTTTATAATGTTTTTTTTTTAATATGTGAAGTGGGAACGTAATAAAATCAACGCCGCCCTCTGTTTTTTATAGCTTTGTGACTAATGTTCGCAATTTTTTCCTCGTATACATGCTTTTAACGTTTCGCGGAAGTTTTATCTGTTACCTGAATTGAAAATGGATTGCCTTCTATTGTTTTAGTTGTAATTTTGTCATCTAAATTTAATGCCTATAAATTATTAGCCGAGAGTATTTCTCGTCTTCAGTTCTGTGTTTGATTAAAAACAACATTTAAGGTTACGGGGATGACAAATCGATCAAGCTAGTTTCATTCATAAAAAACTTTTTTTATCCGAGTTTTCAGTCAATGAAAAAATATAGCTAAGGTATAAAGGTAAATTTTGCCAGCGCTGTCAAAACAAAAATAGCTCAGATGGCAATCGGCTGCTTCAAAAGTCCGCTAAACCTTAGTTGGAATCTGAGTGACAGCAAAAGACATGTCTTTTTTACTTGTTTTTTTTTATATAAAATGCTACTTCTGTGAGGAAATCCTAACAGTTTATTTTAATTTAAATTTTTTTTTTAAAGAACCGTGCTTGTCGCGGTCGTTCAGATACTATGAAAATAAACTACTTAATTATTTATAGGTTATGAAATACTTTCAACGGGATCGGATCTTTTGGTACAGTTTACATCCAATTCCAATACGCCTGGACAAGGATTCAAGGCGAGCTATCATTTCGAAATGGAGGACAAGTCTAGCACAGGTTTAGTAAGCATATTACATTGTCGATTACCACATCAATCGAGTTTTTTTTATATCATATGAGGCCAACGAACAGGTGGGTCACCTGTTGTTAAGTAATCACCACTGTCCATAAATACTAGCAACACTAAGGGAGTCGCAAGTGTGTTGCAAGTCGGTATTTTGTCGGAGGGGTAAGACACGAGAGAAAAGGAGAGGGGACGTGTAGAGGAGGGATGTGGAAAGAAGTAAGGGGCGAAAGGGGGTTGGGCCTCCGGCGCTCTCACTGACCGATCAAAACGCAACAATGCAAGCAATGTTACTTCACGTCGGTTTTCTATGAAAGGGAGGTACTACCCTTGGCGAGCCGACCCATTCATGCTGAAACCAATAATAGCTTCAGCGTGACTCTACAACTACTAAGCTTAACTTATTTTTAAGTAAATGTGGATAGTTTTCTTATCAATTTCTTGGCATACCTTTTAGTTGCATTAGTATAATTCATAATTTAATGGTGGTAGGGCAAAAGCCCTAGAACTGTATATACCCGCCTGCTAGGTACCTTCTAATTAAAAATCTGTCACCAAGCTTCTATCGGTGTGTTCTGGCAGTTACTAGAACTACATAGTTATTTAACATCAAGTAAGACTTTAGTTAAATGCTTTAATCAAATAACACATAAAAATGTTGAGGCAGCACGGGACACCTGGTAGATGTGAAACATTGAAATTGTTTCGTATAAGTCAGATCCATAAAAGAACAGATTACAACAGGAATCAGCAATGGCATAATGAAAAGATAAATTACAACTAGGCGGAAGCGCGGTGTATTTGGTGGTATTTATCAAAAGGCGCTAGGTCATCAATGCATCCCGCCTAACATGAGTAGAACGAGTGGCCTAGAAAGCAGTTTGAATCATGTTTATACAAATGGGTTTGCAAATGTTTTTGAGTATTTTGTTAATAGTGCAAATTACGTATTTGGCTATAAATGGTTCACATCAAAATTTGAGCACATTAGTGAATGTTCTGAAGAGGTGTTCGACCCAATTCCCTCGTGTCGGTTCCAAGTTAAAACCGTACGAAATGGGCTTTGGTGCCACAAATTTATAGTTGCTTTCATCAGAGCAAAAAGCAAAAGAGACATATTTTTGACATGCTGTGAAACTCTGGAACTGTCTCCCTACTATTGAGTACTATTTTTCTCATAATTTTAAAGATATATATCCCTTAAACATAATTTTAATATAAAATTACTTACAACGGTATGGCTGCTACCGCAGCTGTTGATGGATTGTGAATTTTTCGATGACTCATGTTATGCATTTTAGTCTTTAAGCTATTGATTTAAATAAGATATAGATGCATAATACAAGACATTTCAAAGAAAAATTATCTTCAATTACTTTGACAATGAAAATAATTAATATTTTATATGACGTGTATGTGGTAATTCCTTGCATAACATCATTTGAAATTTGAATAAAGTATTATCGTTCTCAACAGATGCAGATGTTAATAAAAAATCAAGCACCTCAGAAGCAATATCCGGATTAGGGCCGGCTGTGAGTGCTGCCAGTGAGTACCGTCAGATAATACCCGTATTTAAAAACACTACCTTCATTTCGTACTAAACCGAAGAATATCCAGAAAGCTTCATTATTTGAAAATGCAACTTGATACATTATTCGATAAATGAAAAAGGAAACTTGGAATTATAGCATAGATACAAATGTAATCTAGTTTTAGTTTCTCATAAAACTAACAGAATATTTGCAACTCATATTTAATAGCACCGATTAATAATAATCAGTGCCTATATTTATTTTATTTATATTATAATGTACTTGAATTTTGTTACGTTCGTTAGTACAAGTCTGGTTTCCGAGCCACGGACAACGAATATTTGTTCCAACGGTCACCAGTTAATTAATCTAATGTGAAACATGTAAAAAAAGTTAAAATTTTGGTTGTGAGACTCCTTGTCTATAATTAACTAATTGCGCCCCTTCAGAAATTCAGCATCGGATGCTCATATTCCTATGTTGATTTGTTCAGTAGTTTTGGCGTAATTTAGTCTCTAAGAACTCTTTTCTTATGTGATATATAGACGATCAAAAAATGACGTAATGTAAGGTAATGTTCTTCAGCTCTTTGACTACACCTCTAATATGAGAATTTTTACTAAGTATAGCCAATGCAAACTCGTTATTTCTCGTTGAAAATTTATTCTAATGTAATACGTATATACATGGAATGTGTGTACCGTATCCTTATCGTTCCAGCGTCCTCTTGCCATCAAGTATTCAGTAGCGATAGTAGGAAAAGCGGGAAGTTGATATCGCCCCTATACCCAGCGCCGTATCCGCAGAAAACGCAATGTCACTATGACTTTTTGGCCCGGGGCAGGGAACGGATCAGGCTCGTGTTTGAAGATTTCAGCTTGCAAAGGATATCAGATAACAGTTTTGAGTGAGTTTTAATATTACAAATTACAATGAAAAAAAGAAACCTCAACTACTGTTTTCTTTGTTCTTCGCGACAATATATCGAGAATAGAATGTGAAAAATCTCGAAAGTGGTTTGTTTTAAATCGATTTGAAAAAAGTACGATCCTAATCTCACGCTTGATTTAACCGTCAATCAAGCTTTATATTTCGTCTGCACGAGATATGAAATGCCTGGTATGACTTAGGGAGTGCTTATAATATTTCAAATTATAGCTTCAGCCACATACGTACGTAAATATATCCGAGACCGACAAATTTTAATACCGTTTATTTGATCACTAATAGCTATTGACACAAGTTTTTTTTATGGGAAAGGTTGTTATGCTTCTTATTCTGTTATAATTCTCTAATAGATCACATACATATTGAAATATGTAAATAATTGAACATGAAGAATATATAAGCAATATCTATTTTGTTATAATTTAGCTACTTATTATAATAAGTAATAATAAACGAGTGTGGAGCCGGATACTATTAGTAATGTAACTTAAGATATTCAATATTTTTATAACGAATATACATTATGAAGATCTTTCAAAACAATAGTCAAAACTCCTAGAGACACTGCAGTTCAAGAATGAATCGCTTACGTATTATAAATAATTAACAGAAACCAAAGCAAGCTGGCTGTTTACAACGTCATAGGTATTTCTCAGAAAATGCAGCATCTCGAAGACTTAGTTGGAGCCTTTTATAAACTGATAGAATTATGTGCTGACAATTATATCTAAATTATGGACGTACTTCTTTGTAATGGTGTGGTTGTTGCGTTATGAAGAGAGTATCAATGTACAGGATTTAATGTAAAACATAAACGTTGAATTATATGTTAATTTATATGTTATACAAAGTATTTTGTTATAACCAATGACGTCATATTTTTTTTACATTGTTATATATATTTCGATATAATACAAAGCGCTATATAATTTACGTATAAAATATATTACGAAAATGGTATTAAAGAAGAGATAAATCAAAATTGTATTTACATTTTGTTCTAGTTGCGAGAGTATGGATTCGCTTGACGTATATTTGTATGTAGACGGTCGCCTCGAAAAGATGGCATCGTTCTGCGGAAACGATACTCCGAAGCCAATAATGTCGAACGGACCGAAGTTATCTATCGAGTTTCGTGGTATATACTCATCGAGACATAGTAGGGGTTTTAAAATATCTTACTATTTTGTTGAAGGTATGTTGGTATTTTATTATGAATGACAATTTAACAGAACTAATAATATGGAATAATTTAATTATGGTGTTTGAATCTCGTTTTTTCTACAAACGTAGAATAAGGCGAAAGATAAAATTTTTGAAATTTGAAAAGATTTTTTGTCTTGTTACGTCAAAGAAGTATAACTTTTAACGCGTGTACATAACTACATACACTGTTTTTATTGGTAAGACTAAAGGTCGTCAATATCCACAAAATTAAAAAAAAATCGGCTGATAAACAGAGGAGGAAGATGTACTTAACCTTTTCCCCGTTACCTGTTCATATATAAATAATGCAAATAAAAAAAAATAACTTCAATCTATTATTTATTTGTATGTAGATTTATTTAATTTATATCCTTTCCAAATTTATTTTATACTGTATAATAATATAAATAAACGTAGACATAACTGTGTCTGTTTGCTTATTATATTTCCACGATTAGGCGATTGAACCGATGACGGTAAAATTTAACAAAGATTGCCTGAAATATGAAAAAGAATACAAATTATTAGAAATAACCTGTATATACTAAATATACACAGACAAAGTCGCCGGAAATGCTAGTATTTTTATAATTCAAACGAAAGGTTTTATTTACTTTTATTTTAACCAAACTAAAAAATTCTAATCAAGTAAAAATATTCAATTACTCTTCAAACAATATAAACGTAATTTTATCAAATTCATTCACATTTTGAATTGTAATAATTCTCAGTAAGATAATCTGGATTAGCGGATACTTTTTCATTGTTATTCGGACACGGTTCCTTACTTAAGGCATTAGCGAGAAAGAATCTCTTGTAACTGTAATTAAAGCTTTTTAGATGGAAACGAATTATCATTATTTAACATAATACTGTGAAGATAAATAAGTGCTATTTTTATAAGATTTGGAATTTATTACAATACTAGTCGGTGTCTGCGACCTATTAGAATATGTCGCTTTTCCTCTATATAAATGTAATATACGTATATTATACATAATAAACTTTTTGAAAGAAATTTTGTAAATGATAATGAAAACTATATTAAAATCTGTTTCCTAGTTTAGAACATATGAGACGATACAAATACGAATAGTCTTTATTTTTACTTTACTTTATTATTATAGTATTTTACTTTATCTAATACCTTTAAACGAGCAATTCTTGTATATTTTTATATTTGTATAAAATTCAGGATCTCGGAAACGGCGTCATCTATTTCCGTGTAACTTAGTATGTGGGTAGTTTCGGGGACAATAAATCGATCTAGCTAGATTTCATTCACAGAACACTTTTTTTAACTGAGTTTTCAGACAATAAAAAAATATAGTTAGAATATAAAGGTAAATTTCTCCGGCGCTGTCCAACAAAAATAGCTCAGATGGAAATCGGTTGCTTCGAAAATAAGTGTAACCACAGTTATAAATTTTTTTTTGTTCTGTAAAAATATGTTAATTTTATAAGACAAACCTAACAGTTTATTTTAATTTAAAAATGTTTTTAAAATATCCGAGCTTGGCTCGGTCGCCCAGGTACTTAGTAATTATTATAACGTATTTTCTAAGTGGCATAATAATTGAATACTTTTCAATAACAAAACTCACTATTTCAGATTACGGTATCGCATCGGGGAACCAACTTTTAGAATTTCCATGTGCCTTCGTATTTAATAGCAGCGAAAGAGTCCGGGGTGTGGTGGCGTCACCGAACTACCCCGGCCTCTATCCGCGTGACACGGAATGCAATTATTTCTTCTACGGATACGAAAATGAGAGAGTTTATCTACATTTTACTCATTTTGACGTGGAAGGTGTGATCCCGTAAGTATTTTAATTTGCATAGGCATTTGATGAACATTTCGTAGACTATTAAGTTTTAGTCTTCTTTTGTTTTTTTTTTTTTGTTCTCCATACTCTAATATATGATGATGTATATAGTAACGCTATTAATTTACTAAAATTGTGTGATGTTTTTTAAAAAATATTTATATATATTTTTTTAATTATTACTGCGTTTGTCGAGCAATTAGGTAATACTAGAAGCGTTTTCACTGTCTCGGTCTTTTAACAAGATGGTGGTCCCCTCGTTAGGACTTTCCAGGGAGTTTTTTGTACCATCTCAGTGTTCCTACCTATGGTATCATTTCCTATTAACAGAAGTTTTACTCAATTTACTATATTATTTAAAATGCTAACAGTATTACAAAATATAGAGCCAAATAATACACTACATGACAGAATAAAATGACATAAAAATTTTTTTGAGATAGTTTAAGTGAAATTAGACACCGAGTTACATATAAGCGTATAAGATACTTTTTTTAAATTCTAAATTGTGTTCTGATGTAGATTATGAATTATTTAGGATTGTATTTAGGTTCATTTGGATGTTTATTATACTATTGCTCTTTTTTGTTTATTTTCGTCTAAAAATTTGTCTATTATTGCTGAATTTTTTACTTTAAGTAATAACAGAGTGTCCTGGAAGTAATTTTTCGGGATATTTATGCTACCCTAAAGGCTTCACCAAACGGATCACGTTACAACGCGCGTCACGGCCTCCTAACATCGCGTACGAAGGCAGCGTTAGAACGCCTCGTTGTCGTGTACTACTAGTGCGTGCGATCTGCTTAACGGACCTTTCAGATTGAATAGTACAGTACAACGCAACGTTCTAAGGCTGCATTAGCACGCAATGCTAGTGCGCTTTGTCGCGCGTGAAGAACGCGTTCTGTTTCCTAAGACCTTGAAGCTCGTGATTTATACCGTATATTACCATATGTGGCACAACATATATGAAAATCTGAACATAAAATATATCTATTCTTTAAAATAAGAATCATGTAAATATAAACACGTAAATGGGTGGTTTACCAGATATAAAATCAAAATAATACAAACACTTTACCATTCAATAGAATGTGTATTATCATTAAGATATTCGTAGCTTTATAATAATCCAAGACTAGAGCTAAGTCAAGAACATTATTTTTTCTATAGTAGTTCTTTTAAGGCGGCTTTTTACTTTTTATAATTTGTGAGAAAAATACATTTTGCAAGAGCAATGTTTTGTTTGCAGATGCGAAGTAATCTCAGCTAGTGATTACGTACAATTCACCAGCCAAATGATAGACAGCCAGAGTAACAGATACTGTGGGCAGCTGAAAGAGCTTCAGCTTACATCCGATAAGAACTTCTTAAGGATAACCTTCAAATCTAATGACAGGCTAGATGGAACCGGTTTTAAGGCAGACTACATATTCCTAAGGGATTCTGAGATGCATAGTATGACTATGCCAGATTCTGAGAACAGTGGTAATTTCTTTTTAAATTTTTTATTTAGTTCGTGTCTACAAGCTCCTTTTTTATTATTAACGTAGGGTAATAACCACCCATATCCACCATCCTAGGGGAGAGATCGGGGTATCCGACTTGCACGGACTAAAGCCACACAGTGTACCGACAGACCAAATTTGTTGGGGCGGCAACTGATCATTCTACGTTAATCACCTTGGGTAGCCGCACCAATGCTCCACCCTATGGAAGGTGACCACCGGTCTCCTACTGAAAAAGCAGACAAACTGGGTACACTCCAACTGTCTCCCCTCATCAGCCGGACCTGTACAGTGAGGAGATAGGTCTCTACTAGTTCCTCTGACGTTAATTAATGATGTAGAATTAAGATTCTAACATGCTAAGTCTAAGAGTGCAAAGCTTTGAATTACAGATACCAGCACAGGACGGTTGAAGTTAGACTTTCGGCTTTACTATGATAACTAGGTCAGTGCAAAAAGTCCCACGCAAGTCTTATCACAACTTTTCGGAATGTTTTCTTTAGTTGAAAGGTTCAATAGATGCTGTTGTCATTACATATTGCATAATTACGCGCAGTATTATATATGACTTTATTTCTATTATATTGTAACTCATAAAAATGTCAACATTTTATCTCATTTCTGCTAAATACAGTTCAAAAACTTCGGAGATTGTAATTTGAGAAAGGTTTATTAAATGACGAATTCACTGCCACCGTATCTGCTTATAAAGTTTATCATGGTAAAATTCATGAGGTAAATGAACTGTAGCCAACGGTTTTAAATAGAATCACAACAGCAAAAGTTTTTAGAATTTTACAAAACTTATAATTTATAAATGTCACAAATTTTTTAGTTACTTATTTTTGGGTATTTTGAATCTGTTTTACTCATATTAATATTTTTATTAGAAATTGCTAATATAGGGGTGAATTAGTAGGTCTTTGAATATGAGACATTAAAGTGATTGTCCTCCAATAATTCGCAGTAGGCGTGGTAAGAATAAAATAGTTTTAAATATTATTACATTCTTGTATGCGAACTCGTTGTTGCAAAATAACTTAAACGAATGACTCATCGACCGAGAGCATCTAATATACTGATTTTATAAAAGTAGCCGTAGTACTATGGTGTCAGTCTTCCAGAATATTCTACCGTCTATTATTGAAAGGTATATAATCAGAACAGGGTGAGTCTGAGTTTTATTCTGAAGATCGGAGCAAATACGAAGAGACACAAGAGAGATAGATCTTCAAGCGGACTGTGATTAAGTAGCATATGCATATGTGTGAAAGAAAAAAATACTTTATTGTTGGAACAACCATCCAAATACATTAAATTACACAAACAAATTAGAAAGAAAAAAAAATATACATTTGAAAATCGAAAAGAATAACAGAAGTATCTAACGATCGGCGAACGCATTTAGTAAAATGTGCAGTACAACAGTACTGCAGTGTTAGTTTTCGATGGGATCCCATATGAAGATAAACGGACGTTCAGTCGTTCATATTAATAATACAAAAATTCAATACTAAACAAAACATATATAAATTTGGAATAAACATTACAGACCAATACATATAGCTTATATGTAATAGTGCTGCGTGAATACATTATACGTCACTTTCGTTACTGAGTTTGGCGTTGCAATAGATAATACTTATATGCGAGTTTAAAGTACACTTTTTGGATCGACATAGCGGTGGGATGTTGTTCCAACAATGAGTGACGCCATATTTGAATGACACACTGAAAGCGGTAATTCTATATAGACGCGTTGATAATGGTTTAGTCATGGTACGGGATCATTAAAAGTGTGTGTGATTATCTTATATCCTCTCTAACTTGTCATGAAGACATCTGGTGTTTTTGGTTTTAATCTGCCCAAATAGTAGTGTAGCCATAAGTAACTCGCGTCGTGCTGTCATTTTAAAGACGATTGCATCATTCAAAAATGGTGTAATATGCTCACGGCGTGGGAAATCAAAACAAAATCTGGCAAATTCTGCTTGTGCTTGTGAGTCTTTAATTTCTGTTTGCTGTAGTCCGGTGAAGCTGTTAAGACCTTGATGGGTCAATAGTGTAGTCATTTCGAGAAAAAAAAAATCTGTATGTTCTTTTGACTTTTTTTTTCTTTTCTCGAACTGACTACGCTATTGGCCTTAATTTTTAGCCTTTACAGCTTCACCGGACTACAGGTTCTTTAGACACAAACACTATTTCATTTACCAACGGACTTAGCGACATAGTAATTCTTTTTCGTTCATTCGGTATTCGCAGATATATAAACCATTCAAAAATTAAATATACACTTCGCAGTTTGCCTTCGATAAAATTATCATCAATAAAAAATGTACATATCAGATACGATGATTTAAATTATTCAGCTTTAGTTACCGTATACGCTACGAATATATTGGAGAGAAATGCCGGGTAGAATCCAGTTGAGTGAGAACATAACGGGCATTATATCCATATTTAACGAACGCGCTGATGGCAAAGTTAAGTGTACTCGAAAATGACGAGAATTCGAATTAAAGAGGAAAAATTATTAATTTTATATTTCCAAAATACGAACGGAATGACACTCGTAATATTATAAATATTTCTACATATTCAGAACCCTATCGTCGACGGTGTTCTCAATTCTTATTTTCTCTTTGAAATTAAATAAAGTATTATAATATAGCTACTTCTGAATATTATGGATTTAATCAGTTGCCAATCGTCAACTGTTCATATATTAGAACAACCGAAAACGTAATTCTTCTTTGCCCATTAAAATATGAAAATTAAATCAATAAATTATATCAGATTATTGTATTCGGTGTTGTTGTAGATTATGTATACGGTCTTTAAAATATATCCCAGTGGATTTATTCGAGTGACTTGAATAAAAAAAAAAATAATGTTTCGATTTTTTTTCCAACTAATTACACGCTATTGGTCTGATAGGCCTTCACAGCCTTACCTGACTTAATAGTAGTCCGGTGAAGCTGTTAAGACCTTGAGAAGTAAACAGCGTAGTCAGTTCGAAAAAAAAAAAAACCTGACTAAATGGGACGAGCGCTTATGGCACTCAGCCGCTTGGCAACAAGTTCAAGAGTGTCAAAGTGACCTTTGATTGTTGCCTTAGATGCAACAACGCGAATCTCACAAAGCTAATCTATACTAATATTATAAAGAGGTAAAGTTTGTGACGTTGTGAGTTTGTAAGTTTGTGACGTTGTAGCGGGTGATATCAGAAACTACTGGTTCGATTTATCAAGGAAGATTAAGCTATATTTATCAGGCTAAGAGCAATAGGAGTGAAACACTAATGAAGAATGTTTCAAAATCGGGGTGTTTTTCATCTTGAAAGCTTCCACTGCTTGTTAGTGTTAGCCCAAAATAATTATTCCACGCGAACGAAGTCGTGGGCAGAGGCTAGTTAATATACAAATTAGGTTTCGTTAATAGCTATCCTATTAATGTACCTTAACCTCTTTCGCTGTCCTCAAAGACAACGTTGTTAACATTTAAACCCAAATATCACGCTATTAATCTAACCATTAATTAATTATAGTTATTTGTTTCAGGTACACCGTATCGTATATCAGTGTTCGCGATAATAACTTGTATAATTGATGTTCTATTAATTGCGTACAGATAGTCAATAATTAATGGTAAACATTAATCATTTTTACCACAAAAACGGAGGGAATTTATTAGAGAAATAAATTATGTCGGTTAATAATTTGTCGTTTTATTTATTGCGTTTTACGGAATAATATTTATTTAGTACAATCTGTTACCGATAACTTCGTTCACGTTGTAATGGTCTTGTTGAAGTGATACCCGATTTAGGTGCTTTTTAATGTGACTGAAAGTAAACCGTCACACTCGGATCGGTGACCCTCTGAATCATGTGTAAGTGCCACAGAGGTAATGCATTATGCCAGCAAATATGTTTTTATTACCTATCATAGTAATAAATGAATACACAATTCTCAGAAGTTTTTACTTCTATCGTGTGGTCGCTAGCATACACACATTTTTTTCTTCTAATAGGAAGCACCAATTTATTACCATATTTTACCAAATACCATATAATTTTATGTTACATGTCCTTAATTTAATCATTACTGCCAAATTCCTAAGGAAACGCGTCACGGTGTAGTCTTGATAAAATTTTGTAAAATCTTCGATGTATTTGTAAAAGTTTTATCAACATTTGCTCAGTCACTTGGAAAAAATACATACAAAAACAATAACGTGTCCTAAAATATATTAAATATTTGATTCATAAAATTTAACATAAAATTGTTAAAGTATTTACTTAAACGATGAAATGAAAACCAAAAATAATTAAAAATAGCAAGTCAGAATGTGAAGTTTGTTTTGATTCCAAAATGGCGGCCGATTCCCGTGGATCTCCTCTCATTTAGTTATTCATTGTTTCATAGAACGTTTTAGCTACGAAGGTGTCGTTTGACGGAAATTGAATGGTTCACCGTCGAGGTGCCAATCATGAGAATTCACACGATTTTCGAATCTAAATACAATTCGAGTTTCATTGTAACTTACTGCGTCTAGTTATTCTGTGACAGTCATTCAAAATAGAAATCAAAAAAAGTTTAATATTTACTTATTTCATTACAGCTTAACAGATGTCATTTAAATGAGAGATTTTCGGAAATATATAACTGAAATGTATGTTAGAGCGGAATTTATAAATATGAATAATACAGCTCGTATCAGATTCAGTTCACTCGTCGAAATAAATCAACTTTTCAGGGAACATTTCGAAAAGTAGCACTCAAATATTTCCAACCATCAGCAAACAACTCGACCAACGAGACTATTAAAGTATCGGAATATTCCAACGAGGAGTGAATTTTGATGTGTCGAAAGTTGCATATTTGGTAAAAAGAGTTGACGTAGTGTAGACAGGCGTTTTGCGAATACTGTGTCACGTCATATTGGTTGCATCAAGCTGTCACTTTCGTTCACTATGTACTATCAAAAATCATGCATATACTTAAGTATGTAAGGGTGGCGCGAATTTGTAAAGAGTATGTTAGTGTATCTCTGGGTTAAAAAAGGTTGACAATTAGTGGTCCTATAACCTGTAAATAATACGCCTTATTTTGAATATTTGCAATGCATGCACGTCAGGATATCTTTTAAATTGTATTTCAAGGCGGATTATTTTTGAATTCATTCTTTTATCGTGAATTTTTCATTTTCAATCAGATATATTTTGTGATTTAATAAACCTCGCCATTGTGAATGGCTTTACGTTGTTTTTCTAAATTATGATATGACATTTGAGTAACTTACGTTATAACATATTAAAGTCGTAAAGAAGAAGCTTTTCTCAACACAACAGTGAAGCAAAGTATTTTCTGATGTCATATATGGAATATTAATACTCGTAAAATAAAGTTCTTAAACCGGAAAATAAGTTTCGCACTCGTCTATCGAAATACAGACAGTAAATAACTTATGATGTTTCAGTATTTCGTATGTGATTTTCCGGTACAAGAGCTACAAAAATCAAGTTTTTAAAATCCAAACGAGTTTCGCACTCATGGTAACGAAACTGGAAAATAAAGTTAACAACCGAATCACGTAGGAATTGAGTTCGAAATTCAAACTTAAAATTCGAACTCTAGCTGAATGCCAGTCGGTTTTTGAAGTCTTTCACAGGCACTTCTATATGATCTATTATTTTTCAGCGCACTGATATTTTTTTTAATTTCTAGTAGCCAGTACTCCTTTTGGCTTTACCCGTTCGTGCTAATGATTTTTTTATAACCAAACTTTTCCTTACAATTTTTTTTAATATTTTCATTCATACATACCTTGACCTTTTTTATCAACTTGGGGAGATCCTTTATGGATACCCACCCTCCTGGGAGAGAGAGTGGGTTATGTTCGAATCACATGGACTAAATCCCCACGGCGTACCGGCAGACCGTATTTGTCGAGGCGGCAGGGATCGTACTCGCTGCTCAAGTTTGGATAACCACCCTAACGGTCCGCCCAGCGGAAAGTGGCCACCGGGCTCTTAACTTATTGATAGACTCTGGATACATAAAAACCTTGTCCTGACAATTAGAAACAACACATAAGAATTAACGAAATAGGTGCAAAAATATGAGCTTGCGTAAATTCGGCAATTGATTTTTATTTAGATGGATTATAGCTGACATACCAGTACAAAAAATATTAAGCTCTACAAAACAAGTATTCATACAAAAATTAATAATTTTTAACCAGTAATTTTATTATCTAATTTACTTCACTATTTACTACAAATATATAGCCAATATCCGTGCAATCTCTAGAAAAGTTGGGTTCCAGGCGACTGAACACTAACGACCTGGAAGGAAAATACACTAAGTATTATTATTTTAATATACGAGAACTACACACGTGAAAATAAAGTAGCAAATAAAGAAGTAAATCTTCCATCCGAAAATACCGATACAAATATAGTCATTTATTGTAGAATATACGAAAAAGAGCAGACGCGGGACGTCTGGCAAATGTGAATCATCGGAATTATTATGTACAGATAATACTCATAAATGGATAGTTTACGAGAGGAAATAAATACGGCATAATCGAAAATAACGTATTAAGAAGTTTTTCAAGATAAAGAAGATTACACAATGAACATTTATTTTCATTAAATACAAAGATTAAAAATTCAAAATCATGCTTGGAGACGGTTGTCGTCGGGATGCGTCGCCCCACCAACAATCATCCTGACTGGTTGATATTGATGTTTTACATTAAAAAAAAAAACTTTTTTTGGATCTTAGATTAAATCAAAATAATTCATATAACAAAGTAGCAAACACACACGACTTTGTCTGCGCTAAATCTTAACATTCATATTATAAAACAAAATCTTCTGCCACGTTTGTCTGTTCACGATAAACTCAATAACTACTGAACGGAATTTCATGTGGTTTTCACCAGTACAAAAAGTGGATCATGAAGAAGGTTTATATATATAATTTGTCAAAGTTTTTGAAGTGAAACATCTATAGGTAGAGAATAAACCTGGTTGTTGGCGTGACGACGCTAAACACGAATATTGCACTATTAACGAAATACTCAAAAACATTTGCAACCCTGTCTGTATATATATAAGATTTATACTACTTTCTGTGCCACTCGTTCTACTAGTGGTATGCGGCACACGCCGACAATCTAGCGCGCTTTGATAAAGGCCGTCAAACATATTGCGAACAATTAATGAAAATTAATATTTATACACTAAAATAAATAAAAAAGTCATTATATAATGGAACAAATTTGCTTGCTTTATCTTTTCATCATGCCATAGCTGATTCCTGTCGTAATCTGTTCTTTTATACATATTTATTTATTCTTATTTATTATTACACATAGATAAAGCAACAGTCGATAATCAAAAATAATAATACAATAGCAATAATAAAAAAATAAACTAAACTGAAGACCTAAAACGCTTTGTCACATAGAAACTTAACTTACACTAATCATAATAATAATAAGGAAATAATAATTGTTTAAATATTTAGAAACATTGGATTTAAAAACTATATATAAAAGAATAAACGAAAAAGTTCAAATGAATTCATTTATGAAAACTAAAATTACCACATGTAAGAAAAAAAAGAACAGGTTGGCAAACGCAAATAATGAATATTAAAATATAATGTAGAAACTGTTGTTGAGATGGTGAATAAAACTTACACAAAAGAATTTCGATGTTTCACATCTGCCAGGCGTTCCGTGACGGTTACATTTTTTTTATTATCATAGCGGGATAACGTGCATGATTACCATATAATATATTTTAAGATAATAAATAGCTTAGCAGCACCTAGTGGTGAGTTACAATAAAATTCTGAAATGAAAAAAAAAACAGCTATCTCAACTTTTGTGGAAATTAATCAAACTATGTCCGTCTTTAACGACCTCAGATAAACCGACATCCATTTTGGCGTAATATAGATAAAAGAAATAAATAAAATTAGAGATCCCGATCACGTAAAAATGAAATCTAAGTCCGAA
>JACEII010000035.1:1771269-1848325 GCA_014332785.1 Antheraea mylitta
GTTCGGAAAAACTACCCAGTCATCGAGTTGAACCAGCAAGAATCTCGATCGGGCTTATTTCTTGATACATATTTTAGCAAACAAATAGTTTACATTCGACTTTGGAATACACAGATGGAGGCATCATTTTCAGACGCCACCGTACGTTTACGTATTGATCGACCCTATAATAGCTTTATGACAATATATTATAATTATTTACTTTGCTTCTATAAATAAAATAAAATACGTAGTGATATTACTTGGGTCTTTGTTATAGGACAAGTGTAAAGTGTATTAATATTAAAAGGCATTATCTAATTGCGAATATAACTTAGTTTACAAGCGACAAACGTAAACCTTGTTCTGGATCTGAATTTTAATGTTAAATTTTCGGTACAAGGTATAAAGAATAAACAAAACTTTTTGATCGTTTCTGTAAATCTCGATAGATATTTTAACAAAAATATATAACAGTAACAAATAATAATTATTTAAGCATTCGATGGCAGAGTCATTTCTATAAAGTTTAATGCATCTATATCAATAGAAGTCAAATGTTGAATGTATATAAGCGGATCGCTTCAGGATGGCTGCACCTGTTTGACTAATTATTTTTTATTGTGTTTGTAAAAATCAGGAGTAAGTTTATATAAAACTAGCTTCTGCCCGCGACTTCGTTCTCGTGGTATATTTACTTTGGGCTAACGCTAACACACAGCGGGAGCACTCAAAGGAACAATAAAAACGATTTTTAAACCTTATTCATTGGTGCTCCTTTGTTATTGGTCTTAGCGTGATGATATATAGCCTATAACCATTCTCGATAAATAAGCTATATAACATTGAGATATTTTTTTTAAATCGGACTAGTAGTTTCTGAGACAACCCCCTACAACGCCACAACATCACAACAAACTTCTCTATATAATATTAGTATAGATAAAATGTTTTGAAAAAATTGTACGGCTGGGTGAAAGAATTTGAGATAAACATCTCCGTATAACAGCATGAGTAAGCGAGTAGTACAGAGGACACCAAAGAAATTATGTTAGTAAAATATTGATAGATTTACCTTCAGTTATTCAGTTGCTATTTTGTTTCATTTCATATCATACTATAATTGAAGTATTTGGTTTCAGTTCATTTGTCGTCACTTCACGTTCAGTTCACTCGTGCACAGCTGAGGCAGACAGCTTTTTTCATATGATAGGACGTAAACGAACAGGTGGGTTATCTCATGTTAAGTGATCATCACCGTCCATAGACACTTGCAACATCAGGGGAGTCGCAAATGTGTCGCCAGCCTGTGTTGGGGGAAAGAGAAGCAGCAAGGGAAGAGGATAGGAGGAAGTTGAGGAAAAGTGGGCCTCCAGCGCTCTCAGTGACCGAACGTAACGCAACAATGCAAGCTCTGTTACTTCACGTCGGTGTTTCTGTGAGAGGGTGATACTTCCCCGAGCGAGCCGACCCATTCATGCTATAGACAGTAATAACATCAGCGTGGCTCTATCATCTCCAAAGTTTTGTTACCTTCATTGTGTTTGTAATAGTAGGAGTAGCTTTGTATAAAAGAAAATATTTAAAAAAATTGTACGTTGGAGAAGAAGAAAGAATATGGGATAAAAATCTTCGCATAACGACATGAGTAAGTAAGTAGTAAGACACTAGGGAAATTATGTAAATAACATATTGATAGATTTACCTACAGTTATTCAGTTGCCATTTTGTTTCATTTTCTGCTCATACAATAAATGGAGTATTTGATTCCATTTGATTTGTTAGGCTCGCTCGTGCGAAGCTGAGGCAGACGGTTGGTATAATATAATTATGGGCAATGAATATATGTCTCGCATCCAGAATTTCGAACTCTTATGATAACAGGATAGTAATTAAATTCAAACTTACAACGATGAGAACGCTAGTTAAATGTATAACACAATAACCCTTTTATACCAAAATTCCTTAGAATACTCATCTCCATTGGGTCTATAATATGCCTAAAATCTTGCAAATGTATTTCTCTATTAAGTTTTTTATTCTTTATGTAAGTGATTAGGATATTGAAGTGACGAGGATCATATTTATTTATCGATTTATTATTTACAATGCAGTGTGATATGTTAAAATTGACATTAAAAGGGTCTGAAAGGTTGTTACCGGCTCAGCCAATCTGTGACCGCAAACTACGTTAACAAGAGAATGCTTTTGTCTCTCCACCAGTTTCGAAACATTCGATGTACTATCAATTAGAGTCACTTATTGAGACATATATTAATATTCAGACATTATTAGGAAGTATAAATGTCTAATTAATATACTCCAGTAACTATTAACGTAAAATCATATTTTCTTAAACGTGTGTAGTTAGTATTGACTTGAATTTATCTGTACTTCATTTTTATAAGCATTGATTAGTTATTTTAACTAAAATAATACTTTGATAGTCTTTTATCCATATAATATTACTTATACACGGGACATAACCACGTTTTGCGTTGAACAGAATTCATTCCGTTGATGGATTAATTTTGTAAATTTCATTACGCTCACGAGAATCTCGGTGACTACGCGGCTCCACTGGCAATTTTCTTGTTCACTGTTTATTTTTCATTTTATTGCAGCAAAGTCTTTGTGTTTTCCATATTAAGTATCTTTGAATTTATGTCTATTTAATCAAACATTACAATTGTTTATTCTTTCAGTTTTATTTTAAATCTTTTGACAACGCTATAGTTTTTGTAATGTTCCAAAGAACAGGATAACACTTTAGAAAGGGTCGGCTCGTCCGGGATAGTACCAAGCTTTCACGGAAAACGTACGTGAAGTAACAGTGCTTGCATTGTTGCGTTTCGTATGGTTAATGAGAGCGCCGGAAGACCATCTCCCCCCTCCACCCTCTCCTCTCCCTACACCCCCTTCCCTATCTCCTCCCCCAACCCAATCTGGCAACGTCCTTTCGACTCCCCTGGTGTTGCAAGTGTCTATGGACGGTGGTGATCACTTAACATCAGATGACCCACCTGTTAGTTTGCCCGTTATGATATAAAAAATATATATATTCTTAGGTATTTTATGCTTAGATCTGAATTGCAAAATCAATTGAAGTATATAATATGAATTAATTTGCTGTATTTTTTATAACAATATCGTAAAAAAAATAAAGAACATATTATGTAAGAATGGTTGTAAAGGTATACCTATATGCAGGCAAATTTAAAACATGATATTAGTAAAATGTTTGTAAAATCTACAAGTCAATATAAACGACGGTAGCATAAACAAGGACGTGGAAATGGATTAAATGGTGAAACGTGTCTATGGTAGTTTGTGACCACGAGTATCCTTGATACTTGTGTTGAACGTGTGTAAAATTATTATAAGACCTGTACTTTTATATGGATCTGAGTATTAGGCTATGAAGGAGACGAAGATAGATAAAGCTTATAGATGTCGCATAAATTGACAATGCCTTCAATAAATTTGCGCTTTTCGTGCTAAGAAACTCTGTATAAAATATTTTCAGGGTAATTTTGGTGGGATTTTAGTCTGTCATGTAGTGGATTTTATATTTAATTCATAATCTTGTGTTATGTGGCATTATATTTTGTAAATTTGGTGGTGTTTTACGTAATATAGTTAATTTATTGTGCATAAGTGAAGTGAATGGAAAATAATACTACGGAGCATGAAATTCTGAGATGCCACAAAAACTCCCTGGAAGGTTCTAACAAGGTATCCACCATCTTGTTAGAATATTGACTCACACGACATAATATTGAAGTGATCGCACGACGCTTGTAATATTATGCGACAATGGCAGTAATAATCTGAAAGATTGATTGCTAAAAATGAGGTAAAAAAATAAAAAACTCATTTGTCATTGGATTGTAAGATGTCATAATAACCTGGCATTCAAGTATTTTGACAATTTAGTCAGCTACTTAAAACAAGGAACAACATTTTAGTGCCATAATTTCAAACAAGCGAAATGTAATGGAAAATTTATCACTCTAAAGTAATATTTGTTACGCTGAAATAAAAACGTAGACTCACCTCTATCTATTCTTGTCCTTTCATCCAAGGACTGAGGCTATTTGTTTTGCAAATGCGTGTGCCTCACATTGAGCTCTGTTTGTGCGTGTCACCCCTCTCTGGAAATGTAATTGAATTGGAATAAAAACTTGAATTTGTTCAAGACGCAGACTGAGTCAAGAATTCATAATGAATCTTCGATTTCACTTAGGGTTACTTGTTCTGCTTTTTGGAATTTGACATTGTCTCGACTTTCTGTTAATTGTTTTTAAATTGAAAACATCTTTAAACGCGTTAAGTGGTATTTTGGCAGTAGATAAATTTATAATTTCGCGTCATGACATATTTCATATGCATGACCGGTCAAATTGCGCTTGCGTGGCTTACATCAGTCTAGCGACGATGTAGTCCGGTGAAGCTGTTAAGACCTTGCTAGGTTAATAGCGGAGTCAGTTCGAGAAAAAAAAAGCGTAGTACAGAGCCCTGTGTACATTTCCCATTGATATTTTTTATCTCATCGTACATTTGTTTGATTAATAAACTTTATACAAATGCACTTATACAATTATTGCTCTGAGTGCCAATATATATGAAAACCACACTAATATTATGAACTTCAATAAACAAATTTGGAAATTTAAATAATGTCTACACTATAATTACTATGAAAATTCATTTATTTCATTGTTTTATGTATTCACTTCTGTCAGTGGTCCTTAAGACTGCCCCGATTTTTTTTTTAATTTTTTTATTTATAAAAGGTCATTTCTACCTCGTACTTTGACCCTGTGGATTCAACTCCCTGCGGCGGTGTTTCCAAACCATAACGAGTAACAAACCTTTAAGAAACGAGTATCTACTTATTAACCGACTTCAAAAAAAGGAGGAGGTTATCAATTCGACTGTATGTTTTTTTTTTTTTTTATGTTTGTTACCTCATAACTTTGGACTGGCTGAACCGATTTTGAAGATTCTTTTATTTTTTTTTAATAGCCTGGCAACGCACTTACGACTCCTCTGGTGTTGTTAATGTCTATTGACGGCAGTGATCAGTTACCATCAGGTGAACCGCCTGTTCGTTCGTGTGCGTTCGTTATAATAAAATTATTCTGAACATATATAGTTATCTCAAATCAGTCGAGTAAGAGTATTATCTATCAAGCAATTCCAATATATATTTTTTTGTCATAGGAGGCAAACGAAGTTGTGGGTCACCTGATGTTAAGTGCTCACCACCGTCCATAGACAGCAGCAACACCAAAGAAGTCGCAAGTGCGTTGCCAGCCTACGTCTGTGATGAGGGACTTGGGGTAGGGGGAGGGGAGAGGAGGGAGATATGGGTCTTCGGCGCTCCCACTGACCGATCGAAACGCAACAATGCAAGCATTGTTACTTCACGTCTTTCTATGCGAGGGTGGTACTATCCCGGACGAGCCGACCCATTCATGCTGGAACCAGTTATAGCTTTAGCGTGGCTCTACCACCTACAAAATTCGTGATAATTTCCAAAATAAAACCCAATTCACAAAGGTACGGATAAATTAGACATTTCAACTTCAAAGGCAAAAACTAATTGTTGGACTATTTGATTTCGTCTCTGGGTATTAATTCAAACGGAAAATGAGAACCGGTTACATTAACGGTCAACGTATTCTATTTCGTCGTTATTCCGACTCTGCCTTTGTTTAATGAACCAAAGAAATACCGGCTTGGGAATTTGCCCCATTTTACCTTTTCCAGTGTCCCTGTTCTAAGTTACGTTCTTTATCTATACTAATATTATAAAGAGGTAAAGTTTGTGAGTTTGTGACGTTGTGATGTGACGTTGTAGAGGGTAAGCTCAGGAACTACTGGTCCGATTTGAATAATTCTTTGAGTATTATATAGCTCATATATCGAGAATAGTTATAGGGTATATATCATCACGCTAAGACTAATGGGAGCGGAGCAGACATGATAAATGTTTCAAAATCGGGATGTTTTTTCCTTTTGAGAACTGCTGCGTGTTAGTATTAGTGTATCTATTCCACGCGAACGAAGTCGCGGGCAGAGGCTAGTTTAGAATATATGTTAATATATAATATAATACAATGATTATACAGGTTACATAAATCCTTATCTTTAGACTTACATTTTGTAGTAAAAATTTCTTTAGGCGCGTTGAGTGGTATTTTTGGCAGGAGATAAAGTTATATGATTTTGCGTCATGACATACTAGTAAAGCGTGACCGTGCGTATTCCTCGTGCGTGGCTTGCGTCATAATAGCGACGCGACGCGTAGTATACTGGCCTGTTTACGTCTAATATTAAACAACCATCACTGCTAAAGTTAATATTTTAAAGATAAAACCTAACCAAGAAAATCATAAATCATATCCTCGAGTAACATAATCTTTGTTTCATTAAAATCGGTTCACTCTATCAATAGTTATTGTAATTTTAACGAGGATGCGACTTAAGTACGACAAATAAATAAATGGACTTAATACATTCAGACGTCTTTATTAATCGCTGTTTTATATATAAGGTTTCACGCGGATGAAGTCGCGGGCAAAGCTGGTTTTGAAATAAAATAAACCAGTAAAGTCCATTCCAAAATAATGTCCCTACAAAAACGGCACTTGAATATATGGATACCGGTGTCATATAGCATGTCAAATGTTCTTACTGTAAGACAACTTTTTCTCCAAAAAACCATCCTTGCCATACACTGTCGATTAAAGTATGATCCTAATATTCATTTCGGTAAAATACGCAAACATCATGTATGTAAAACGAATTCATTTCGTCTACAATTTTCACATAAATTTTTCTGCTTTCTTGGTCCTCATATATACAACCAGATTAATTCTATTCTGCAAATTTATCATTTAACTAACCACAAAGCAAAACGCATTATTCATAATTGGTTACTAGCACTTTCATACAAAAATACTGAAAATCTATTATCTATAGATGTATTAGATCCTTATTGATAGATTTAATGTTTCTAGCAAAATTAATAAGAATACAGCTCCACTCTAGAGAACGAGAGTCTGGAGATCTATAGTTTAAGTCTTTGAACCTTTTTCAGACTCCGGACCTCACATTTTTTGCATTGTAAATTTTCTGTTCTATAGAATGTATACTGTTCTTTTTTTGTTCATAAGCAATATTGTTTATTTATTTATTTACACATGGATAAAGCAACAGTCGACAATCAAAAATAATAATACAATAGCAATAATAAAAAAAATAAACTAAACTGAAGACCTAACTTAACTTACACTAATCATAATAATAATAAGGAAATAATAATTGTTTAAATATATAGAAACATTGGATTAAAAAAAACTATATATAAAAGAATAAACGAAAAAGTTCAAATGAATTCAATTATGAAAACTAAAATTACCCCATTGAAAAAAAATAAAATAAAGAACAGGTTGGGAAACATAAATAATGAATATTAAAATATAATATGGAAACTATTGTTTAGATAGTCATGGATATAAAATGTGTTTAAATGTTTTTTTGAATTTGAATGCCCGATGGTCAAAAATGTCTAATGAAATGGGTTTGCTTGCAAGCTCATTATATATACGAGTCATACGTACAATTGGGTTGAAATAAGACGTATTATTCATATAAGAAGTTATATGAGTTATTATTTATTATTATTGTCATTCATTTAGTTTTAAGAATGTAATTTTAAAGTCAAATAAATCAATTTATTATTATTTTTTATTATTACTATTATTATATATCACTTGCTTTATCTAGCCACTTGCCTATGGATAGCAGTAAATACTGAATTCATTCTGGCGACCGATAAATCCCATATCTCAATATGCGGCGGTTAAACATGTCAATCTGAAATTAATCCGTTTCGCAAACACGGCTAGTGTTGGCAACTGACATCGTTGTAACTCGAACGTCAAGTGACTATGCATGTGCAAGCTCTTCGAACGATCGAGTAGCCCGCAAACATCATTTAATCCGTAATCGATACTTGCTGAGTGATGTGCAAAGATTAATCAGTAAGTATGAATATATAACAATGCATATTACTTTATTTAGGTAACAATCTATTTTTTTTTTAAGTCATATTAGGCAAATGAACATGCCAGTCACTCGGTGTTAAGTGATCACCGCCGTCCATAGACCAACATCAGGAGAGTTGTTAGTGCCTTGCCAACCTGTGTTTGGGGAGTAGGGGGAATGATGGAGAGGGAGGAAGGGGAGGAAAAGGGGAGGGGAAGTGGGCGTCCGGCTCTCACTGACCGAACGAAACGCAACAATGTAAGCATTATTACTTCACGTCGGTTTTCTGTGAGAGGGTGGTGTGCTACCCTGGGCGAGCTGACCCATCTATGCTAAAACCAGTAACAATTTCAGCATGAATAGGTCGGCTCGCCCTGGGTAGTACCTACCACCCGATCCACAGAATAACGACGTGAAGTACCAGTGCTTGCGTTGTTGAGTTTCGTTCGGTCAGTGAGACTGCCGGAGGCCCACCTCTCCTCGCTTTCCTTTTCCTCTCCTCTTCCATCCCTTCCCTTATACCAACACGGGCTGGCAGCGCACTTGCGACTCTTTTTGTAACATACCAACATATGGAACATTTTGCTATGCCACTCCATAAAATCTGTTCGCTTCTTCGGAATACAAACTGCAAAGCGAAATGTTTAAAATAAACAGTAAAATGGTAAAATTATATGCGTAACTCAAAAATGAAAAAGAATAATTACGGATGTATTCAAGTTGCTAACATCAGTTTAAAGTTGCGTTAACAATTACAGAAAAAAACTGATTTGTAGGTGCAATCTTTCCAATTTTTCTCTCTATAAAACCTTCCTCAGAGTTCAAGGAATAAACCAAATTAAAAATTACTCGAATTGGAGCAGCCGTCTTCGAGTTTTGCGCTTAGAAACATATTGTGCGATTATTTTTATTTATATAGGTTACTTATAAATGTATTACTTATAATAATTATATGTTATGATTTCTGTATGTAATAACAAAATTTAAAAAAAATACTGATTGGGTATGAAAGTATACGTACGCTTCTGATAACAAAAATGCAATTTTTAAATTTTTTATCGGTCTGTCTGTCTGTTTGTTTCGGGTAATCTCCGAAACGGCTGGACTGATTTTGACGGGAATTTCACTGGCAGATAGTTAAAATCACAGCGGATGACATAGGCTACTCTAAATTAGACTAAGTGTTAACCCTGGCTTTGTCTGTAATGCTATCTCCAAAATGGATGGACCGATTTTCACAGAACTTTCACCATCAGATAGCAAATATTGTAACAAGTAATTTAGTGAATTTAAATTTAGACTATTTAGACTAACCGTTAACCGTGGCTTCGCGGAGCTTTGCGGAGCTGCGGGTACAGCTAGTAAGTATATACAAATTCTATTTAACGTAGTTTATTTACCTTGTTCTATTTTTATTGAAAATTCTTGAAATTTATTATTTAGAGACATATAATTAACCGTTAATATAATAAATAAGCCGTTGTTAACTTCATTCCAAACACACATACAAAAATGTTTTCATTGTCAAACTCTTGATCAAGTCAACACAATTCTGAAAAACATTTCTTCTTCATATGTTCAGATTTATTATTTTGATCATAAATTCTCCTTCTTCTTTAATCTAATTTGTCAGTGAGTTTAAGATATAAACCCGCATATAACATAAGCCACCTTTGACGCAAACCTAGCTTATAATATAAATTTCATAACCTTTTGTCGGTAATGTCACAGAAGTAATATATGGGGGCTTATATGATTATTATATTACATTTTATTCTTGTTAATGATTAAGAAAGGTAATATTTGTTTTTGTAGTAAAAACTTATTTATACGAATTTTACTTTTTTATATCATACGAGGCAAACGAACAGGTAGGTCATCTGATGTTAAGCGATCACCACCGTCCATAGACACTTGCAACACCAAGGGAGTCGCAAGTACGTTGCAGGCTGTGCTGGCAGAGAGGAGGGGGAGGAAGGGAAGAGGAGAAGGGGAGGGTGAGGGGAGGTGGGCCTCCGGCGCTCTCACTGACCGAACGAAACGCAACAATGCAAGCACTGTTAGTGTACGTCGGTTTTCTGTACCACCCATACTACCCCGGGCGAGCCGATTCAAGCAAGCTAAGCCAGTAATAGCTTCAGCGTTGCTCTACCACATACGACCTTTCTTTCTGTTCAGTAAGCCAAACAAAATGATCACGCTCTAGTCGGTGACGTTTAATCGAATTTACTATAACTCGACACCAAGAGTTCTTAGGTCTATGAGGCACTGAATCAGTAATTAATCATATACATCTTCTATTATTAAAAAGAGCAAAACTATTCAGAAAGTTATCACAATAAAATTAAGTGTAGGTGTGTGTAGTTATATATAAAATATATACATTCAGATTATAATCTCCTAGTAATAATCATTGTTTATACAAATACAAACGGCAAATATATAAGTATTGTTTCAGGAAACTATAAATAGAAACAAACCATACTGAAATTTAAAAAATATTTATTATGGTACCAACTACAAATAAAACTAAAATTATAATCTGACCTGAAACAATTTATTATAACAGTAAGGTTCTTTTCATTAATATCCTTCCCTGTTTAAGTATGTAAGTTAACAAAATAAATTATTTTCCTTAAAATTATTAACATAGGCAATTAAATTTATTTGACAAAGACATCAGAGATCGGTATTTATCAACCATAGATAAATAAATAAAAAACTTAAGCCGTCATGGAACGTCTGGCAGATGTGAAACATCGAAATTGTTTTGTATAAGTTACATGCCTAAAATAACAAATTACGACAAGAATCAGTTGTAACATATTGAAATAATAAAGAAAGCATTACACATTTGTTCCATAAAGTAATGACTGTTTATTTATTTCATTTATTACATAAATGTCCATTTTTATTAAATACAACATACAAAAATTCACCTAGGCGCAGGTACTGTGTGTTTGGCGGCATTTATCAAAGGGCGCCAGGTCGTCGGTGCGTGCCGCATAATACTAGTAGAACGAGTGGCTGACAAAAGTTTGAATCTTATATTTATACTAATAGGGTTACAAATGTTTTTGAGTATTTCGTTAATGGTGTAAAGTTTGTGTTTTGCGTCGCCACGCCAATAATCAGGTTTACCCTCCACTTATAGATGTTTTCCAACGCACTCGCGTCTGGGCGGTCTGGTGTTGCTTATGTCTATAGACGGCGGTGATCACCAAACATCAGGTGACCCACCCGTTCATTTGCCTCCTGTTATATAAAAAAAAACTCAATTGTAAGTATTCAAAACTACGTCGATCTTAAGTCATCATCACCTCGATTGTAGTATAACTTAATGATCGCTAATCTATCTAATACCTTTAAACGAGCAATTCTTGTATATTTTTATATATTCAGGATCTCGGAAACGGCGTCATCTATTTCCGTGACACTTAGTATATAGGTAGTTTCGGGGACGATAAATTGATCTAGCTAGACTTTATTCATAGAAAACGTTTTTTACCTGAGATTTCAGACGATGAAAAAATATTGCTAGAATATAAAGGTAAATTTCACCGCCGTTGTCAAAACAAAAATAGCTCAGATGGAAATCGGTTGCATCGAAAATCCGTGTAACTCCAGTTCAAATCCGAGTGACAGCAGATATATTTTTTTTTTTTGTAAAAAAAATTTTAACTTTATAAGGTAAACCTAACAGTTTATTTTAATTTTAAAATGTTTTTAAAGAACCGAGCTAGGCTCGGTCGTCCAGGTACTTAACATTAAACGAACAAAAATAAGACATAAGTAACATTAAACGGATCTATTAAATAAGAGCATTAAATACTAATTAGACATGCGAAAACAAAACCCACAAGATCGCTATCAACATAATACGAAGATATGCCGCAACCCAATTATAACATACGAATTATTGTCGACCTCTCTCATATTATCCTGAGATAATAAAGGTACCAAAGAGCCTTGGGGCTAAATATGTCGGGTTCTATACGCAGAAACCTTTCGTATTCGACGGGATAGAATCAAATGATATTATTAGTAGCTTACTCTGTATATAAACTCGAAAATAAAATCTATTTTTGAACTAAATGAAACATATGATCAGATATATTTAACTGAAAGCTCAGCTGCGCAAACATTTAAAGTAAAGCCAATAGACCTTTTATTAAATGATTTTTCCTTTATTTTTTGTAAGTTTGTTGCCTTAATAAATTCTCGTCTGATCCTGTACATGGTGACGTAACATACGATACTAATAAAATAGCATATGGATAAATTTATGTAGAACACTAGCTCTCATATACCGATAGACACCTATTTATATATGAGACCAGTCCGGTAAGCATACGATAAAACGTAAAAAACAGGGTGTGTCATACAGACACATGATAGAAGTAAAACTTTTGATTAAAGGAAAACAGTCTAATTAAAAAATACAGCAAAACGCCAATGTCACGCGGTGTTCGTAAGCGCTCACTCAACCTTGGGAGGAGTAATGCCGCACTTTGGCTGTAGCGGTAGGGGATAATCTTTCGCTGCCCAATGTGTGGAATATTGTAGTCTCCTTCCTCTTTACCAAAGGAGGGCTAGAAGAAGGGGGAGTCCACATGTCCAACTCCTCCTGCTACCGTAGCCGAGCCTAAGGGGATGGGTCGAGGGCTCATCTCCTCATTGCACAGGTTTTACTGAAAAAGAGAGATGGCTGGTTGTGTACCTAGCTTTCCTCCCTCTTAGGGCGGAGCCTGGCGACCATCTTACCAGGTTGCAAGGGCGGTTTTCATGTAAGTTAGCAGGACCGATCCCTGGCCATCCCTATTATGCGGCGGACTATACGCCGTGGGGTTTTATGCGTACGAGTCGGACATAACCCATTGTCTCCCGCGGGAGTGTGGGTATCTATAAAGGATTTCCCCACATTAAAATAAAAAAGGTGCTCACCCATCTGATTACTAACCGCGCCGAACGAGGCTTAACCTCGGTGATCAGACTAGAACCTTTAGTTTCAAGACTCCACCACACACAGTGTTTACCTCCATCATTTTTCATCGTTCAAAAAGGTTGCCGGTCGGGATATCAAAGCTCTCTTTAAAGAAGTTTTACTTCAAAAACCTTGCCTTAGGCTTTTATCTCATCACAATGTTTTTCTTCACCGAAAGCACCGTCTATTTCCAAGAGACGATTTCGTACCTAATATATTATAACTAGCGGGTCCACGGACATTGTCCCGCAGTGATAATAAAAAGAAATCTTAACAAATTATATGTATAAATCTTCCTCGGGAATCTCTTTATCTACTGGTGAAAACAGTATGAAAATTCGTTTTGTAGTTTTTGAGTTTATCCCGAACACACAGTCAGACGTCGCAGAGGACTTTGTTCGATAATACGTATTAGAATGTATTACAAACGTAGTTTAACTATGTATTTTTTCTTCGCAATACCAGACTAATAGATTTCTACGTCAAAAAGGCTTAATATATTCTTTTTCGATTTCAATTATTTGCGCCTTTTTGATCTAAATCTCGCAAGACCATTAACATATTTCAAATATTTTAACCAAATTTGTACTTTTCAGTGTAGGTACCTAACGCTAGAGCTATAATATTAAAATTAATCTATTTAAAAGCACTCTTACGTTAATAGCAGCTCGGATGTGGTTTTAACAACCTTCAAAAGCACATTAACCCCAGCAACAAGGTAATTATAATGAGATTGTGTCCCAATATAGTATGTTTATCGTGCGATAATTATTCACAGGCACATTTTGGCGCAAACACGACTTAGTATAATGATATATGACGTTTGTTTTATGAAACTCTCTGAAAGGATAAGGTTGAAAATCAAATATGAATTTAGGTATGTATGAATTTAGGTATGTGAATAATTCAGTAGTTTCATTATAGCTTGTCAACGCACTACGATGGGCTATGTATGCAAGGGTTATAAAAATTAAAATTCTCTAAACACACGCTATTATAGAGTGGATCAATACGTGAACGATGATGATGTCTGGAATTGACTTCACTCTTTGTGTATCCACTAAAACGATTGTAACGCGTAATAATATATATACAGTACTAGCCTCTACCCGCGACTTCGTTAGCGTGGAACAGATAGTTTTGGGCTAACGCTAACAACCACATGAAGCTCTCAAGAGGAAAAAACCCCGATTTTTAAACATTCTTCGTTGGTGGTCGGCTCCTATTGGGCTTAGCGTGATGGAATATAGCCTATAACCATCCTCGATAACAGAGCTATATAACATTATATAACATTTTTCAAATTGGACGAGTAGTTCCTGACCCCTACAACGCCACAACGTCACAAACTTTACCTCTAGATACTATAGATAATCTCACCAATCCGATACTTCGATAGATCGTCACGTCCAATAATCCGGCAATAATTCTTTGCAACATACGAGATAAAGTTTAAAAGCAAGGACTACAAGTTGCACAAAAGCAGACCTCAATTAAGGATTACATATTTTAAAACTATGTAATTACATATGTACATGTTAATGACATTACACGCATTTATATCCTCTATGAAATGCTTTATTTTATTCATTACCGATGACATTTTTACTATAATCCAGTAATATGAGTATTCCAATAATCCGGCACCCGCCGGTTGTTAATAATGACGGATTAGTGAGATTATACTTTTATGCTATGGTTCGAAGGACCAGATGTTTGCGCAAAAGTCTAACGGACCCGGGATGGCCTGGTTTACCCCTCAGTTCGGCATTTCCATACCCCTCACATAAGGCAGACCACTAACCTGGCTTTTGTAGATCTTTCTCGAGATATCCTTCAATGCATAGTTTTTTGGGACATACACGTTGTATATTTTAAAAGCTTATTATTAAAATAGAAGGCCAAAACCACAACAAAAACAATAAGATTCGGCAGCGCAAAAGTTCACATGACAGGTCACGGAGCTCAGATGTCGTTGTAGCCGTTGCGATCGCGCGAGCCCGGTATCGCGATCCACCCACATAAAAAAAAATATGAAAATGCCCGAACAATACTGTATATATACGTATATATGTACCCGATCGAGTTTCTTGCCAATTCTTCTCGATAACTGGGTTATTAATATTCAGAACCGGTGATAAGTTTTATGTTCATAAGCGCCTTATGAGGGCCTTTTGCTGATTTTGACACCCGCCTAAATTTGTATCTGATTTTTGGGAAATGCAATCTAAAATTTTCATCTCCGATAGTGTATAAATCGAATAAATGGTTGTTGTTTTTCTTGCAAGACAAAACCGAGAGTGAGGTAGTCAAGGATAATAATCTGAAATGGGTAATAAAGTAATTAAAAATGAAAGAGTGTAGAAAACAAAATGAGCCGTCAAGAGACGCCTGGCAGATGTGAAACATCAAAATTGATTTGTAATAGTTATATGCATAAAAGAACAGGTTACGATAGGAATCAGTTATGGCATAATGAAAAGATAAAGCTAAAAAATAGTTCCACAGGATAATGGCTATTTATATATTTAATTACATAAATATTCATTTTTATTAAATACAAAACTTCAACTAGGCGCTGGTGCGGTGTACTTGGCGAAATTTATCAAAGGGCGCTAGGTCGTCGGCGCGTGCTAAGTAACACTAGTAGAACAAGTGGCCTACAAGATAGGGTTGCAATTGTTTTTGAGTATTTCGTTAATAGTGCAATGTTCGTGTTTTGCGCCGCCACGTCAACAATCAGGTTTACCCTCCGCCTACAGATGTTTCAAACCAATTACGTTACATTTCAAGACTGAAGAGTAATAAATTACAATGTAAACATTGATTGATGTTATATAAAGTACTAAAGATTGTTTAATAATTCACAGTATACATTTTAGACTCAGAAAAGACAAACAAGATCCCTCGAATTATTAACATTCGCATTGACAAACGGCAGCTGCGCGGAAACTTTCAAAGACGAGCCCGACGCAGCGAAGATAAATAATGTAAACATTACGCAGTGATGACAAAATAATAATAGCATCCGAACACCGTCGGGAACAACGAAATTTCGCCTTGGTAACCGTTATATCAACAAGAGATTGATTGATATCCCCCACGGGCTGCGGACCAAGCGACGGAGGGGACTTTCTCGCAAAGTCCTGATTGTAAAGGAACGAAATAAAATAGGGCTGCCAATATTACTGTCTCTAACAAACAAGTATAATTAAAAAAAAAAAAAACGACACGAACGTACAACTTTTTTTCTCGAACTGACAACGCTATTGGCTTAGCAAGGCCTTAACAGCTTTAGGTATAGAGCTTAATAATGCCTAAAATAAAATCAACGGCAACATATTTCTAACTTTTATATTGAAGTCACAAAAATTAGTTATTTATATTAAAAAAGTGATTACTATTGTTAAGTGTTGTTTATTGGTTATATTATCAACATCAATTACGAATTCTTATCAATATGTATTGAAATAATAACTGAGCCAAAGCAACGCGGGGCCCCTGGCCCTTAGTCTATACTAATATTATAAAGAGGTAAAGTTTGTGAGTTTGTGACGTTATAGGGGGTAATCTCAGGAACTACTGGTCCGATTTGATAAAATATTTCAGTGTTATATAGTTTATTTATCGAGGATGGTTATAGGATATATATCATCACGGTAATACCAAAAGGAGTGGAGCACCAATGAAGAATGTTTCAAAATGGGGGCTTTTTTCCTCTTAAGAGCTTACGCTGCGTGTTAGCATTAGCCCAAAGTAGCTATTCCACACGAACGAATTCACGGGCAAAAGCTAGTTTTAAATATAAACAAAACAAGAATTAACGCTGCTACATAGTCATGACGTCACAATCGCCGAATAGTTAATTTGATAGTCTTTTAATGCTTGTTTTTTATGAACATCCTATGTGTGGTTTATGTCATTATGATAGATGGTATAAAGTAAGTCACTACGTATTATAAGAGATAGACAGAGTAGGCTACATTTTGTGTCATTCCAAGACGTTCCTAAAATCAATGTTAATCTATTCAAAATTAGCCCATTTTTTTCAAATTTTGTATACTTAACTAAACGATTCATACTATTAAAAATTACTACTTTTTGTTTATTGTTGTTCTAAACAGTTATTTCACATAGGTTCCTCTTGTGATTTAGTAAATTCTTTATCTAATACTTTAGTACAAAATGACTGTAAAGGAAATTTGACTTGATATTTGCTGTTCTCATACAGACCTATCTAAATATTGGCACATAATCGGACGATTTTATTTAAGAACATAGGTATTATTCATAAAGAATGATTTGCAGTAACAATTTGTCTTCCGAGTTCGTTGTTATTATAATTTCAATCTTATTATATGTACTCAAAAGGTCTAGGTGATTAGGTTATTAATGAATATTGGGTTTTTTAGATAAGTGATTACATTAGAGATCCTTATCTAAAAAGCCGTTTGTGTATTGTGAATGGGTGGCGCTCGGAAAGACGCCAACCATGTTTTCAAATAAATCCAATCTCGCTAATGCATTTCCACACAGCGTTCTTTAATTTACTTCTTACGTTAAAGTGTTGATTTGTTTAAGATATATAGTGGAAGTTTCTGAGAATTATTGCGACGAATTCTAAGAATTGTATAAAATAATTACTATATTTTAAAAAGTTTATTTTGAATATCGTCTGCATGTAATCGCTGATTAAATACAAAGCAGACATAAACCATTTTTTTTGCAGAAGCAGCATTAATAGTTTTGAAAATTATTATTTGTTTGTTGCTGTATTTGTAATTGTATTATCTTACATTAGTTTTGCAAGCGTATTTTGAAACCACTTTTTACATCATATTTGGTCTAATATAAACACGTAAATACTAAAAGGAACTAGTATAATTCTTATTTGATTAAAATGTGAACTCATTGGGAGTTATTTTTTAATATGGAAATATAACCGATTAGCAGAGTAATTTTCAAATAAAAACGATTTTGTTTTTTTGTTTTATTTATCGCCTTTTTGTATTTAATCAGCGAAATATCAGTAATTTTGGATACTGATTACGTCTAAGTTTGATCCACGTTCTAGATCCCAAGAAACTGTAATGTCTTACGTCTGTTATGTAATGTGTTAAGTCTATTAATGACCGTTTAAAATTCTAACTAATAAACGCATAAGGGAGTTTGTGACGCTTTTGGACCTTATTTACTCCATCGTTGTGAGGGGTATTGAAAAAGATATATGGTACCTTTGATCAAGGAAAAATGTACTTACTATATTAACTCGAGCAAAAGGGACGAGTAAAAGCTAGTATGATTGTATGTATTATATACCGGCTGAATGGTTAAAGAGTAGTATTATTTACTGGGGTTACTGAGTAGTCGCTTCTGGTTCTAAATTAACAAAAAATGGGTGCCTAATATTTGACCTAATAATCTCAAGTAACGCAAAACTGATACCCACTCAACGTTTAGTGATTTACACAAAACGCACTAGTTTAGTAAATACTCCGCCCGCTTCTCTTTATTTGACCGTGCGGCATTCCGACAATAAGCAGTTACGTAATGACTAACCTTGTAAAGCGCCTCTTTAGTTTTCTTCATTGAACCTATGCGGTTTTTTTACGTTTCATAGTATGGTATCCATATTTTTAAAAGTTTTAGAAAAAAAAAATTAACTAAGGTTCTCTTTGTTGTTTATTAGTGTTTGTTTTGTAAGTATTATTTTACATATTAAATGTGACCATAAATCATAACACGATTGAACGGTGACACCCTTTAAACAAGGTAGGAGAGTGAGAAAAACACAAGTACTACTAAAGTTCTAAACGGATATAGTTCTTATACACAAAATTTTTATTTGAACTTATAAGTGATTACATTAGTGATCCTTGTCTATAAAAGCGTTTGTGTATTGAGAATGGGTGGCGCTCGGGAAGACGCCAGCCATTTATATTTAACACAGAAAACTTTTTTTTTAATCTTCGTAGGTTTAGTGTTTATCCACAATCTCCTCTGATTTTAAATGGCCATGTGGTCTAACATAGTAAGCAGACTAAATCTAGAGAAGGCTGGCTGACGACAGATTTACAACTTGAGGGTGGTAACAAGCTAGGCGGTCTTTAAAAAAATCCTACCACCATATCATGACCTTATCACGATTTTCAAAACAATTCGGAATAGGTATAATTAAAGTAAATTCAAATAAGGTAAATGTATATGTGACGTTTGACAACCCTAATTCCATCTTTCATTTCTGATGATGATTTATGTTTTCGTGTATTGTAAATTGCTGTTCCATTGATAGAGTTTTATTGCGTGATTTCTTGACTTTTGTTGGAATTCACTTTTATTTGTTCTGAAAATTGAGGAGCCTTATTTATTTTGAATCGAATACTTGAGCGGTCTAATAGATTGAGCTGAGATGGGTATTGTATTATTAAAAACATTTTTAGATTCTTTGTTCCATAATAATTTAACATCTTTATTAGTTAATTAATTTCTATTAGGCATATAATTCTATTGATATATTTTATTAGTTATATTAAACTAATCAATTAATAGTCAGATCTGTACATTTTTTTTAATCCTGTTATTTGTATCTATTCTGATTAAAAATATAATATTAAAAATATTTTTGCCTTTTCGTAAATCCAGATTATTGTCAAAAATAGCTTGACCGAGTTTACGAAACTTTTTGTACACAAGAAACTTGTATACAATAACTTGTAATAAATAAATAAAATAAATAAATAATAATATATTTCCTTATATGATAGAATTTTCCAAATTTGTCATAATTACTTTTAGGCATCATGTTAATTCTAATAATATAAAAAATATGTTAATTCTCAAACGATTTTGATAACATTTTGTAAACAACTGCCAAATAATATAATTAAACGAGGATTCAAAAATAATTAATGCTTAAAAAATTCGTGTGGAGCTGTATGCACCGCTAGTTTATGTACATAAAGATTAATGTTGATGCATTCCATTATATAAGCCCGCAACTTCGCTTATGTATATTTGATTTTTATACTACGATGGTAGTAAACAAGCATGCGGGCCGCCTAATGTTAAGCAGTCACCGCAGCCTATGGACGCTTGCAACATCAGAGGTGTCAAATGCGCGTTGCCGACCCTTCAATATCCTATTTACTTTCCCTTTGAAGAATGCCATACTGTAGCCTTCAGGAAAAACCTCAGCAGGGAGCTTATTCCACAGCCGGAGAGTGCGTGAGAGAGAACCCCTCTGGAACGGAAACGTCCGAGACCATTTCGGTTCCAGTGTGTGAGGATGAATTCCGCACATTGAATGTAAGGTAGCTCCGACAATGTGTATAAATTTTTTATAGTGATGGGTTGAGGAGTTAACGCCGAAAAGCTTAACAAATAAAGAAACTCACACTTGTATCTATAATATTAGAAAGGATTCATAAAATCTAGGATCGCTTAAACAAGCTTTACTCAAATTGCGGCCCGCCGGGTCTTTGCAGTTGGCCCACCCGATTATATATTATTTTCAATTATATTATATTAAATTTCGTGCTCATTAGAAAAACTATAAGCACGTTGAGTAAATTAAATAGATCCCAAATAACTCATAGTTCCTTATGATATAAGAGTTACCACGCTTGTTTTATTTGACAATCATTTTACACTACATTAATACGCTGTTAATTTGAAATCTTTTAAATGTAATACTTAGATATTTGTAGTTTGCGGCCTGCGACACCATCAGTGAATCGTGGTTATGGCCCGTTTAAAAAAAAGATTGAGTACCACTGGTTTAAACTATCACCAAAAGGACTGTCAGAAAAATGTTTCTCATATAAGTTTCATGTTCTCCATTTTGGTATAACTCCCTGTCAGGCGACGCTGTGTCCCATAAACTTTTGTAGAATGTTTCATTAGTTTTATATATCATACGAGGCAAGCGAACAGGTGGGTCACCTGATGTTAATTTATCACCACCGTCCATATACACTTGCAACACCAGGAAAGTTACAGGTGCGTTGCTAGTCCGTGTTGGTGGAGGGGAGGAAGGGAATAGGAGAGGAGAAAGGTGAGAAGTGGGCCTCCGGCGTTCTCACTGACCGAACGAAATGCAACAATGAAAGTACTGTTACTTCACGTTGGTTTTCTATGAGAGGGCGAGCCGACCCATTCATGGTTAAGTATATAGAACATTTATATTAATTTTACTATCAATTATTTTAAAAAAAGATAGAAAATAAATGTATTTGAGGTCGCAGGGAAAGCTAGTATAACATATTCTCCATGTTACTTTCGTTCAAACAAACAAAACCGTAATACGATTCTAATGAAATGGTTTTTTTTTTCTCGAACTGACTACACTATTGGCCTTACTAGGCCTTCACAGCTTCAGGACTACTAAGGCGAGCGCTTAAGGCACTCAGCCGATTTTGTTTAAGTAACATGCTCAAGGGTGCACGGCACACCTTGGCTTGGGCTGTTACCGGAAATAACCCGATCTGACCTAGCTAAACTATGCTAAGCTATGCATGTATTCATTTTTGAATCATACAATTAAAATTGCATGATTCAAAAACACAACATGTAAATCGGAAAGAAACAAACTAAACTACTCGATTCAGTTCCAATAAGGGAAAAAAAGTAAACCCTTCCACCAGTTTGTGTAAACGTGAATGTCTGAATATCTGTATGTGTGTATAATCAGTGTGGTGTGTACTGTATCGCGATAGCAACATCTTTGTGATCACCCGGATAATCTCGAGCAAAGATGCTGCCGTGATGACGCGACGTATGTGCGGGAGTAAAACGTGAGGGCCCTGCCTCGTGACGCACGAGGGAGGGGTCCGCGACGTGGCCGGCCACGTGAATTGAAAAGATCGAATTTACAGATTAAACGAACGGCGCCGGTGCTGGTATCTAAAAATAAAAATAACGACATTGTTTATCGATTTTAGGGGAAAATAGATAGAAACACGCGAGTTTACTCTATCTTATATTGAGAAAAATAATTATTATTTCGAGACGGCGGCGTGCGCGAGCCTTTTTGAATGGTAGCCGCGATGGCGGAAAACTTCGCGATCGCACGAATGGGGCCCTGTTTTGGATCGTTTGCTACTTCATCGTACGTGGAGATCTCCGAGATCTCGTGGAAAACTAAGAGCTGGGCTGACCAGTCCATACCAGATAATTTGAAGGAGAGGGCGGGGTCGGTCTGTGAAGGCTTAGCCCTGAGGACGAGGAGCAGGCTGGGGCACGATCTTGTTGGCCCACGGGGCCTGAGGAGCCCGTGCGGGGCGGACGGGCGCGGGAGGCGCGGGTGCGGGTGCTACCGGTGCACAAGATGTGCTCGGCAAGTTAGGGAAGGCCTCTAGAGTTGACAGGCAGAGGTCGGGGGCGGCTTGACGCCGCAGGCGCCTTAGACGGCGAGACCTGCCTAGCGTAGCGGGGCGCGGAGACACCCGCGATAATTCGCGGTATGGCCCACGCCGCGGCACAAGACACAACGCGGAGGATCGGGCGAGTCTTTTGTGCGAGGACACTCCTTAGTGGAGTGGTCACCGAGACACTTAACGCACCTGGGTTTCAGGTAACAATTAAGTGCGGAGTGTCCGTACACCTGGCAGTTGTGACACTGCGAGGGTACGGACGTTTGCGCGGCGGCTCTACGGTGACGCCAGAGAGGCCGCAGAGGGTCGAGAGATTAAATATTTTCTTACCCTCCACGGTGCGGTCGAGAATGACCAACACCATATCGTAGGGCATTCTAGTGCGCGGGGAGCGCATACGGTGCACCTCTTTGACAGGGAACTTCTGTTCCCTGAGGTCTTCGTATATGTCATCGACTGGGATTTCCGAAGGGACTCTGCGGATGACAATACGCAGCATACGCGCATGGGTGAAAAAAGCAATCTTATTATCGTGCAGGAAACGCGTAAGTTTGCGGTGAATAGTAGGGGTAGCTACCTTTACCTGAATACCCACGAGGGTACTCATGGCATAGGTGAGAAGAATGTCTGCTGCTTGCAGCATACTAGAGATTTCGACCCAGGACGCTCTGTCCTGGATCGTGACAGGAGGTAGAGGGTGGGGCTTCTTACCCGTGACTGCGGGAGTCGCAGCTTTGGGCGAGACTGGTCTAGGGAGTGCGGGAGTCGCCGTTGGCACTTTCGTGCCGTCGACGTTTGCGAGTTTAGGAGGCTTGGCGCCTTCATTCTCGAACGAAGAGGGATTCTGGCACTTATTGCGCGGTTTTCGACGCCGCGTGACTTCGGTGAAGCCGTCGTCGGCGGGGAGATCTTGCTCCATGTCGGAGTCAGAGCCGGACGTATCGTCACTAGAGGAGTGACGATTCGTTAGCTCGAAGCCGTTTTATTCCTCGATCCTAACTAGGACCGAGGGAGCGGGCATCACGAAAGAGTGCTCGGCGTGATACTTCTTCGTAAAAGCGTCGTAGTTCTCTATTAGGGAGGGACAGTTGCTTCCGATGAAGCCGCGAAACCTAGCGAGTTCAGCTTCTAAAAGCCGAATCTCACTATGACGGGCCACACCCGGGCCTGAGGAGGGGAGTGGGGTAGGGGAAAACATTAAAAACCTCCCTGCCAGAGGGGCAGGGAGGCGCGTCTTTTGAATTTAACGGACTCCGGAGTCCGAACTAAAAGTAGCACAAAACTAAAAAGAAATATTTACACTTCGTACAGCTGCGTATCACGGAAGTAATCGAATTTCAAAAGAGCAATAGAACAAGGTAGACACACAGGTGCGTTTCTTGGAAGTAATCGCAGTTCCAAAATACAATGGTGCCGAGTGATGACTCACTCGACAGTACTGCGTTGTCGAAATAAACATCTGGCGCGTGCAAACAAATGCATGCTTCCAGCGCGGCTGACGCATCACAACTCTCTAATGAAATGCGTCCATTTAATCTTGAACAAATATATCAAAAGGTCCCCTTTTATTTGCGGCTGAGTATAATCTATGTGATGGTATCGTGCGTCGAATCAATTTATATTTGGAAGAATAATGAATTCAGACTTGTGAAGTCTCTTTTATCAAAAAATGTGTATTATTTTTTTTTACAATTGACTTTGAAGTATTATCTTGAATTGTATAATTTAATATCCATACGTCAATAGGCAAAGACAGAGTAGTTAAGTATATCTTTTCCTTAGTTTTTAGTGGTTTTTCTTAGTAATTGAGGAGCTAAGAGACGCTTGATCTATATTCTATTCAGGGTTCATTGTGAACTGCAGTACACTGAATCTAGTAAACTCATTGCAAATCGTAGACATGTTTGTTCCATAATCATTTGCTTTGTTAAATCGAAAAGAATTTTCATGCCCCGAAAGATATATTCCCGCCGAGATCCCCCTTTAATCTTCGTCTTTTTCTTGTTTTGAATCCGCAGAAACATTTGCCAATGTGAATGTTTTGTTTCAATTGAGATTACAACGAGTTTTTGGCGGCATTTCAGTCTGTCATGTAGTGGATTTTATATTTTATTCATAATCTTGTGGGAAATAATACCATGGACCATGAATTTTGCGATACCACAAAAATTCCCAGGAAAGTTGTAACAAGAGAACCACCATCTTGTTATAACGTTGAAATAACCGCACAACACTTTACTTGAATATCGATGTCCTGACTTATCCTGATATCCTGACAAAATATGGACATATCAGAACATTTTTTAAATTATTATTCAAAGATTAAGAAGATAAAAAATGTCTGAAATATTATATTGACTTGGACTTAGAAGAAAACAAACTAAAGAATACATAAGAACTATCCGTATTGTCAAATTCAGAATTGGTAAAAGAAACGACTTGAAAATTAAGAAAAAGAATATGGTTAAAAATTTACGAAATATTATATAGAAGATTTGGCGCGTATGCCTTTATATTAACTTGAACATAGAATAAAACTCACTACAAAATATACAAGAACTACATATATTGACAACTTCAGAATTGGCAGTATGGATTAATTCCTTCGCCTATCTTATTGGACGAATATTATTACTACTACTGAGATTACAACACGTTTTACACGATATATGTCGTATGATTATTTTAATGTTTTAACAACATGGTGGCTCCCTTGTTAGAACTTTTCAGGGAGTATTTGTGGCATCTCACAGTTCATAATCAGTTTCCAATCACTTCACTTATGCATAATAACCGAACTGCATTACGTAAAACACCACCAATTTTACAAAATATATAGTCAAATAACACAAGAATATGAATTAAATTTAAAATCCACTACATGACAGACCAAAATCCCGCCAAAAACTCTCTACACTTTAGTCGAGTTACAGTTTCTTTAAACTTTTTTGACAGGTGTTGCTAGTGTCGTATATGTTTTTTACGTAGGTATTTCAAAATGGAGGGAATGGATGGAGTGGTTTAAGCTTGTCCAGTTATGACTGTAATCTAGAAGCCGATGTTATTCAAAAAATATTGTAGTATGGTTAAAAGTATTTTCTGACTATTGATAATAATAGAGTAAGCGAGACATAAGCATGTAAGGTATTTACCATACATGAACAACTCCGATTAAATTCGTATAACCTAAATGTAAATGTAAAATCATAAATAGAGTCGTTCTAGAATATAAAAGAATATCTACAAAGTTGAAATAGCAATTTAATGTTGATAATTCGAAGTTAACATCAAATTCGTTCGCATGTAAAGTTTAATTTCCTGAAACCTGGTTCCTTTGAGCTCTCCGCTTTGTCTTTGCAAGTCATTGGATTTAACTCTACCCATTGTGCGCTTTGTTCTTGTCGTTCAGCATTAAGACTGTGAGGTATGTTGAAATGCAATTTATGTAGTATTACTACATTGCTGTACTATTATGCTTATAAACACATATATTATAGAAATATATATTTTTAGACCTATCTCCAAAAAAAACATTAAAAGGCACGTCCTTTTTCATATGAGTGACAACATGAGTAGTTGTTTTCAATCCACTGCTGATCATAAGCCTCTACTTTGTCCTGTGCTTGCTTTAGGTTTCTCCGACAAGATTTTTTATTTCGTCAGCACATCTCACCATAAATATTTTTTTTAATTTCTAGTTTTTCCACTCTAAGAAAATGGCAAAGATATCTAGACCATACAGCCAAGTCAGCCGGAACTTCAACTTTGTCAATTCTGGAGTAAGAGTCTTGTCAAAATTTGTATATTCTAACAAGATGGTTGAGTTTTAGGCGTGATTTTGGAATGTCATATAGTGGACTTTATATTTTATTCATAAACTTGTGTTATTTGGCTCAATATTTTGTTATATTGGTGGTGTTTTACGTAATATTGTTTGGTTATTATACACAAGTGAAGTGGATCGGAAATAATACCACGGAGGATGGATTCTAACTTGCCACAAAAACTCCCAGGAGAATTCTAACAAAACGGCCACCATCTTGTTAGTTCATTGTAATTATATCAAGAAAATTGTAAAAGCGTTACTCACTTGACAATGGCAGTAATAATCTACTAGAAGATTGGTTGCCAAAAATATAATAAAAGAAGATGGTGGCTCCCTTCTTAGAAGTTTCTATGGAGTCACATCTCAGAATTATTACGCCGTGGTATAATTTCCCATCCACTTCACTCGTGTAAAATAACCGAACTTCCTTAAGTAAAATACCACCGATATTATAAAATATAGAGTCGAATAAATCAAGATTATGAATGTAATATGAACTCTACCACATGACATCCTACGATCCCACCAAAAACTCTTCACCATAAGCTTCTTTTAAGAAAAATTTTCAAAAGTTATCTTCTTTAACGACATACTTTTCTCAACATAACAACTTATACCTGTAGATCAGTTTATTCCAAATCCAATCCAATCCAATCCAAATTTCATTTTAAATACGAACATTTAATTGAATACCATTTTTTTAAATTATTTCAGTATAAACTCTTGAAACAAAAATTAAATTACGTATTAAGAGTTTCCATTAAATAGTTTTCAACAACACTTTTTACCCATGTTAACAGTCTCAAAGTAGGCTTTCAAGTTATAAGATAGTCTCTGGTGTTTAATAAATTAAACCATTTTTTTTAGATACTGTATTTTCTCTAGAAGTAATAAGACAAAATCAACAATAACAATAACAAAAGAAAAACGACTATTCATTATTACCTCATGTGTCTTATTAAAAAATTTCGGCACAAAGTTAGTACTGTACTTTTATCACTAGATATAGATTTAAATAGCATAATTAAATCAAAGTCTGAATGTAAAGTTCTATGCTTCGTGACTTACGATGGTAGCTCTATTAGGTATTTGACTTGTGAGAGAAAATACGGAACTGAGATATCCGCTAGAGATTCAAAGTTGTTGGGGCAGCTCTGTAGTTAGAAAACTGGAGTTGTGCAAGCTAAAAGTTTACTAATGTAGATTCATTAGATTACGTGAGTACAGTTCTAGTAATAGGGACATATTAGTATTATTTACAAACATTTGAGTTTGACTCATTAATTATTCTTCTATAAATAATCGTTTTGCTAATTTTTTATACATGTTTTATCATAAATATTGCAAAAGATACCTACTTTCTAACAATTCATTAACTTCATGTTCAAAAAGCCATTGATATGAAAGAGTATATATAACCTACAAGGTTCCTAATCATAAGTTGCATGTCATTGGCAACGCAAACAGTCAGTCTGCATTCGTCGCTATAAATGTTTCAAATCTAAAACAGTAACAGTAACCAAAGGAAAAGTTCTTAATGATATGTGGAAACCTCCAATTATGTGAGAAAGCGGTCGTAGCTTAGAGATTAGCACAGGCAGTCACCGCATAAATAAATGAATCGAGGAATTTTGAAGATTAACTTTCAACACCTTATTACCCTTGTCATTTTAAGTAGGGTCAAAATATTCTTTTTTTTCCCTTCTGCTCTGTCAAATATCATCTTTAAATTAACTTATCATTACTAACCAAATAATTTACATAAACAGCCTCCCTTTCTTTACCTGTCCTTTATAAATAGTTATGAAATATCCCCTGCTCTTTGGTAACACTATATACCTTCACCTTACATTTCGTGAATTCTGCTCGGGTCACCTAAATTATTCATCGCACGGGCCAGTACCGACCATCCTGTCGTACTCAACTTTAGTATTCCCTTGTATATGGTACTTACGGAATAATGTATTATTATAAGAATAAGTATGCGACAGATGCGATTCTCCTTTGCAGTTTGAAAATATACGCCTGATGATAAAAGTCACAATAATAAATATTATTAATGATATTTTTAACTTGTAATTATTAGTACTATTACCTGGGCAATAAAGCCTAGCTCGGTTCTTTAAAAAACAATTTTAATTTAAAATAAACTGTTACGCCTGCCTCACAAATTAGCATTTTATTTACCAAGAAAAAATTAAAAAAGATACCCTTTTTGCTGCCACTCGGATTCGAACTGGGGTTACAATGATTTTCCAAGTAACCGATTTCCATCTGAGCTATTTTTGTTTTGATAGCGGCCGCGAAATTTACCATTATATTCTAGCTATATTTTTTCATTGGTTGAAATCTTCGTTAAAAAAGTGTTCTATGAATAAAATCTAGTTAGATCGATTTATCATCCCCGAAACTACCTACACAATAAGTTTCACGGAAATAGATGACGTCGTTTCCGAGATCCTGAATATATACAAATACACAAGAATTCCTCGTTTAAAGATATTAATAGATAGATAGATAAGCATTCGTGCTGAAATAAAAAAAAAATGCTAATAAAAATAGCAGAACTAAGTAGCTGTCGTGTATTCGCAGAATTGCATTGTTAATACTCTTTGATATAACTTATACTGTCACTATTTTAGATTTTCTTTTATGTAACCTGCATATTGTAGCTCTATCGTTACCTGACTCAAGTCAATTTATACCTATTTAATATTGATATGTAATTGGTTTAAATAGACTAACATTTTCATATGTCGATGTTATAACTTACTATCTTATTAATCGTCTAACCAGATAGGCCTATTAAGCCCGGACACATTCCATCAGGAAAGGTCATAACCTGTCCCAGTTACGTTACTAGGAGGTGATTATGTCTATTTGATCAAGTTTACTTCATTCATGTTTCGGAAATTTGTTAAAGTGAATTTTATGTTCCCTGTTTTACGGTCTATAGGTAGGTATCCTTTTATAGATTTTAATAACGAAATTTTAAAAGCTGTTGGTACATACTTTAATTCATACAATAATAACAAACACGTACAGAATCGCGGACACTATCCATAATAATTAACTAAACTTCATATAACCTCTACTCTAACTCTAAGATACACTGATCTGTGTATCTTAGAGGTTGGAAAATGAAATGGCATTTCTGCAAATTTGTTAATCTTATATTATGTTTCGGCATAATCTGTACGTGAACAGAGATTATCCTAAAGCTGAGTATACAGTGTATACCGGTGTTAACTTTAAATTAACCGCAAGGGTGTTGTAAAGGTACTGTACGTAATTTGGTTGCATAGTGACCTGCATGTTACGTATATTCTTAATATATGCAATATGCATTTAACCAGATAATCTATCTCATCTATCTTGTTAGCTATTTTTTTTTATCCAGGGGAAATCCTACATGGGATACCCTCCCACTGTCGGGGGACAGTGAGAGGGTTATGCCGAACTCCTACCGGCTAAAACCCCTAGGCCGCTTGTGCGCGTAATTGGACCAGAGTCGAGGGTTGACGGCGAGCATGTACTCCTTCTAAACTCTGGTCGCGGGCTATGGTCACCCGTAGATGTTAAGACGGGGGCCTACACCTCGAGAGAGGACAAGAAATTCCCCCCTCTTCCTCTTCTTCTCGAAGCTGCAGCTGCGGCAAGCCGTCTTTCGCCTACACTGGAGCTCCTTACGCGGCGACAGACACCCTCGCATCTATCACCTGGAGTTTAACTAGGGAGGCCTCTGATGGTAGTAGCCTCCCCCCCTTCGTCTTCTGCGGCCAGTCCTCCCGCGACGGACAGCAAGAGCGTCGGCAGCCCTCGCGCTCTCTTTCTTCGTCTTCCTTCCGTGAGAGAACGTTTTCACAGAAGGTGACGACGGCGTTCTATGCCCTCTCTCCACCTACCATGGAACGAATCACAGCCGGCAGAGAGAGGTCATCACCAACAACCGCGACGAGCTCACGGCGCTCCTCTGTCCACACCGGACATTCCTCCAAGACGTGTCTGGAGGTCTCCACGTCACATCCACTACAGTGATGACACCGGGCAGTTGGCTCTCTCCCAGCGATCTGGTGCAACCTCCCAAAACAGCCATGGCCGGTAAGCACCTGCACCAGCCGGAAAGTGAGCACGTCGTGGGTCCTTTCTACCCACTCTGTTAAGAGAGGACGAATTGCCTCAATTGTTGAAAGGCCAGCAGTTGGCCTCGTAAGATTCTCGCTCCAGGTGTCGAGGAGCACTCTTTGCAGATGGGCTCTGTGTGCCTCTATCTCCCAAGGTGAAATGGCCTCACCACGGATCTTGTTAGCTATAAATTAATCACTTCAAATATTTTTTTTCTAATTAGGATATCGATGTTTTATTATTTGGCTTCATATTTTTTTTTTTCGAACTGACTACGCTATTGACCTAGCAAGGTCTTAACAGCTTCACCGAACTACTAAGGCGAGCGCTTAAGGCACTCAGCCGATTTTTTTTTGGACAACTAGCTCAAGGGTGCACGGCACACCTCGGCTTGGCTGTTGCCTGTTACATGCAAACTCGCGACCTATCTTAGCTAACCTAGCTAACTATTCATATATGTATGAGTTGTTGAAACGTGTATGTGTACCAAGCATACACGCCTTAACAAACCCTCCATATATTTATTATCGGAAAATTAGAGATTTTTCAGTACGATAAGGGGAAAAAATAAAACCCTTCCACTTCCATGTGTAAGCGTGTAGGCGTGCACGTGTGTGGGGGTGATCGTGTAGTGTGTAGCAGTGATGTAATTTTTTTTTTGTTTCACTGTATCGCGCAAGCAACGCACTCAAGGGCTCCCTGCCGAGGGATCGAACCTAGACTTGAGCCGCTACCGAGGGAGGCCTAATCTGGTGTGCGGGAGCGAAATCTACCCCCAGACCACGGCGGCGTGATCTGTTGTTACGCAGGCGTGGGCATGAGCACGCTCTGTTTGGAGAGACAGGCTGGTACTGATCGTTCACTGCCGTTATTTCATCAGGAGGGTCGATAAAAATATGTCGCGGCCGTCTTCTATGACGCGTAGCGTTTGGTACGGGTTCGTATTGTGCGGCGGATACCACTAACGGACTGGGTGATCTTTATAATACTGTATTGTTAATGTCTACGTCCGGTACCGCTACGACAAACCATAGAATCGAGACAATAACGCGACCGCATCATTACCAGTGCCACCATATTAGAGATACATAATTTATATTCATAAATAAGAACGATTATATAGATTTACGTAAAACTTAAATAACAATAATTTGCGACTTGAAAAGGAAATTTGAAATGTGAGTAAATAGTAATTGCTTTCACTTCCACAGTTCCGCATATAAAAGGCAAGATACCGTCGATCTACACGCACTTCTATGTAAAAGTTATTGTAAGGCGAAGCTCTGTCTGGATAGATAGTCACAATGTCTACAGAGTGTTAATGGTTTCCCTGACCGACCGGCTGACAATAAGTATTTTCTAACAGTATGTATTTTGTCAGCCATGACATTTTATCCTTAAATGTTTCGTGAACAAAAATTATTCATCTTTGTTACCGATTGTAATACGAACACAAAACTGCAAATTACTTGAGAATTGATTATTTTTGTATAATTTACACCCACATTTATCCTGAAATATCAAATGTATAAAAAAATAAAATATACATATTAAATAAATAAAACACCATCAGGCTTTAATATTGTTAGCGAAAATTTACTTCTGTGTACGGTGCCAACAGTTAAAATAAGTTAACTTTGTTTCTATATTCGACAGCAATATATCACGAATTTAACACACTGTTCTGTTCTAGGTCTGAAGGATTTAATTATTTTTAAGTTTATAAGTTACATGGATTATACACTATTTCACTTCAATTACATCAAGTATATTACACATGTTATTATGTCGTCTAGGTGGTAGAGCCACGCTGATGCTTTAACTGGTTTCAGCATGAAAGGGTGGGCTCGTCCGGGGTACTACCACCCTTTCATAGAAAACCGACGTGAAATAACAGTGTTTGCATTGTTGCATTTCGTCCAGTCAGTAAGAGAAACAGAAAACCCACCTCCCTCCCACTCCCTTCTCTCTCCGTCATCAGAGGCTGTCTATGGACGGTGGTAATAACTGAACATCAGGTGACTCACCTGTTCGTTAGCCTCCTATATCATAAAAAAAAACATATCTATTTAAATAAAGTATTGAATTGAAAACCTTGCTATTTTTTACTGATTACAAAAGTTGTTTATCATAGAAATAATTACACATCGGCATTCTTTACTTGTTTGTCGACTATAACCTTTCACAAAATTGTTTTTAAGTCCAAATTTAATTAACAGTATTGTTGTATTATTTCTAAGTCGCATATTTCATTTACATTTGAATATATGTAAGCAAATATTAATTATTATTGTCCGTAAAGGTGAATAACCTAGTAAACATGTTTAGTTTAACTACATTAATTGTAATATTATGTACAATAATTAGTAATTTTGATAATTGTTGTTATACGCATTACTGACACAATACCTAGTGAATAATTGTTATTTATGCAGTGACGTCATAGTAAATTTTCCAATAATAAATATATGGAGGAGTTGTTGAGGCGTGTATGCTTGGTATACATATACGTTTCAACAACTCATACATATATAAATAGTTAGCTAGGTTAGCTAAGATAGGTCGCGATTTTGCATGCAACAAGCAACAACCATTTTTTTTTTACGTGTATAAATCCCTTATGGCTACCCACCCTCCCGAGGGAGAGGGTGGGTTATGTCCGAATCGCACGGACTAAAACCCCACGGTGTAAGTCTTCCGCTATGGTTGGGGCGGCACGAGATCTCTATAGACTTCATCGTGCCGCCCCAGCGGTGTGGCCCAGCAGCAAAGGTGCCGCCGCCGGGCCTTCGTATTGTAAGAAGACAGCTGGGTACACACCGGCCGTTTCCTTCTCGTCCGCCGGACCTGTGCAATGGGAAGATGGAGCCCCCGACCCACCTCCTCTAGGTCCAGCTATGGAGGCGGGAGAAGGCGCGTGAACTGGCGCCTCCTCCTACCAGTTCTTCTTTGGCGGAGAGGACCGCTTAGCGGGTCTTCCTCGCGAACCCTCTCCGCCGCCTCCTTCTGCGAGACGACCTCCACGCAGAAGGAGGCAACAACATAACAGGCAACAACCAAGGTGTGCCGTGCACCCTTGAGCTGGTTGCCAAAATAAAATCAGCTGAGTGCCTTAAGCGCTCGCCTTAGTAGTCCGGTGAAGCTGTTAAGACCTTGCTGGGTCAATAACGAAGTCATTTCGAAAAAAAAAAAAAACGTCATAGTAAATTTGTATTTAGTTTACAGTAAAATATCAATAGCCTGTACCTTTATAGGCATTCACCGTAACATATAAATGTATAAACCTTCCCAAACTTTTTGACAGCTCTAAATATAGACGCGCGAGCATAAATTTAGGAACAAATACGTAATCTATACTAATGTTATAAAGAGGTAAAGTTTGTGAGTTTGTGACGTTGAGAATTGTGACGTTGTAGGGGGTAATCTTAGGAACTACTGGTCCGATTTGAAAAATTCTTTCATTGTTATATAGCTCATTTGTCGAGGATGGTTATAGGTGATATATCACGATAAGACCAATAGGGGTGGAACACCAATGAAGAATGTTTAAAAATCGGAGCGTTTTTTCGTCTTGAGAGCTTTCGCTACATATTAGTTATCCCAAATTAACTATGTCCACGCGAACGAAGTCGCGGGCAGAGGCTGATATATTATATTTATAAAATCGAGACAACTTAAAGATATACAAATGGCAATTTTAGATCCCTTTAATAATATTCTATCATTATTTTTGTAGATGTTAGATCCACGCTGAAGCTATTACTGGTTTCAGCATGAATGGTTCGGCTCGCCCGGGGTAGTACCACCCTCTCACAGAAAACGGACATGAAATAACAGTGTTTGCATTGTTGCGTCGTTCGGTCAATGAGAGTGCTGGAGGCCCACCTCCTCTCCCTTCCGTCCTCCTCCTTCTACTCCCCTCTTCCCTATCAACACAGGCTGGCAACGCACTTAAGACTCCTCTGGTGTTGCTTCTTTCTATGGACGGTGGCGATCACTTATTATTAGGTGACCCACCTGTTTGTTTGCCTCGTATGATATAAAAAAAAGTATTAAATTCGATTATATTATGCTGAAACTCCAACTATTGATTGTATTCAGAACAGACAAAAAAAATGATAATGACTAAATTTATATTAAAAGCTAGCTTCTGCCAGCGACTTCGTGCTCATGGAATAGTTTACGCGGTGCACGCAGCGAAAACTCCAAAAAGGAAAAAAAAACGATTTTGTAACATTATTCATTCATGCTCCGCTCCTGTTGGTCTTAACATGATGATATACAGCCTATAACCTTCCCCGATAAATTAGCTATCTAACACTGAAAAAGTGTTTCAAATCGGACCAGTAGTCATTGAGATTAGCGCTGTCTAGCAAACAAACTCTACAACTCTATAATATTACTATAGACTCCAATAACGTAGTGTTTTGATTCAGGTTTATTCTGTGAAATTTGGGGTGTAAGGGGTGTCGAGTAACATCTTAAGCCTTGAGACACCCAAGCCAACCTCACCTGCACGCGGTGCACCCTGCTGAATAACGAACGAGGCAATGGCGAAAGCGGGGTGGTAGGGTTTTTCAGCCCGACTGAGTCGCAACCACCATGCATATAGCGAAAAAGCCCGTCATAGTGACTCGCTTCTGCGCGTCGCGTTTCGGGATCAACCTGTGCATATCCAGTACCGGGTGACTTTCGTCATTATGGCCGGCATGACAGCGGCGACCGGCGATGGATAATCTGTCTCTCGGTGGTTGCCGATGTTTTTGGATTGTACTATGCTTAACATCAGGCATAGTGCAGTCACTATGTCGTGCTTCGATAAAGAAAAAAAAAAGACTTTACAGAATACAACCAATACTTCTAGATATTTCCAGCTAGAAACATATAGATAACCTGTATTCTTCAAAAAATAGTATAGGTGTGTATACATGTAAATATTTATGCTATATAACATGTGTAAAATATTATTTCAAATATAAAGTTCGGGATATTAGAAATGTTATTGTAAGTTAAAAACAATTCGAATCAAAATTGCACGCATGAAAATTTTCACCCGATCAAATTGCGTCACAGGTCATTATGCCGGTGGTGAATTTGAGTTAAACTGGTGAGCTAACGACCACGAGTAGTCCGATTCAATTCCATGTGAACGGACCTCTAAATATGGTTTTAACGAGTAGTATAATCAAAGTTTTCAGAGAAAACATGCATGTTACTACATAGCTTAGGTCTGTTTTTATGTCGTCAGTTAAATGTTCATTTGAGGTTATACAGTCATGAATAGGTACACCATATCGAGGGGTTTTTTTTTGTATAATCGATGTGAAAAGAAAGCTAGAAGAGCGTATGTCTCACTGTTTTTCAGTACCTAACGGCAAATGAGACAGTGCTCTTGTTCTACGCGACGCAGTGTTTACACCCACCACTTTTAGTCACACAAAATGGTTGCGGATCAAAATTTCAAAGCACTCCTGAGATGTTTGCTACCTACGGGAAATGCCCAGGATTACTATTTTAACAATAATAAAACTTTAATAACAATTGAAAATTGGTAACTAAATGAATTTATTTTTGTCAAATGCACTCTACAGGTAGTGTGTCAGTATTGGAAAAGTTTTATTGTTAAATTTTAAGTGTACTAAGCAAAGAAGCAATTAGGCAAGGGTCGCTATACATCACGGCCGCGGCGGACAGGTAGCGACATGTTGTCGTGATAGTCACGGCCTTCTCTTCTAATGGTCGGCGTTTAGTCCCCAAACTAAATTTTGTAAATAAAACGGCACACATTGTTCGGGTAGTTTTAATTCGATTGTGAATTTGTATATATATTGTTTCATTATTATAAAAGAGTGGCCAAAAATATTGACGAGGTGTGCATACATTTTAACAGCTGTTGAGGAGATTTCTTGTTTATAACTTTTTATTGGCGGATTTAAAAATTTTGATTCTCAGTGTTTTAGTGTAACAAATAATGGTGGGAGTTAACACTGTATCTGGTAAAGTATTGAATACACCAATTTTCAACCGATCACTGAAGTAAAGCAACTTCAGCCGCGGTTTGTCTTAGATGGGTTAGATTTTTGTTACATTTTCCCTATATAAATAAATGAGTGATAAACACAATCTATGCTAAAAGCGATTGATAAATAATTAAAATATTTCACTTTAATTCAAAAGTTTCACCTCCATCGTGTGTCTTTACGGCACACACTGATTCTTTATACAATCCAATAGTCAACACCTTTATTTATAAGTCTCTACAAGTCGTTTTATTTTACGCTCTTAATACCTTCAATTTACTATACTTGTACATATAAGTACAATACACACTCAGTATAGATAATATTTACACATGGTTAACATAAAAAAAAAAAGTTTGTATACCTTCTTCTGATCAAATTTTGACAACTGGACGATCGCTACAAATATTAATTCTATAATTAGGTTCCTGTAATAATTTCTAATGCTAGGGCGTATGTTAAATTCTAGTATCTATGATCTGTCTGTTCCTGAAGGAAGGCATTACGTTAATCACTACCTTGTGGTATATTCATAGTGATTTTAGACATTTTAAATTAAAATATTGTTGATCACGGAAATTCTGTCGACCGATACCTTTTCGACCAACACGACCACAATGAACGAAACGACAACGATCAGATAAGAGGACAATTGTACATTTGGGGGCACCTGGCTAATTGAAGAATGTCCGATCGACAGCTTTATCTCATTAAAAGACAGCGACCTCATACAAGCGCGAGCTAACTATACTGTGGCGCCATCTCTTAACGACAAACTAAAACACGTTACATAATTATCTCGAACAATTGTTAATATCTAATATTTGACACTTATTTATTCTTAAGTTGTCTCTATGTTACACATACAAGTACTTGTAGCTAAATTTGTGATCTATGCATTTATTCTCAGAGCGATCAAAAACATTGGCTCGTATTGCACGTTATAGTTAAAGGCAGTAAAAGCATCAACAGCATTGCAATTATGAAATCAATGGCGGTTAAAATTATGATGGAAAAATATGCAATATACAAAACACCTGGGAATAGTAAGAATTAAGTTAATAATACAGTATAGTCCATATAGTAGCCGATTTAGAAGGTATCGCGGTAGATTGTGGAGTTAAAAAAAAGTCGAGGTAATCATAAGGAGTACTGACAAAAGAGAAAACTCAAAAAATTGATATAAACGTTCTCTTTTGAACTTTCATATTAATTATAGTGCGAATGACAATATTTAAATTTCAAAAATTGTTTATTGAAATTGTTAACATTACTATGGTATTCATATCTATTGGCACTCGGAGCAATAATTATATACATTTTTATAAAGTTTATTAATCAATCAAACGTATGATAAACTGCAAAATTTCAATATCATCATCATAATAATAATAACATAGTATAAAACAAAGTCCCCCGCCGCGTCTTTCTGTCTGTCTGTCTGTCTGTTCGCGATAAACTCAAAAACTACTGAACGGATCTTCCTACGGTTTGCACCAGTGGATAAAGCAATTCATGAGGAACGTTTTGGTATATAAATTTGTCAAGGCTTTGTATAGATTGGTTGAAATTTGTGGGACAAGTCGGAAAAAGTCAAGCCGCCTGGGAATTTTCATAGAAAACGCTGCATAATCCTTTTGAGATATAACAATGTGCGTTGGGTAAATGTAAAAAGGTTTACTTTTGTATGTATAGATTAAAATAAAAGAGACGTCCATTACAAAATGTATTGCCGACTTGATGACAATGACATGATAAATTTTTCTTTTTGCTTTTAGCCAGGTGTATATATCTATCTTTTAAGAATAGTCAACTATACTCATTATATGTTCTAAAAAAAGGTTACATACAATTCTAAAGCTATTTAGACACATACAATATTAATAATTATCAACTTAAATACGTTTCATGCACATTCTTATCCTTATTCTAATATATATCGAAATCACGTGTCACGGTGTTTGTGTTCGATGTCCGCCGAAACGGCTACGCCGATTTTTGTGAAATTTTTAAGGTATATTTGGTAGGTATGAGAATAATTCGTAAAGTAAATTGTATACCTCGAGGTGATTAGAGTGTCCCTATTCAGACATTTTTTTGTATTTCTTTTAACAATTTTTTTCTTATTTGCCATCAAAAATACATATAATCCCAAATTTACATCTTTCTGAGCCTACTCTGCCAGTAGTGTGATTTTAGTATTTTATAATTAACATTACCCAAATTATTTAACGATCGTTCTTACTTCAAACAAAAGGAAATTATTGATGTTACTTAATAACAGATGGCGCTACACCCGCCTTAACAATTTTTCCCCCTTATGCGTGGATCATTCACTAAACCAACTAGGTTTTTTTTGGATTGTCTGTATACCACAACACATTACGTACAACATTTTATACGACTGATTTAAATTTATAGGAAACTAGCCTCATCCTGCGATTTCGTTCGTGTGGAATAGAAACCTCGATTTTTAAATATTCTTCATTGGTGCTCTGCTCCTATTGGTCTTAGTGTGATGATATGTAGCCTATAACCATTCTCGGTAATTGAGCCATATAACATTGAGAGAATTTTTGAAATAGGAACAATAGTTCCTGAGATTACCCCCTACAACGTCACAAACTTACAAACTTTACCTTTTTATAATATTAGTATAGATTAACTGTTACCCGTAGCTTTGCCAGGATGGATTCTCCGAAACTTTTGTACCGATTTTCACGAGACTTTTCCTAACAGTTAACTGTAGTTATAACTATCCTTTAAGGAAAGCCCAGGAAACTCATTATATCTTCTAAAAAATTGTGACGTAGAATGGGATAATTCGAAAGGTATTTAAAAAGACACCGTATTGATACTTATCAACTGGAATACGTTACTTACATTAAGGATTTCATGCAGCTTCTTAAAGTCGTCTTAAAAGTTGCATTTTTGTTTAATATAATTTGTTATTAGACAGGAAGATACTTACTAAAATACTTATTATTATGGAACTTTTTATTTGTTTCATGTTGTTATTTAGTAGGATTAATTAATCTAAGTGTTTGAGTGAAATTTATCAGAACTTATTCATCTCTCTTTATAGGTATATAAAAATCATTATTTGTATGTTTGTCCTCTATGCAATCAAAAAGTACTGATCAGATTGTGATAATAATTTGGTAGAGTACTCTGGGAACGCCAAGAGGAAATCTATATACACAGACGTTTTTTTATATTAATTTAATGACATTGTCTGCCTTAAAGAATGAGAGAGGTTTTGTTCTTATTGAAACTTTTGACACTACATTTCAATATTATTTTGACATATTTTAATCAAATATAATTAGCTACTAATTAATTCTTCAGCTGCCGAATTAGCTATATTAGGTCAAAATGACTTACGCTAAGTTTTTTTTAATTTTTTTTCGTGACATTCGGCAGTGACATTTGAGTAACGTTATACTCGCATTAATGTATTTATTTATATGACAATGTAAACATTATATATGTATATCGTTTTTATCTACACTCATATTATAAAGAGGTAATAAATACCTTTCTTTATCTTCCACCTACACATCTGAAGTAGTTACTATAATAGGAGCTATCATATTGACAAATTCTCTAAGTTGCTTACTAACTGTTCAGCATAGTTCGATTTTTTCTTCAGTATTCAGTTATCATAATTGTCAAACTTAATTTGTATCAATGTCATTGTTTAGGAATTTATGTAGTTCTGACATAGATATCAGGACAAAGTGGGATCTAGGGTACCGAAGCTGTTGATCTTCTTGCTCAAGAAGCTATCTAGACAATATTTTGACCACTATAAAATATATGTTCAAGGTTTTTCCAAACAAGACTGATCTGTTTGCATCATAGAACTCAAACTGGAATGTATCTAGCCGAATTACTGGCAAATCATATGCTTCCATTCAGGATAACATTACGGGTATTATAAGTTTCGTGACTGTTGCAAGTTTGCTGAATGTACTATCTGTAAGCTAAGGATCTATCTGTAGAGGTATACTCTCCAGTCCATCTTGCAAAGCTCAGAATCAGAGCAAACTCAATATGTGAATTTGGGTTGTATGAAGGCACTCTAGAACAATTTTTTTTAGTTGCCCTAATTTAGTGTATTGTATGATCTTTAAGCTAACAATATAGTACATCAGTCTGATTTTAACCAAGCCATATTTTCTTATTTGTACTCTGCGTAATTGTATAGACTGTAACAAAATGAAACTTTAACATAACACATATAAGTTTATTTAAGGCATGATGGCTGTAAGTGTTGTTTGTCTTAGCGTATTTCAGTGGCCTAATCGGAAAGAACTAGATTATATAATAAAAATTTAATACTACCTACACAGTGACTTTCCCATGACTGACTTGATACTAATAGAATTCGTATCTATAAGCTCCATTATTAAAAAGTTAAAGTTTGTGATTTGGATGATGTTATTAGATACAAATTCTATGTATACCTTACAAATTCTCATTAAAACAAATAGCTAACTAAATCAAACTGAAAATTTCATGGAGATAAAGTTTACTTTTTACAGCATCTTAATTGATGGAGTTGGTTAAAAGATGGTAAATAAAAACTTTAAGCAGATAAAGTTATTGCGTAGGTGAGGGCCAGAGGAGCAACCAAAGGGATACCGGAAAGACATTTTTGCCAATATATAGATAGGTTGGATTCAAAATTAGACCCGGTGGATGTCGATATAGTCAAGTTCTAGGTTTTTTAAGATTTTTAAAATTGAAACCGGTAATAACCGATTTGGCGCATACGAAGTTGCGCGGGTCAGCTAGTTATATATATAATATACATACAAGCCTCTAAATTACGCGTCGCTAATCTGACGTAAGACGCGCAAGCGCAATACGGCAGGTAATGGTCATGTTTATGTAGCATGTAATGACGCGAAATTATAAATCTCCTGCCAAACATACCGCTCAACGCGCCTAAAGAAGTTTTTTACTTCAACAAGAAATGTTAAAAATAACTATACTTTTAGACACCAGAAGTGGATTTATACAAAAACAAAACATAACACAAATATCAATATGATAACACAATCAACTATGAAATAACTCAAGTTACATAATTAATCATAAAAACCCAGAGAAATACAAATAACAAGGTGAATTAGAAAGAACACGCACTATACAACAACAATTACTTAATACAAACTTCAAGAGAGACGACCGAGCAAGAATGTTCCCAATGACTCGACAGACACTCCTTTTATAGCATTCAACTAATGTACGTTCGATCGAGATCAGTCGAAAGTTCAACCAATGGCGTCGAGATCAGTTGATATGTTCGACCAATGACGTGTCAGGTCAATAGTATGGACAGTTTTAATATAATCGTCTGATAACAATACATATTACACCATTAAATAAACTATTACCAAAAGATTATGTAGCAGCTGAATATTGTTCACTAAATATTCCAAATAACAAGAGATTACTAAGTAAACCTCGAATTATATCCTTCTAAAATATTGGTACTTTAATAAACTAAAATGTGGTGTTATCTGTACTGAGATTAATATATAATTTAAAATGAAAATTGAAGAACCTTTCTGATATAATGGATGGCAGGGCGGCTAAGCGTCTGGTATACATTTCACTCCCAGAGGACTTTCTACTAATATTGTGCAATATTAAACAAGGTTTGAACCAGGTAGGTATCTGTGAGAATTTTGTTAAAGCTCTCTTGATAATATTATCACGAGAATTTGTAAACCCTTATACAAACGTTCTTTTTAATTTATTTATTGTATTCACATCTGTGAGTAATGGAATGTTGTTTGCAATAAACGAATCCTGTAACACGAACACAAAGGTGACACAAACACCCTATATTATCCTATGGTTACAGCTCACTTGTAGATTCCTGCCCTTTATAGGACCTTATATTTGGTTAGTTTTCCAGAATAAAATTATCATAGTTTTTTTTTTTTTCCAACAAGCTGACCGCTGTTGAACTGATGGGCTTACACACCGAGATCTTCACGACTTCACCGAGATTTTTGGGCGAGCGTTTAGGATACTCAGCTGAGTGTCAACAATCTCAGGGGTACCATATTAGCCAAACCTCGGCTTGAGTTATTGCCTTGAACGTTGTATGTGATGCGATCTAAACTAAACTTAATATCATGCATGTCAAGTATGTCAGCTAAACTAACCATACATGTAAACTTTCACATGGGACATGTGCATACTTCATATGTGTTGCACGAAAGTGTACATATATTTTATCTCACAGACGTGCAGTGTGAGTGTGCACGTGTTTAAGGTACATTATAGTGTGTGCAATGAACTAGTAAATACGGTGTAAACTGTATCACGTTAACAGCATGCTTGACTGCTCCACTCTGGATGATCGCAGCTAAATTGAGATGCTGCTGGAGGTGATGGCGGCGGGTGTGCGGCAGCAAAGTTGACTGCCCAACCACTGCGGCATGAGCGTTGGTCACGCAGGTGTGGACGCGAGTACGTTCTAAAGAGTCGAATGGGTACAAATCGTAGTATAATCGATGCACTGTGATGCGCTTATATATCTATTGAAAACAATAGGTGGAACTCTCTAAAAAGTAATTAAATGTTGAATTATGATATTTGTAGCTTTACAACGAAAAAGGAAATTTTCGATTTATACTGATTTTAGAACTTCTCTTTTGTTTATGGTACTCGAAGCGCTATCTATGGTTTCAGTGTGTACATGATGTTTGTATGATAATATTTTCAAATCTCAAAAATACTGAATCATATCTGTAAATATCGTAAAAATATCAAAATACTTGCAGTCAGATGATTGATTATCGACTACGATTTTCGATAGTGTTTAGAGCTTTACAGGACAAAACAAATTTAATCTAGAAGTAAAATGGATAATACAAAGAACGAAACGCTTTATTGCATTTGAAAACATTAGTACACACGACTTAGGAACATATGTCGTACAAAATATCGGCCGTCGATACAGACCGCCGTGACTGCTTTTCCTGGTGAAAATAAAATAATATATTGTGGCTGAAAGGTCGTCACAATATTGTTCAGCTAAGAAAGGCCACCTGTATAATTCAAGTGCTTTTGTTTGTTTCGACGTAGGCACTTTCTGAATTATATATTTTGTTACAAATCGTATACACATCGAATTAGTCATTCTGGGTTTGTAAATCTACATCAGAACGATTTTTTTCTTTTTCTCGAATTGACTACGCTAATGACCTAACAGCTTCACCGGACTACCGACATCCGAGCGAGGTTTTTGATAGTATTACATTTTGATGTGAAACATCTATAGGCGGAGGGTAAACCTGATGGTTCGCGTGGCGACGCAAAAACGGACTATTAACGAAATACTCAAAAACATTAGCAACCCTATTTGTATAAACATAAGATTTAAACTATTTTGTAGGCCACTCGTTCTACTAGTGTTACGCGGCATGCGTCGACGACGTAGCGCCTTTTGATAAATGCCGCCAAACAGACCGCGCCTGCACCTAGTTGAGTTTTTGTATTTAATAAACATGAATATTTATGTAATAAAATAAATAAATAGTCATTATTTTATGGAACAAATTTGTATTACTTTATCTTTTCATTATGCCATAGCTGATTCCTGTCGTTATCTGTTCTTTTATGCATATAACTTAAACGAAACAATTTCAATGTTTCACATCTGCCAGGTGTCCCGTGACACCTCATTTTTTCCTGCAGACTCTTGGCCAGTACATATTTATTGCTGTCGTTAATTTTATCAGTCTTGTTAAAAATAATTTTAAACTGTGATCAACTATTGTTATTATTTTACTTAACTATTAAATATTATAGTTTTGCTATGTTACGTTGTTTACATTAATTACACGTATAAGATATTTCTCATTGTGATTATTTCTTTAATGGCGGCTTCATTCTTATCTTTTATCGTCACTTTTAAATTGTAACCCAAAAAGGTTCCACGCCGGAACGTCCACGGCAGAATGAATCTACTAATTGCGTCAATGTATTATTAGATTAAATATATAAAGTATAAGAACTTCAAGGGCGATCAAAATATCCCATTTCCTTGGCATCTAAGAAGAGAAAAAAGTACTAACCGGCATAGGTGGTAGTGCCACGCTGAAGCTATCACGGACTTCAGCAAGAATAAGCCGACGTGAAGTAACAGTGCTTGTATTGTTGCGTTTCGTGCGGTCAGTGAGAGCGCCGGAGGCCCACCTCTCCCCCAATACAAGCTGGCAACGTACTTGCGACTTCCTTGGTGTTGCAAGTGTCTGTGGACGATGGTGGTCATTTAACATCAGGTGACCCACCTACTCGTTTGCTTCCTATGATTTAAAAAAAATATAAAATCCTACGTATGCAGCCATTGTTATATCAATGTATTTATGACATGGCATAAAACATTTTATTCAATTTACGTGTATTTATTTTTGGTAAACATCAAATTTCATCAGGATAATAAATTACCTGGAACGGTTATGATAACGGTGTGGGAAGTGCGAGAACAATACCCCGCGGCCGCCCGTGATATTTAATTGAATAATGACTTCCAGTAAACAAAGCCGTAATATGCTATTAATCTCGCAGACGGCGTGCGCTACTCCGAAACTCCGACCGAGTGTGGCGGAGTTATCACTTAGTAATTCGATTAAATTCTACCCGGTTGAATTATTGGCGACGTTCGTAGTCGAATTCAGTGCTGTAGCCGACTGTCAATTTTGGGGAGATTCGTTTAGTGCAGAGCCGAGGACTGTCATATTTAGGTTTATACTCTCGTTTACTGAAATTGTAATGAGGATTTCTATTTTTATTACGTGTATAAGTGGTAAATTGTAGAACCATTCATGAATAATAAGTACATTTTTATGATAGGGAAAAAACGTATTCGCTTCGTGAAGTTTTAAGTCTATTTATGCTTTTTAGCATTTAGCAATGTTACCGGAACGAATAATCGTGGCAAATGTCCTAAAGTTCTAATGGTTTGTCGTAGATTTTAATATCAGGATAGCCTGTAAGTTAAGAATCACCGTCATCATCAGCATGCAAGAGACCCACTGCAGGGCCATAGGCCACTTGCCAAAGGACAGTATGACCATAATCACCAAGTCAAGCTACGATGTATTGGTATTTTCAAACTCTGATAAATCCACAGTTCTATGTTTTCCACATAGAAAAGTACTAAAATAACACTTCTTAGTTCAGGTTTCCTCACGATATTAATTATTATTGTCAGCCGATATTATTACTAATTGAAATCAGTAAACGTATGTGAATTGCAAAAAAAAATCGTTGAAACATGTCGAAGTTCAAGCCTGTGGATATTGGGTTGGTATTCTATCGGTCCAACCCTTAGACCACCACGACGTGTAGTTGGATGTAGTTAATGCAGATAGAATATTTAGATTTGTTTATTTGACACCTAAATGTGAGAATCAAGTCTAAAGGTACATTAATAAAGACGAGTTATACTATGAGGCTAGCATAGATATCAAGAATGTACTAAGGCCTTGTTAAAATCACGAGAAATTTCAATGCACATTAACGTTTTGATTTGAAGCGACCCATGAACTGATTTGTATGGTTGATAAAATACATATTGCACTCTGGATTAAGAGTCGTTTTTTCATTTTTGTTTCTATCTTCCTTTTCCTCATAAATTATCACTTTATTTTAATATTATTCTTTAGTTTAATAATAATTTTATTAATTCTAGATTCTGTTCTTTTTCAACATAAAGTTTAATGTTGTTTATTATTAATATTAAAATATGTAAAGAAAAGTATAGAGATATGTTTTTTTGTTGCATTAACACATATTTTAACCTGAAATTTAAATTCTGTAACGTTATTAAGTTGCTATTTGCAAAGGTTTGTTCCTTTATATTACTTTCGAGTAATCTAAATCCCAAAACTTATCTGTATGTCGCTATTTGTGGCATATAATATACATATACGCTCACTGTTGTTTCCATGAGGTGCTCTATTGTCTAAATTAATCTTCGTTGTACGTCAGTAATTAACATTTCTCAGAAAATGTTTCCATAATTAACTGAGCCCATGGTTCCGCATGAGTTTACAACACAGTATTATTTTTCTGACATATATTTATTTTTACTAATATTTTTTTAATTACTTGTAATTAAATATATTATCTATATAAAAACTTAATAACTTCATTTGGTTGAAAATAAATATATTTTTTATACGTTTTTTAGGTAAAGCTATTGCTGGTTTATTAACGGGTCGGCTTGTCCAGGGTTGTACCACCCTCTAATAGAAAACTGGCGTGAAGTAACAGTGCTTGCATTGTTGCGTTTCATTCGGTTAGTGAGAGCGCCGGGGGCCCACCTGATAAATTTTCTTTATAAAACGTGTGTATCACAAAATCTGAGGAAAACGTTACGACATACCTGTAGATTTACATAGGATATATGTTGCTATAATTGGTAGCTTTCAAGTTTGGTAAAGGATATTAATGTGAATATACTATATATTCGGAGAGTGGTTTAAATAAATTAAATTGCAGTTTAATTAACAGAAATCAACAAAGACAAAATGGCGCTTAGTCCGTTGAATATTTTTTATTGCTTTGACACAGCAACTGTAATATAACGATCAGAATAGGTTGAATAAACATAAATATTTTATATACTATTTTAAACAATTAAAAAATCCTTTGTAACAATATCAAAATGCATGAAATTTTTAAATTAAAATTTGAAATTTTTAAATTTTCGTTTCGAGGTAAATTTACGCGTAACGAACGTGTAAAATGATATAAGTGTTTGGATAACGAGGTTTGAAATATTCAAAATTTCATCTATCTTGCCTTGTTATAAATATTTTACCCGTTTTGTAATATTGTTACATCGGTATGCAAACTCCATAAATAAACAAAGAATGACTCATAAAATTAAATTAAGTTTAAAAAATACCCCATTTCTTTTTTTATATCATAGGAGGCAAAGGCACAGGCAGGTCACCTGATGTTAAGGGATCACCGATATAGCCACTAGATATAGACATAGACACTAGTGACACTAGGGCAGTCGTAAGCGTGTTGCCAGCCTGTGTTTCGCCTTCTTCACAGCCTTCGCAAATTGTCTATGGACGGCGGAGATCACTTAACATCGGGTGATGCGTCTATTTGTTTGTCTCCTATGACATAAGAAAAAATCTATGGTGAGGAGGTTTTATGCCATCTATTTTACTATAAATTACCAGTAGATAACGATGCAGCTCATCAACTGTAGCACTGTTATACCCATAGTTGCATACAAAAACCGAAAAAAAGAATATATGATTTTTATATCTCAATGCTTATACCAATCATCATGAAAGTTCTTTAATAGTTAGTAATAGAAAACATCTACAAATAATACCAAACGTAAAGGAACCCATAGGCAAAGCCTGTCTTTAGTAAAATAAATACACAGCTGTTGCCTGAAATGAGGTAACTATGAACGTAAATATAATAATGCTCTAAATAATATTAATTCGTTTTAAAATAATTAATAGTGAAAAATTCATAATTAACATAAGTGGATCGCAGAATTCGAAATTCAAGGAAATACCAATTTACTCTTTGTCCCTATTAATAATTGTCTGTTTACAGAATATTTTTGTGAAAAAAAAAAACTTTTGTACAAAAAAAGTTTTTATAAAACCGCAGAAAACACACACCAATTCCGTACCTCGGACCCAAAACAATATTTTTATGAAATACGTCCGATCGGGGTACGAAACCATATTTTTAAAATTTTAATTAAACGAAAATGTACACCGCCTTCTATGTACTAACAAACAAGGTTGCAACAGACCCCTTAACGGACGCTTTACTAAAATATACTTCCGATGTGTAATATACTTTATTTCGTCCTATTTTACTAATTAAAGTACTCTTATGAGAATTTGAAATCTCAACAAGTCAAGTTATTTATTAAATAAAACAAAAAAGCATCTGCAAAAATAATTAAACTTCCATAATTAAATCATCAAACGAGTTGTTCATTCAACTAGACATTGCTACTTAAAAATAATTATTTTAATCTTGTCTTTTTGATGTAATAATGTCTCATAAATCGATTAATTTACGTTGGCTGCATGCACGAAAAAGCATGACTCGTAGTCACGTTCCGTCTGAGCCGAGCGTGTAAGCACGAGCGCTGAACAAGAGAGGCGCGATCAGCCTAAGCATTCGATTTGTGATGCATCTATCTCTCTTGCACTTCATCGGGCGATGCGTCTTTTTTATGACATTTTCACGTAAAATTATCCTCCGCAAGCCGACTTTACAGACAACCATTTTTTATTTATTTATAGGCGTGATAATTATGTAATTTCTACAAATTAAGAAGATATAAGGATATCCTAAATTTGTTCATACTTCAAATGTTACTCAGGTTATTTTAGATTAGGATTTAGGTGTGACTATTCTTTCCTAGTTCAATCGACAGTCTTATCTCACCTTTAGTTCGAAGTGAGGATGGTTCAGTGGTTAGAGTGTTTAAATACCAATTCGAATGTTGTTGGTTAGAGTATTTAAATACCAGTTCAAATGTTGTTAAAATTTTCAGTGAAGGAAAACATCATGTCGAAACAATTGTGTTGTGGTAGGAGTTTCTTTTAGCTCGAAAGTCTAACTACCTATCCTTGAGTTGGAAATTTGTCTCCAAACACTAATAAGAGTTTATAAAAAATATTTAGTAAATAAAAAAAAAACAATTTATTTCATTTAACGATATGACGTCATATTAATAAAAGATTCCGACACAATAAGTTAGATGATCTGTTGTAATCACCTTTATTACATGATTTGCAAAAGTTCAGCACGCAAACATTGATGGATGGAATTTATATTATGGAGAACTGAAAATAATCGTACTTATTTTAAAAATTCTATTTTGTTGTAACCCACTGACACTTTTTTGTTTTGTTTTAGAATATATGGTGAAGTTTAAGACTCAGGCTATAATAAAAATTAAGAAGTCAAAATTCTATAACACAGGACAGTTGTTTAATAAAAAGGAACATTTCATATCTTAACCGAAGCAAAGCTCTATATTTTCAATATAAATATATTGATCTTCTTTGTTTGTGATGTCGTTCAGGCGAATGTCTATTATAGGTAACCGATTGCTTCCTTCAGTAACCAAACTTATGTCTAAGGAACACCATTCTGATGTCTTTGTCGAATCCTGAAAAACAAATTCCATTCAAATATTATTTTTATTGTATACATATTTTTCTATATCGATTATTTCAAACCCTCCTGCTCGGATGATGGGTCGGGGAGCCCATCTTCCCATTGCACAGGTCCGGCGGACGGAGAAAACGACTGGCTCCTAACAAGACGGGGCCTGGTGGCGCTTTTATTGCTGGCCCAGCCGTTGAGGCGGCGCGGTGATGTCTGTAGAGATCTAGTGATGAAGTCTATAGATATCTAGTGCCGCCCCAACTATAGCAGCAAACGTACATCGTGGGGTTTTAGTCCGTGCGAGTCGGACATAACCCACCCTCTCCCCCGGGAGGGTGGTGCATCCATAAGGGATTTCCCCACGTAAAAAAAATAAAAAACTCAGATAGGTCGCAAATTGCATGTATCCGACAACAGCATAAGTCGAGGTGCGCCGTGCACCCTTGAGCTAGTTGTCAAATAAAATCAACTGAGTGCCTTAAGCGCTTGCTTTTGTAGTCCGATGAAGCTGTTAAGACTTTGCTAGGTCAACAGCGTAGTCGGTTCGAAAAAAAAACTTGTCGATGTAGACAAAACTTTACCATTTATACACGATACTGCTAATTCTAAGCGATCATTAAATGATTTGGCATTGCGTCGGTATTAATTTTATTTACTTACTAGCTATTACCCGTGACTTCGCACGCATTTTTTAAATATATTAAATAAACGTCAAATTGTGATTATATGTGTAAATTACAGAAATACTCCTTCAAAAATATTTGTAAGTACGACATACACATCATCTACTGTAACAGGTAACGTGATTATATATGTGAATACTAACACAGTGTGTCGAATGGGATGAGATTTATCATCAGCCACATACCTGGAACTTTAAACTACTATATACCATCCTCAGTGCTCCCTTACACTATATAAGAAAGTATTAAAAATATTAAGCTATACGTTATCTAACAATATGTGTTAAATCTTTTATTATATAGATTAATTCCTTCGCCTGACTTATTGGACGAATATTATTACTACTAAACTTTTTAAAAAGCAACACAAAATAAACTTTCGAAATGTTTGCGACATAAACGTACAACATATAATCAAAAATTGGAAACAAAACTAACGTAGAATAAACTTTTTGATTAGGAACACAAAATAAACTCTCTAAATATTTGCGATGGAAAGTTGTCACGTTACCATGGCAACGTATATGTCATAAACGCTAACACGAAGCGGAAGCTCTTAAAATAGCCCGATTTTGAAACATTCTTCACTTGTGCTTCACTCCTATAGGTTTTAACGTGATGATATGTAGCCTATAGCCATCTTCGATAAATGAGCTATTCTTGAGATTAGTGCGTTCAACCATACAAACAAACAAACTCTTCAGCTTTATATATTAGTATAGATTTAAATTTTTTAGGCTAACAACGTAATTAATTTTTTTTTTTTGCTAATGAGTAATAAACACATACCTCACATGTGTCATCAAGCACACTGTAAAAGAATGGAGTTTCCAGTGTAGGCTTAGGTCCAATAAGCTTTTCGTTCCACGTCAATAGATGGATATGATTGTTACCGATCTTATCGTAGGGTATTAAATTTTTTGTATGAATTCTTAGGGTTTGTTTCGCGGATGTAGATTGTTTCTGCAGCCATAATATTTGATCTCTGTCGAGCTGAAAATAAAGGTCAATTGGAGATCATGACAATCATAGCTCGTGTCCGCAAAAGCTATGCTTTCACAGAATGCATTTTATTGTATTCTTCCATTTAAAATAGTGTACAGCATTCGTCTACTAGCAATGGTTCTGTAGTGCGGTGAAGCTGTTAAGACCTTGTTAGGTCAATAGCGTAGTCAGATCGAAAAAAAAGGAATGATTCTCTGGTAATCGTGAATATCTAAACAGTTTAATATTTTTGAACAATTTTATCCCATATTTCGTCCCAGATATATTTCATAAAGCCTCTGAGAATTTGGAGTGGGCAGGAATAGTAATTTGGATAATATATTAATATAATATAATAGTTCATTTTAAACATGAAATTAGGTTACGGCATTCAATTATACCGTTCATAAATTTGATTAAAAGTGACACTTACAATTTAAATATATGAATATACTTAATGATATTACAAATATAAATATCATTGAATATACTATATGAGCAGGTAATATAATAGAACATATTTTATCTTTTGCGTTAAATTCTTTTTTTTAATTAGAATCTACATTCCAATTTTATATGGTTTTTTTTTATGCTATTGGCGGCAAACGAACATGTGGGTCACCTGATGATAAATGATCACCGCCGTCCATGGACACCTGTGAAACTACAAGAATCACAAATGCCGTTGCCGGCCTTTAAGAAAGGAGTAGGCTCGTTTCTTGAAAAGTGGCAGATTGTATTCGTCCGGAAACGCTGCCGCTGGCAATATTGGAAAATTATTCGAATTTTGTGGATTGTTCTAGGCGGAGAATCTTATTTGAAATTAATAACAGCTTGCTGTATCTCTTTCAAAAGGAATAAAAATAAATTAAATTCCCTAACAGCAAAACAGAAACTTGTTTAAAATAGTACACAATTGAGTAACTTTTAGATAATTTATAACTATTATTTAACGCTTACCCCATACACTTCAGTTACATTAAATGCTTTCATTTGACTTAACCACAAAACACCTTCCATATCCTTAGGCCGTAGATACCTGTCCCCTGGATTACTGTGATATTCTTTGAGGCAAGTCATTCTCGTTGTCATATTACAGTATGCTTCAAAAGTCCTCGGAGAACTAAAGTTGTGTAAACCTACAAATTTACATGTATTGCGAATTTTTTTTTTTTTCGATATGACTACGCTATTAACCCAGCAAGGTCTTAACAGCTTCACCGGACTACTAAGGCGAGCGCTTAAGGCACTCAGCTGATTTTATTTTGGCAACCAGCTCAAGGGTGCACGTCACACCTCGGCTTGGCTGTTGCCTGTTGCATGCAAAATCGTGACCTATCTTAGCTAACCTAGCTAACCAAGCATACACGCCTCAACAACTCCTCCATATATTTATTATCGGAAAATTGAGAGTTTTTCAGTTCGATAAGGGATGTATTGCGAATTATTTCTATACTTCTTTTACAAGACCGTGGTCGCAAATCGATGCTTATTAATATGAATTAATCGACTTATTTTAGGTTAAGGAATTTTTTGTAACTTATAATATTTACGTTTATTAAAAATGAGATATGATTCAAGACCAAAAAGTTGATATATGTAAGCTAACTTTATATTTATATATCTTTACTCTGACTCCTACAATTTAAATGAAGAAAGGAGTTGCAGAATGAAACACCAGCATCATATACTCGCCTCCATAGGATTTTAAACTAACTATCAGATGAAAAGCATTTTTATTAGATATAAATAGGTAGCTAGTAATGTACAGAACACTCTAGATGGACTCAATTGTTTATAATTTTGTTACTGCAATTAACATTTACACAATTCGAAGTTTTTATTTATATTTGCGAGATATAATTCTTCCTTTTGGAATTTTTGGCGGGATGTTAGTCTGTCGTGTAGTGGATTTTATATTTTATTTATATTCTTGTGTTATTTGACTCTATATTTTGTGAAATTGTTGATCTTTTACGTAATATAGTTAATTTATTGTGCATAAGTGAAGTGAATGGAAAATAATACCACGGAGCATGTAATTTTGAGATACCACAAAAACTCCCTGAAAAGGCTAACAAGGGAGCCAACATCTTGTTAGATTAATGAATTATTGAAATAATCAAAATACGCTTGTAATATTATTAACTACACCATAATGGCAATAATAATCTGAAAGATTAATTGCCAACAATAAAAATAAACATAAACTCTTGCTTCTACAATTGTGTATAAGTGAATAAGATGAACTAACCGCTGTTCACAGATGCCGACTTGCAAACTGTATTCAATGGGGCATCGTCGTCATCTTCCATTGTGATGCTTTCTGAAAGATAATATGATTTAATCATACTCTTAAAAAGTCATACACGACGGCGAAACAATTATTACTGAAAAATCAGCAAAATTGCGTGGTTTAGTTGCATTTTAATTTAAAATTTTCATTCTATACTAGAATCTGTTTTTTTTTTAAACAAGACTATAAATGAAGTGATAATTTTAAATTGGTCTTTTTTATATTATAAGTGATCACCGCCGTCTTAAGACACTAGCAATATCAGGGCAATCGTAATCGCGTTGCTTTTTAAAAAGTGGGCCTCTGGCGCTTTCACTGATCAAACGAAATGCAACAATGCAAGCACTATTACCACATGGGTGTTTCTGTGGGTCGAGTAGTACCACCCCGGACGAGCCGACCCATTCATATTGTAACCAGTAATAGCCGCAGCGTGGCTCTACCACCTACATAGTATTCTACTAGTAAAGCTATATAAAGGTAATTTAAATAAAGGTCTTAAAAGTGGTCACTGCATACTGTTAAACTATCCTATAAATTTAAAGAGAGAATCCTTATAATGTTGACAATATGGTGAACAACCATATACTTAGTTAGCTTACATTAGTATTGTTTTAAAAATAGAAATCTTTTGAATCTAGTATATTCATGGTTATACAAAGACATCGTCATTGCTTTCTTTATTAGGAATTCTAACTTTATTTACTGTTATTTGAACATTCCTGAGGAATAAAAATCCACTCAAAAATAGTAAATAATTAATTACAATAAAAAAATGCAAATACATAGTTAAGTTAAAATAATACAAAAAAAATCACCTAATAATTGCTCAAAGATACGATTTTTCACGCAGAGAATAAAAAAAAACGAAAGCAAAAAAGAAGCGGACCATGAGTTTGCAAAACAGAAAAATAAGAGAAAAAAGGATAAAAATCTTATAAACAATCTTATCAATTTGTCTTTAATAGAATTTGACAAGCGATGTTAAGCCATAATTTTTGCGATGTGTTCACAATTCTCTTTCTATTTTTCTTATGCATGTAATTTTCTACATTTGTATCCATTTTCTTCATATATACTAAAATAAGCATTTAAATTTTATTATTGATGAAACATCACTATTTAATTGTAACTAATTATCGCAAACAATAATCATGTGATGTACCACTTCATTTTACAATGTTAACTTTTCAAGTGTATAAATACGATTTTTTTACTAATGAATCAATAGCCCCAATTAATTCGAAGTTGCATTGTCTTAAGTAGGTTAAAATAGTTAAAAAATGACAACTGTCAGCTGTCGTGACATACCCTGTTCAACAAAGCAGGGGCATACGCCTGGACTGCCAGGCATTCCAGGTGGTCCTACGGGTCCGGGAAGCCCTTGAGCACCCTAAAAATAATACAATATATATTTATTTTTATGACTACATTTAAGAAACGTCTTGTAATTAATTAATCTAAAAGGAATATGGATGTTAAATAGATAATTGTTCCATTGTAAGTGCTTATAAGTAAGAAACTAAGCACAGAATATATTCTTTACATGGTTTTTCATTTCACGTACCCTTTCTTTTGTTTTTACTTGAAGATTGTAGCGATGATAATTATATATAATTAGTTAATATAGTGTTGATTTATAGTAGCATTATCAATAGTAACTTTCAATTAGTTCGAACCAATTAATTAGAGTCAATTATTTCAGCTACTTGCAATGTGTTGTTGGAATTTAGGATCATTTTAAATTTAACTCTTAGATCACTAGTTAGGTGCACAAGAAATGGTACCAGTAATAAGTCAATTTAAATTTGCCTTACAACACGTAGATAAGTTCGATAATTCCATTTCAAGTGATAACGACCTCTTATAACATCTCATTTTTATCACTGATCCTTCTGACTTGATTAGCGATTGTAAAATAGATATTTTACATACCAGAGAAAGGCTGATTGCGAATTATATGCTCTCGTGTTGGATTGCAGTGATCACACAGCTTTCAATAAAGATAGCAAGATGTAATAGATACCAATAATAAAACAGCTCGATTACATGAATGAGGTAAAAATCCATGTGATGGGAAAAGGAAATCTATACAATCGTGCATATGGAAATTGATATCATTTTATAAAATAAAAGTAGCAATCAAACATGCAAGCATTAAGTCGATGGAACCTGCAAACATTTATATTCACATTTAACCAACTTGAAACAGGTTATGTATTCGTGCGGTGTGTCAGTTGATCTTCCAAACCTGAATAGTGCGAGTGCAGTCTTTTGATGATAAAAATATATATGTATATATAATCTTATGAATCCATTATGGAAACCAACTCTGCCAAACAGCTGAATGTGGTTTATATTTGATTTTCACAGACTAAAACCCATGGTGTTTTTCGCACACATTTTGGCCAGGGAGGAATTAGCTATGCATTTCATCCTCTCAACCCGGCAATAATCGGCCCATGTCAATGGTAGCATGCACAATACCGTGCCTACCAATATAATTCCAGAATTCTTCCATAAGCCTGAACTATCGGCGAATAAAACATCATCATGAAATTATCAATGTCATGTTTGACAAAGGCACTTCTTGAAAAGGCTTAACATATTGCCAACCTCACTAAGATTATCATTTAATATTATTTTAGATATCATCTTATTCAGACTCTAACCGTGATTGAGAAAAAATGGAATATTAAAAAATTACTAATGCTTTATTAAGGTAAATCGATAATACAGATTGTGTCTGGCTCCAGACATATTATTGTTCCTTACCTTTTCACCAGACGGTCCTGGCAACCCTTGTATACCGGGTAAACCCTGGAATGTTATGGAAACTGTAACATTATACATGGTTTCATATATTTAAGGTCGTTTGACTGTATCATAGAATTTTACAAAATACATTAGTTACATTTGGCATGCTTATATCGTTTCCTTTAACAAGTTTCTTATATAAAATAATCTGCTAACGTTTATTACTTTATAAGGTTATGATGATATTATAAGATTTAATAAATTATTCCAGCAGTTTTCTTAAAATAGGGCTACATACAATTTCGCAACAAATCCATAAGAAATTACAGTTACGAAACTGATAACAATACGAGAAAATGCGAACTAGGTTTGCATGATTAATTATGTTATAAAATAAGATGCAACAGTTAGAGAAAGAAGATTGCTTTAGAACACCAAAATATTTGAGAAATGATCATGTAGTTGATATCATTACGTGTTGCCGCTGACATACTGTTAGATGGTCTCGTTATAAAACCGATGTTGTTCGTCTTACCCCGGTGTTATATTGAACCTACTTTGCATTTATAATATATTACAATGTGGATGCCACGCTTAAAATTATTCTTTAAATACCATATCCACGTCTATGACTTTAAATTCATGCGACAAAATTATAAATACAAAAGTATTACAAGAAATAATGTTATTAATCCGCAAAGCCAGCGCAGTAGTTTTGATGATTGGCTTTCCACTGCCACTCCGTTGAACGGTATTGGTGGTTGTAACTCAACTCAGCACAATTATTTATCTGTTTATCCAGGTGTGATGTCATTTTATCAAGTTTTTTTGAAGTGTAACTTCTAATGCGACTTCTTACAAGGTTGCGTTAAATGTTTAACGCTACCATGGAGAAGCTCTGAAAGCACTATTGCGTTAAACGTTCAAAGCTAGAAACAATATGATTTCGCTAAAATTCAATTTCTACCCCTTAAGTACTATTTTAATTTTCATTATGAAATTTCACTTCTTCTGCGCGGAGGGACTCCACACACTATTTTTTTTATATCATAGGAGTGAAACGAACGGGCGGGTTACCTGATGTTAAGTGATCACCGCCGTCCATAGACACTAGCAACACAAGGGGAGTCGCAAGTGCGTTGCCAGCTAGTGTTTGCGAGAGGGGGGAGAGAGGAGGATGAGGGTAAGGAGGAGGAGAGGCGAGGTGGGCTTCCAGTGCTCTCACTGACTGAACGAAACGCAATAATGCAAGTTCTGTTACTTCACGTCGGTATTTCTGTGAGTGGTAGTACTCTGACCTGGCTGATAACATTTTGTAAAGTATCGCGTGACTTACGGTATTTGCTTCCTATAACAGTAGTTGTTGTAAATCAAAGAGAAAGGGTATATTAACGTACGGAAAGGGTTTTGCAATAAGAAATTCCAAAAAAAATTAAGAATATGGCCTAATGACACGTATAAACTATATATAAAAAAATACTAGATAAAACCTTTGTTGATGCATCATACCTGGATACCTGGATCACCCTGAAATGAAAAAATAAACATATTTAACTTGATTAACTTGTTTATAGGTTTTTTGGTCAAATTCGTTAAATGACAAATTGATTTAGATGGTAAAACGTTCAACTTAAAAAATCTTGTCCTTAACTGTCTAAGCCTAAGCTAAGATGTTTTAGTAACATACCTTTCTTCGAAGCTAGCCTAGCAGCAGTTAGAAGAACTCCAACATAATATCCTTCACCGAAACCCCAAATTCCTTTTGTATAGATTAGAACCTACGTTATAGACGAAATGTCGAGAACCATTACAGATTAACTTTGTCTTATATGTAAGTTTGACTTCTGACTTTTGAATATTTTTTTAATACCACAATGAATAACCTTAGGTACAATTTAAAGGTAAGTCGTGGTGGCTTAGTGGTTTAACCGGTGGAATATTATTTCGATATCCGCAGCTTCGAACCTTGGCATGTACCAACGAATTTTACGGAATTTGCGTACATTTACTAATTTAAATTGGTAACAGTGTTGACTGACGGTGAAGGAAAACATCGTGAGGAAACCTGAACCTGAGGAATGTTCTTGTAGTACTTCTGTATGTGGGAAAAACATAGAACTGTGGATTTTTCAGAGTTTGAAATCGTCAATATATCGTGAGCTGGCGTGGTGATTACACTCATACCTTCCTTAGGGAGGAGACCTATGGCCCTGCAGTGGGTCTCTTACATGCTGATGATGATGATGATAATTCTCATATGATTTTAAGAGATGTGACTGAATATACTTAAACCGTAACTAGATGTAGGTTTAGTTCTCAGATGCTCTGTCAAAATTATAGGTTTCTTAGATTAATGTTGGACCACAGATGTTTAACTATTATTAGAATTAAATATATCGAAACAAGCTGTATAAAGTATTTTATGTCCTACAAGGGTCTAACCTTAAGATGTTCAATAAAGATCCGCATTCTATGACCAATATCTGGACTGTAATATAAAGTTTATATTTAAAAATTATCAATGCGAATTATACCTAAATATTGATTTACGTTTGAATAACTGGATGCATGTAATCTTGGAACTTAACTATTCAAAACTTCGAGGTATTATTTTCTTAGTATATCAATATATTACCTTCGGCCCCCGCAAGCCTTGTTCTCCTATAACTCCAGGAAGCCCCTGAAATTAAATATAACATAGTAGAACTAGGTGTTTAGAATTGTGTTTAACTATTTCAATGTGAGGAACTTCAAAGACAACCCATCTTGCTTAATTTACAAACTACATCGCTAAATGTTATTAGAATGGCTACAATAATGAGGCTGGTACTCATTCCACTATTTTATGACAATCACATTACTGGCAACAATTCAATTACTATAAATCGCTTTAGGAATACCCGTTTCGATGTTTACCATTATTTAACAACTTTTTGATTATTTTATTCTTTTATCTATTTCCTAGATCTGACAACGCTATTTTCCTAGCAAGGTCTTTATAGCTTCACCGGACCACAAAAGGTAACTCTTTTGTTATCACACGGGTTCGAACTGGGGTTAGACGGATTTTCGAAGCAACCGATTTCCATCTGAGCTCATTTTGTTTTTTTTTCTCTTATCAATTTCGTGTAAAGAAAGTAATCTAGGTGGTAGAGCCACGCTGAAGCGATTACTAGTTTCAACATGACTGGGTCGGCTCGCCCGGGGTAGTACCACCCCCTCATAGAAAACCGACGTGAAGTAGCAGTGCTTGCATTGTAGCGTTTCGTCTGGTCAGTGAGAGGATCGGGGGCCCATCTTCCATCCCCTACTCCTCTCCCCATTACCCTTTCCCCGAAACAAAGGCTGGCAACGCACTTGCTCCACTGGTGTTGCAAGTGTTTATGGACGGCGGTGATCACTTAAGATCAGGTGACTCGCCTGTTCGTTTGCCTGCTATGTTAGCCCTCGTCTTATCTTATTAATGTAGCTTCATATAATATAAGGTTATTAAAGCATTAAAAAACTACGACATTTTCAGCGCTGTGTTTTCTAACCAATCAAAATCAAAAATATTTTATTCAGTTTAGGCCATAATAAAGAATTATGAACGTCAAAAACTACCACCGGTGCAAGAAGCGGTGCAAGCGGTGTGATGCTTATGACTTTTCCTCTATTCGTAAAGTATATTGTTAATAGGTTAACATACGACGTAGATAAAGTTTTGTAATCTGTATTTGTCGTTCGTTTTATAATTCTCCGTATGCTTATAATAAGCATAGTATTAGTATAAGTAAGTATTAGTACATAACACAGATGAAAAATTCATTACCATTAGTCCAGGTAAACCACGATCTCCTTTGTCACCCTGTAATTAATGGAAAATAGACTAATAAACGAATTAAAAACTAACTGTAATACATCTTCAGATGTATTAGTGATTTTCTAAATTTTATTATACAATTTTGAACAATAGTATTTATAAATCAACCAATCATCGTGATGAGCCTTTAAGAGTCACTGCAGGGGCAAGGCGCCAACCCTTTTAGTAGGTGGTAGAGCCACGCTGCTGCACAGGTTTCAGCATGAATAGGTTTGCTCGTCCAGGGTAGTACCATCCTCTCACAGAAAACCGACGTGAAGTAATAGTTGCATTGTTCCGTTTCGTTCGGTCAGTGAGAGCGCCAGAGACCTTCCTCCCTGTCTTTTCCTTTTCCCTTCCTTTCCCCACCAACACAGGCTGACAACGCACTTACAATTAATTCCTCTGGTGTTGCTGGTGTCTATGGACGGTGGCGATCACTGAACATCAGGTGACCCAGCTGTTCGTTTGCTGTGATACAAAAAAAATCCACGACGTATTAGCGATTTCAAATTTTTGGGCGATTTTTTAGGGTGTAAGAAGTGTCAATTTGGGGTGTAGGGGTGTCAAATAACATCAAAAGACTTGAGACACCCAAGCCAACCTCACCTGCACGTGGTGCACCCTGTTAAATAACGAATGACATTGCCTCATTCGCTTTTCGCTTTCGCCATTAAGCGGGGTGGTAGGGTTTTACAGCCTGACTGGGTCACAACCACCATGTATATGGCGAAAAAGCCCGTAATAGTGATTCGCTTCTGCGGGTCGCGTTTCGGGATCAGCCTGTGCATATCCAGCTTTTTGCAGGCCGCCATGATGGCGACCGGCGATGAATAGTGTGTCAATCGGTGGTCACTATTATTTTTGGATTGCATTGTGCTTACCATCAGACATAGTGCAGTCATTTTGCCGTGCTATAATAAAAAAAAAACTTCGAGTTTGTTCAGTTCAATAATTTTTCACAGACGATGGTATTATAAGAACATTTCTCAAGTTCAGGTTCCTTACGATGATTTTACATTACAGCAACTATACGAAAATTCCGTAAATTTTGTTGGTACATAGCGACATTGCAACCTATGGATATCGGGTTGATATACTATCGGTGAAACAACCCGACTAACATTAGTAAATCAATGTACATGAAAAACTCATATTTGTGTAGTAATTTGAGCCTTAATTATGCTTTAATGCTTAATAATTGTACCTTTGCACCAGGTAATCCATCCAAGCCCGCCATTCCATCGTCTCCCTGAAATTAAACATTTAAAATTTTATAATATATGTTTTTAATAATAAGAACACTATTCCAATATTATTTAAGACCAATAACATTGACAAGGGTATAGTATTAGTATCTTAAACTATTAAGAAAAAAAAAACAATTTTACATTTAACTCGTTGTTCGTACTGGCTTGAACTAATAAAACTAAAGAAGAAAATGGTATCAAATCTTTTGCGGATGCGGATGCGGAAGGCAATAAAAGTAGAAAAAACAATTATGAAAAAATTAAGAAGAAAATAAAACAAAACAATTCGATAATGTATAAAAACTAATTTTAGATTTGAATAGGGAATTACTCATTAAATCTATCGTGTGATCTTTTTTAACAAGGTCATTATATTGTCTTGACAATTTCGGAACGATGGAGAAATAGACTAAGAAAAGTTTTAAACACATATTATATCAATTTTTGTTACAAGTTCAAAAACAACAATACCAATAGCGTTAATTTTATGAGTGGTTCAAATTTTAGTAGACATACTTTAAACTTATCTTTACTTATCTATGTTTTGTATCTTCTCTGCTTTCGCTGCATACCGCATACCGGATACTGCATACCGGATGGTATGTATTTTCAGGCTTATTGTGGTTATGGTAGGTGGTAGAGCCCCGCTGAAGCTATTTTTGGTTTCAGCATGAATGGGTCGGCTCCTCCGGGGTAATACCACCCCTCTCACTGATAACCGACGTGAAATAACAGTGCGTGCATTGTTGTGTTTCGTTCGGTCAGTGAGAGAGCCGGAGGCCCACGTCCCTTCCTCTTTCCTGCTTTCCCTTTCCTTCCCCTCCCCTTTCTCCCATATACAGGCTGGCAACGTACTTGCGACGTCCCTGATGTCGCTGGTGTCTATGGACGGTGGCGATCACTTAACATCACGTGACGCACCAGTTCGTTTGCCGCCTTTGATATAAAAAAAAGGTGCACTCGAGATAGTAATTGGGCTTTTTCCTACAGGCACATTTTTGTAATATTGTGTAACGTTTGTAATTTTTCAATATCTATATTAAACTATTATTATTATTTGTGTAGATATTATAAGTACTGTATGGATGTAACATTTTTGTCAAAAAACCGACTACACGTCCGTACATTACTTTGGTCCCTCATTGAAAATCAGCGCTGCAGTACCACCCAGTTGTACTGCAGCATGTAGGTGAATGGGGGTGTCATTGTTAGATTTTAATAAGCAATGTATATGTTAACTTTATCTAACTTGTTGTATGCGATGTTTTCCAACAATAAAGAATTTGTCTTTCTTCTTTCTTCAAATGTTCTAAATTGGTTCTGTAGCTTTTGTGACCAAATAAAGAAATAGGAAATCTAGGTAATCTGAAGGGCATATTAATGTTAAATCGATTCAAAAGTTCGCAATTATTAATGTGGATATTGAAGATTATATAAAAAAGTCAATATGTAAACAAAATACGATAGCGACTAATTATCACGTAACACATGCATTAATAAGACTTAATTATAACAAACCTTTACACCGGGTAATCCATTCAAACCAGGAGCTCCTGTATCACCCTGAAAATAAAACATATTTATTTCTTGTAAAATATATACTTTCTAATGGAAAGTACACTATTTAACCCTAACTTTTCATGCTAATTGTATATATGAACGTAATTATGTCGGATTGTTTATTAACTTTTTACAATTAAATCTTCGAACTGATCGTTATATTTGAGTACATCTACACAGTTTTCATCGTGAATATACAGAAAAACACGTAGACAAAGTCGCGGGTAAAACTAGTTATTTTATTAAAGATTATATTTATCAAATGAAATTAAATATAGTTTTAGATTTTGTCATGACTAATAAGTTAGTAGGTACATTGAACGTTTTGTTGTTTGGGAAAAAAACCTATTTAAAAATATTTTATAAAAATTTACGGTTTTTTTGCTGTTTATAAAAATAAGCATAATTATTTAATAAAGCATTAATTAATTTAATTTACAATTTACCTTTTGTCCTGGTAATCCGAGGATTCCACTGTCGCCCTAAAATTATTAATGCAATTATTAATTATTATACTATATTAAAATAATTCAAACTTATGAACGTAAACAACGAAAATAAATTATTTTTAGGTCATAATTTTTCTAAAACGAAGTATTGTTTATTAGAATAAATAGTACCAAATTAAATGTACGATAATTTAAAATTTAAGTGAACAGAATTTTTTGAATAAATGAGTTCAAATTTACCACACCTTATCGCCCTTATCTCCTTTACCTCCAGATTTTACTAAAAATTTATGATCGCCCTGTAAAATATAATAAAGGATTTATTGAGTATAAATATATGTATAATAATTACATAACAAGAAAATATATGCTTACCGTTTGAATTCTACACGAACCTGTGAAAATAGGGTTTATTTAACATTTCACATGACATATTCATAAGAATCGCGTTGAGTTTTAAAGGTTCCATTTATATACCAGCAAAATTTTTATATCATATTCTTTGACTATAGAAGTATTTTCAGTATATATATCGCAAACCAGAGCTTGATTCGTGTATAGGAATTATCTCAAAATAATTGCAAATTGGACTTCGTTTCGCGACGTTTATATTTCGAATATTAAGAATATTTAATTGCAAACATAATTTTAAGCAATCGACACATAAAAAACTGCACAAAATCTAGTATATCTTTGCAAATAACGGATAAGTTAATATTAAAATAAAGTAATATAAATGAAGTATATATAGCAAATAAAACATTTTAAGTATTGAAACTATTTTAAAGGAATAAAAGTAAGATATTTGTACGTACTTATTTTGGTTTTACATTTCCCGAGTTCTCCGTTGGCTTCCTGAAATTGATAATTATTATTAATTACTTCAGTGAATATATATATTTTTTTTATTCTACGAATAACATAATTATTTACACACATTGTAGGTTATTAAGTGATTGTGAGAGAATTTAAAATATTGTTATAATCACACGACGCCTGTAATATTATTAATCAGACGTTAATGGCAGTCATAATCAGAAAGATTGGTTGCCAAAAATAAAGTTAAAAAACATACAAATTAAAAGACATACGACATACAACCCTCCTTTTGTGTAGCCCAAGTACAAGTATTATTTAAATTGCAAGGAAGCATATTCTTACACTTGAAATTTCTTGGAACGATTTTACTATATTTTGTCAAACGATTAATATTCTAACAAGATGGTGGCTCCCTTGTTAAAACCTTCTTGGAAGTTTTTGTGGCATCTTACAATCTCATGCTCTGGTATTATTTTCCATTCACTTCACTTATGCACAATAAACTAACTATATTACGTAAAACACCACCAAGTTTACGTGACAGACTAAAATCCCGCCAAAAACTACGATTTATATGTTATATGTATTGTCTATGGCATGCTCTATCATAGGATGGTTACAGACATTCGTATTTCAAATATTCAGAGTAGCATTCATAACACCCTGCTCTGTGACCTATACGACCTATATTTCTAAGGTTTTGTTAGATTCGTCTTAATTGTTAGTTTAATCTCAGATATACAATATTTAATACTTTACCAACTCAAAATTGCTCTGCGTTATTTCGGGACCTAAAAAAAAATATATGAAAATTAATTAGTCATGTGCTTTTTATTTTTACGATTTACTGTGACTGTTAATAATATTGTAGTCTTTTTTTTATACCACGTCGGTATTAAACAAGCATACGTGCCGCCTGATGTAAAGCGGTCATCGCAGCCTATGGACGCCTCTAACATCAGAAATATGACATGCGCGTTGCCGACCCCTAAATAGCCTATTTATTTTCCCCTTGGAGTACTCCATACTGTAGTCTCTAGGAAAAACTTCAGCCGGAAGCTCATTCCACAATCGGATCGTTCGTGGAAGGAAACCCCTTTGGTCCAACAATTTCTTAATTGCTACAACGGGCTCATCAGTATCGGTTGAGATTTTTTGTATTCCATAATAGTAATTAATGAGGCTTATAATAGACTAGCCTCTGCCCGCGACTTCGTTCGCGTGGGATAGTAACTTTGGGCTAATGTTAACACGTAGCGGAAGCTCTCAAGAGGAAAATAACTCGATTTTTAAACATTCTTCATTGGTGCTCCGTTCCTATCGGTCTCAGTGTGATGATATATAACATATAACCTTCCTCGATAAATGCGCTATATAACATTGAAATAGTTTTTCAAATCGGACTAGTAGTTCCTGAAATTACCATCTACAAAGTAACAAACTCATAAACTTTACCTCTTTATAATATTAGTATAGCTTACAGTTTCATTATATCTATAGGTCTACCTATGAAAAGGTAGTATTAGTAAAGATGTCAATCTGGGTTTATAACATCTTTTCCTTCCTTTCTTTTTGTCTCTGGGGACAAGTTCAAAAAAAAGTTTGCAGTAATACGTCCTTACGATTATGAAACTTTACTCTCATGTCGGTCAAAGAAACTTCCCTTGTAAAAACTATAATATTATATTTAACAATATATCATATAAGCTTTTACACGTGGTTTTGTTCGCATTAATATAGATATGACAAATCCTTCGTGACCAGTAACTTTATATCTAAATGACAAGTATTCTTAATCATTTTTCTGTACAAATGTATGCAAAATATCACGGTAATCGGTTGAATAGATAGGCGTAAAAGCGTAGTAAACAAATTCAAATTCCTATTTATAATATTAGTCAGGGTTGCTATAGCAATTATCCTTATATATTTATACGCTAAATTTAATTGGTAAATTTATATAGCTCACGGTAAAGGAAAACTGAATCGAGACAATGCTGAAAATATATTCCGAAGCCATCATCAAATACCAAAGCAAAATATAGGTGTCTCGGAATTAAATAACTAATTACGTACGTCATAGGTGCGCTAACTGTACTGGCCTAATTTTAAATAACAAAGCAAACTATAGATATCTCGGAATTAAGTAATTAATTAGGTACGTCATAGATGCGCTAACTGTACTCTCTTAGTTTTACTCGCGTTTTCTTTTTATTGTAGGACGATAAAGCGACTACACTATGCCTAATAGTAGGCCCAGTACAATTCAAAATCAGAAGTGACCACGAAAGGACAAACTATCGATAGCTCGTCGCAGCTGTCATGCCGGCTTGCATAACTGTCTCTTCACGTTACGCTTGAAGGACCCCATATCATAGAAAGGAGAGAACACACTGGCCGAGAGATTATTCCATAGCTTTACGGTACGGCAAAGATAAGACGTTGTGAACTTTTTAGTTCGTGCCCAGATAAAATTTATCATAAATCTGTGGCTACAAAGCCCAGTGTGGTTCGAGTTTCATTTATTCCGTTCTCTGCTTCAGATACTCCATTCCATGTTATACAGCTCATTCGCATTTTTACTTTCATATTTTAAGTATCCTTGGACTTACAATTTGTACGGTAATTGCTTCACTCCTAATGATCGTACCGTGTTTATAGATAAACCATAATCAAAATCGAAATTATTTTATTCAATTAAGGCCCTAAGAAGGCACTTATGAATGTTAAAACTACCACCGGTTCGGAAAACAACCCAGTCATCGAGAAAAACCGAAAAGAAACTCGATTTAGTTTATCTTTTTAACATATATATATAATACTAGCTGTTGCCCGCGGCTCCGCACGCGTTTTTTTTTAAATATATTAAATAAATGTAAAATTTTGATCACATATCTAGTGTAAATTACAATAATACTCTTTCCAAAATATTTGTAAGTATCACACGCACATCATGTACTGTAACAGGTAACATGTACTTGTACATTATATATGTGAATACGAATAGTGAATCGAATGGGAAGAGATTTATCATCAGCCACATAACTGGAACTTTAAACTGCTATATATGACACTTAGTGCCCACTGACACTATATAAGAAAGTAATGAAAATATTAAGCTATACATTTTCGAACAATATGTGTTAAACCTTTTATTATATAGATATAATATGTCCATAGTATCGATATAATTAAGTTATTATCATACCTTGCTATAATTTAAATCACATATAAACATATGACTTTCAATTACAACAGCGATACCCTTGGTGTTACAGTTGTTCATAGGCGACGTTAACCACTTACCATCAGGTGGGCCGTCAGCCTGTTTGCTGCCTTTTGGTATAAAAAAATCTTGGAGTCCAGTACAGCTCGTGTATGTTTACAGTGAACAACATATTTTTGATTAATTTCACATGGACGAAGGCACGGATAACAGCTTATCACTACATAGTGTAAGAAAAAGTCCTGTTCCACGTCTGTCTATATTTCTGTTCGCGATAAGATCAAAAACTACAGAACGCATCTTCATGCCGTTTTCACCAATATATAAAATGATTATTGGGCAAGGTATAGGTATAGTTTGTCTTATTATAAGGGCGGGCAACGTCTGCTGAACCCGCTAGCTTAAAATAAAACAGCTAATTAGTTACTTATTTGTCCGTAAAATTCCCGTTCAAATATTACTTGTAGTCCAGTGAAGCTATTAAGACCTTGCTAGATCAATAGCGTAGTCATTTCTAAGAAAAAAAAAAACCGTTCAAATAGGTCCAGCCGTTTCGGAGATTACCCGTAACAAATAAAAAAAACAGACATATCCACAGAATTAAAAAAAATGTTGATATTTGTAGCATCACGGATATTTTTAATATAAAATACACTCACTTTACTTTTATTATACGTAATATATCACAAATCAAAAATTGGGTACAAAACTAACGTAGAATAAAGTTTTTGAGGAGTTTTTGGCGGGATTTTAGTCTGTCATGTAGTGGATTTTATATTTTATTCATAATCTTGTCTTACTTATCTGTATATTGTGTTAAATTGGTAGAGTTTTATGTAATATGGTTCGTTTATTGTGCATAAATGAAATGAAAGATAAATAATACCGCGAAGCATGAATTCTGTTGTCTTGAAAATTAAGAAGATAAAAATTTACGAAATATTACATAGAGGATTTGGCGCTTATACCTTTACATTATCTTGGATATAGAAAAAAACTACCTATATTAACTACTTCAGAATTGGCAGTATGGATTAATTCCTTTGACTATCTTATTGGATGAATATTATTACTACTAAACTTTTTGAATAGCGACATAAAATAAACTTTAGAAATGTTTGCGATATAAACGTACCACGTATAATTAAAAATTGGAAACAAAAATAACGTAGAATTAACTGTTTTAATAGGAACACAAAATAAACTATGAAAATATTTGCGAGAGATTGTTATCGCGTTACCATGGCAACGCATATAGTACTGACATTAACATGCATCGAAAGCTTCCAAAATAGCCCGATTTTGAGACATTCTTCATTAGTGCTCAGCTCCTATTGATTTTATCGTGATGATATGTAGCCTATAGCCATCCTCGATAAATAAGCTATCTAACACTAAATTAAACTTTCAAATCAGATCTGTAGTTCTTGAGATCATCGCGTTCAACCAAACAAACAAACAAACTCTTTAGCTTTATATATTAGTATAGATTTAGAATATATTACACACATGTCAGGAACGTTTTTAATGGGTGCACAGACGAGTCAATTCCAGACATCACTATCATTCACATACTGATCCACTCTATAATAGGCATTTGAGACCAAAACCCGCTTGACATGGCGCTTAAATTCACAATCCGGCAAATCGGTAATATCCCAAAGGAGTTTGTTATAGAACCGTACACTATTTCCCAAAAGATTATCACTCTTTTTACTAAGTCTTAAATATGGGACAACCAGTTTCTCGCAGTAATTCCTAGTATTTATATTATGCTGGCCTTTTACTATTCTAACTAGTAACTATTCCCTTCCTCTTCTTTCACTTATCCCACCTAAGTATCCTCGGTAAAAGATATTTTCGGTTTTTATAACTCTCCCCTGTTTGATGTCATCTCAGTATGCACACCTTTTATACTCATCATTTTTAAAACAATCCACGCTTTTTTTTCGAACTGACTACGCTATTGACCCATCAAGGTCTTAACAGCTTCACTGAATTACAAACAATCCATACCTTTTTCGGTCTTCCTCTACTATATCCGTCCATCTTCATACACAAGACTTTTCAAGTTACATGACTCGCATCTCGTCTCATAACATGCCCTTACCGTATTAACTTTTTACTCCTGAACTTCTCTGTTACTTTTGCTATCTTCAAACTACTTTTGACATACTCATTAATAATCTTATCCACTTTAGGTATATCATATATCCATAGCATTTCTTATTAAGTTAATTTAAATATTATAAAACAAAGTCACTATTCGCGTCTGCTTTGTGTTCTCTTAGTTCTTTTAAATTGTTCAACGGATTTTGATACTCTTTTTATTATTAGAGATTTCCTGAAGGTACATTTTTTATATGTATAATAGACATAGTGTATTAATTTAAATTTGAGAAAAGTCGATGTATTCTTATGAAGTTGCAAGAAGGAGTTTTCAGGCACTTATATTGAAAACTCTAGCTAGCTAAATGTTATGCGACACATCAGTGGAATGTGATGCGGAATTGTACATCTTAGAATGTCTACGGAAAAAATGTATCTATCTCTTAAAAGTAACTCGCAGTAATCACATTATATTATGTATATCTAATATATATTTAAAAAAATGGTTTACTCCGACGCTCTTGTGGATAGATATAGTATTTATCTCATCCAATGAAAATAGCATGGTTACTTAGGACAACGAATATAGGTCAAAATTACTATTTCTAGCATAACTTTTTGATTGAATGTCACATAATACTAGGTAAATTACCTATGAAATTGCCGTTTTGTATGAAAAAATTTAAACGATTTTTTGTCATGTATTTTTTATTTGTATTAATCGAAGTAATCACCCATGCGATCAATACATCTTTGCCAACGCAGTGGCAGTTTATCGATGCCCTTCTTAAAGAAATCAGCTGGATGAGAGGTAACAAATTCTTCAAAGGCATTTCGAGATGTGCCAGCTTCTCCATCATTGTGTTCCGTTCTTCACAGTACACATCTGCAGTAATGCTCACCATGTTTGGTAAGAAGCTGTGATGAATCATACGGGCGATAGACGACCAAACAGTGGCCATCACTTTTCTAGGGGTAAGTTTTCGTTTACGGCATTGTTTAGGTGCTGAATCAGGATCCAACCAACTTGCTGAGCTCTTGCGGTTATCAAACAGAATCCATTTTTCATCGCAGGTAACAATGCGGTTCAAAATTCCTTCATTTGTGTGTCCGTTGAGCAAGGCACGTCTCGACGCGTTCTTCGCGCTGGCGATCATTGAGTTCATGGGGCACCCATTTGTCAACCTTTTTTACCTTGCCAATTTGACGCAAATGGACCAATATTATTTTAACGCTAACGTCGAAAGCTGCTGCTAATTCAGCCGTAGATTGTGTATCATCCATCAGCTTTCACAATCGCCTTTAATTCATCATTGTCGATCAAAGTCTTCGGACGACCGCGAGGTTCATTTTTCAGGTCGAAATTCCCAGAACGGAAGCGAGCAAACCAATAACAGGTGATGCGTTTGTTTGTAGTGTTAGCTCCGTAAACGTCCTTGATGTTGCATGCCGCTTGTGCCGCGTTGCTGACACGACGGTACGCATATTTCATAGTTACTCGAATTTTTAACGTATCCATGATGACAAAAAAGATTGAAATGCGATGAAAATGTAACACTAATTAATAAACAAATGACTACTTTTGGAAAAAGAATTCCATGTTTTTAAAATAAAATTAATTTGAAATTAGAATTCTTAGCCAAACAAACATTATTTTCCTTTGAAATGGCCAGTACTGCAGAACGGCAATTTCATAGGTAAAAACCTATTATATTGCGGATTTCAAATTACACTTAACGGAAAAATGTTTTGTGCGTGCAAATTCTTATGTAGCTCTTGATTTTGATAAACTGTAAACGTCAAAGGTTTCAAAAAATGGAAATAAACCCTTTATACAGCTATAACAATAATTCTTTACACACCTATAATAATAATTCTTTATACACCTATAACAACAAATTAATAAGCATATTCATTCGAAACCGGTCAGAACAGTTGATTCCATAGACTAATTTAATCAAACAAAAAATAGCTTAAGCTTTATAGCATATATATATTATTGTTAAAAATAGGGAAGCTAATTAAACTCGTGCTTGGCCTCGAGATAACATAAATATTACGAGTTATCGGTAATGTATAAATACAGTTGAATCGTCTGTTTTTATATAGGCTCATTCATGGCTCAACCTATTTTAACGAGACCAATACTAGATAATTTGTTATCGTTTTCAGTGTATTAATTATTTTGGACTTATATATATATAATAGAATAACTGAGAATAGAAAAAGAAAGATGAATGATTCACACAAATTTTCATGCAATTTCTCACCACCTTAGGAGTTGCATTTTCAAAATTCTTAGTGTTCATTCAAATTAGTCCCAAACCCTAGTCCAAGTAGTTTCAGCTGTGAATTTATAAATTCAAGTGAAATCAAAAATTATATTATTTAATTTAATTCAGTATCAGATGAACTCCACACCTCAACGAGCCTGAGATTTTGATGTAGGTATAACAGTCCACAAGGTGGCCTTTATAGGTGCACATACAAGCAATCTACGTTTTTATTTAGCATACTATCATTTTAATCTGTATCATAATTTGTAGTCCGGTGAAGCTATTAAGACCTTGCTAGGTCAATAACGTAGTCAGTTCGAAAAACAAAATGTATTATAATTCAATATAGAGGAGTTTTTGGTGGGATTTCAGTCTGTCATGTAGTGGATTTTATATTTTATTCATAATCTTGTGTTACTTGACTCTATATTGTATAAAGTTGGTGGTGTTTTATGTAATATGGTTAGTTTATTGCACATAAGTGAAGTGAATGAAAAGTAATACCACGGATCATGCAATTCTGAGATGCCACAAAAACTCCATGGAGGGTTCTAACAAGGGAGCCACCATCTTGTTAGAATGTTGATTCACACGACGCTTGATATTGAAATGATCGTTCTACGCTTGTAATATTATTTACTACTTGACAATGGCAGTAATAATCTGAACGGTTGATTGCCAAAAATAAAGTAAAAAAAAAAAGTTCAATATAAAACACTAAAACCAACAAAGTTAAAAAATATATATCATTAGCGCGCCCGGCGGACATAATACCGCCCTGATAATAAATCTTGACAAATTTTATATCTAAATATTCATGAATCTCTGTATCTCCTCGTGAAAACGGCATGAAAATCCGTTCGGTAGTTTTCGAGTTTACAGCGAACGTGACAGACGTTGAAGAAGACTTTGTTTTATACTACGTAATTATTATATTGAAAAATTCGAAAAAAAGGTAGGCTTACCTGAAAGACTTTGAACAACTAATATATTAATAAATAAGTATGTCACTAAAGTTAATATAAAATATTGAACGTCCATTTTCAAGCGAATCCGTCGTCGAATGAAATTTCAATCACAGCGTCGTACTACTCTGTACTATTATTTTCCTCATTCGATGAACTATTTATAATAGTTGAACTCATATTTATAATCTTGTCTCTTAGTTGTTTATTGATTTCCTTGTTTAGCATAAATGTATAGTATTTAAATAGAATATCATGATTTATTTAAACTATTATATTACAAAGCTGAAGAGTGTGTTTGGTTGAACGCGCTAATCTCGGGAACTACTGGTTCGATTTGAATAATTCTTTCAGTGTTATAAATACATTTATATAACATACAATGAAGAATGTTTCGAAATCTTTTTTTTACACGCCTTACAAGCTTCACCTGTGTGTTTGTTTGTACCGACTCCCTTTGACGTTTTTTTTTCTTCTAACTGACTACGCTATTGACCTAGCAAGGTCTTAACAACTTCACCGGGCTACTAAGGCGAGCGCTTAAGGCACTCAGCCGATTTTATTCGACTACTAGCTCAAGGGTGCACGGCACATCTGGGCTTGGGCTGTTGCCTGATACACGCGGTTGGCGAGTGGCAAACGTAACTGTTTATTTTAATTTAAAAATGTTTATTAAAGAACCGAGCTAGGCTCGGTCACTCAGGTACTACGCATTACATATGTGTACATTCATATATATGTAAATACTACAGTAGAATTGTAAATCGACAGAATCATTATATGATTTTTTTGTAGTGGTAGAGCCACGTTGAAGCTATAACTGGTTTCAACATGAATGGGTCGGCTCGTCCGGGGTAGTACCACCCTCTCACAGAAAACCGACGTAAAGTAACAGTGCTTGCATTATTGCGTTTCGTTCGGTCAGTGAGAGTGCCGGAGACCCACTTCCCCCTTCCCCTCACTTGTCCTGTCCCTTCCACTTCCCTCTTCTCTCCCTTCCCCCATTCCCCCAAACATAGGCTGGCAACGCACTTGCAACTCCTCTGGTGTTGCCGGTGTCTATGGACGGCGGTGATCACTTAAACATCAGGAGAGACGCCTGTCGGTTTGCCGCCTAAATGATATAAAAAAAAATGAAAGTCATTTGAGAAAAATACTTTGGTGGCTTTAGAATCGATGACAGAACAAGTTTACATCCACTGTTTAAAATTGTTGTCTTTTTCTTGATTCGTTTGTATCACGTGGAAAGTACCCAACTGATTTTGGTTAAATTTCATATAGTAACACTGTGTAACACACCTAGTAATACGCTATCATTACATATTATAATACAAAGTACTCTTCCACGTCTGTCTATCTGTTCGCGATAAATTCAAAACGTACTCTTCCCTTCTCCCTCCCCCTTACCCTATCATCTAAACACGGGCTGGCAACGCACTTGCGACTCCTCTGGTGTTGCAGGTCCATGGACTGCGATGATCACTTAACATTAGATGACTCGTCGTTTGTCTACTATGATGTAAAAAAAAATGTATTCTATATAAAATAAATATAATTTTGACAATATACGAATTCATTCAGCGCAGTTCCAATTAGTTCCGGAACTAAATACAGCAACTGGTTAGTTGTATTATTATAACGAGTTGTTTTAATTAATAAATACATATGTGTCGATACGATAGAAGAGGAAAATGAATATTCAGTTTATGAGACTAGCGATCCGCCCCGGTCTCTGACTGGTTTAATGTGGCGCTATAAGAGTCTAAGCTATTTAGACACATGCCTAATGATTTTTGGCACTCTCATTGATATTGACTTCGAATTATAATTGACTAACATTTGTTCGCGGCTTCGTCCACTTCAATGTATATTACGAATATAATATTGATATCAACGGTTGTATAACCACTCAAACTATTTCGCGATCTTATTAGACTCTGTCGTGTCAATATTCCGAATAAACTCTATCGTTCAGTGTCTACTCGGTGACTGTTCCGATCAGAATCTATGATATTACTGTTTTTCTTCGTTTACTTCGCTTACGTAGAAGGTGAAAATATTTTTAAATAATACGTAAGTTAACCCCGTTTTCGAAACATTGTTCATTGGTGCTCCGCTCCTATTATTCTTAGCTTGATCATATATTACAGCTTTCTTCGATAAATTAGCTATCAATACTGAAATAATTTTTCAAATTAGACCAGTAGTTCCTAACATTAGCGCGTTTAAGCAAAAAAACTTTTTAGCTTTGTAATGTTAGTATATAGATTAAGCCAACGAAATATTTTTTTTAAATAACGATTGGCGAAGTAAAATTAAACAAATGATTCGAATCTATCGAATAATTTTAATAATAATATAATTCGACGGCAGATTTCTATCTATTTCTTTATATAGATTTTTACAAAAAACTACAGTTCAGATAAATGTCTTTTAAGCTATTGCATAGCTTCTATCGCGGGCCTTGAGCGTGGAGACCGAATCCAAAAATTCCGTAACGAAAAAACCTAACACCAATCAAGTCTCAAACTTTTGTTTCTTATTTCAGTTACCATAAACCTATAGTTTCAATGATTAATATTCCTGAATAACCTACATGTATAAAAATTTCTGACCAAAAAAGAAAAAAAAATGTTTTCTGTGGTCACCACGCTCAAAAAGTGTAACTTGAATTAATATCAAAGAAAAAAAAACAAAGAAAAAAAAATACTGCATAAATAAAATAAATAAATAGTTATAATTGCATAAGTTAATAAAAAATGCTATGCAATAGCTTTACCGCGGCAGTCCCCGAGTGCCACACGTATTTTTTTATTACTAAAGCGCCATCTATATTTTAAGTACCAACCAGTTGAACAAACAAGCTTCACGAAACGTACTATGTGTTTTGATTTATCCGCTAGATGAAGCAATTCTCTTCATTCAATGTAATAATTATTTAACCAAATTATAGGAAAGGATTTGTAACGAAAAGGCTTATAATAAATAAAAATAATCTTTTTTTTTTTCGACATGTCTACGCTATTGACCCAGCAAGATCTTAACAGCTTCACCGGACTACTAAGGCGAGCGCTTAAGGCACTCAGCCGATTTCATTATAGCAACCAGCTCAAGGGTGCACGGCACACCTCGGCTTGGCTGTTGCCTGTTGCATGCAAGATCGCGACCTATCTCAGCTAACCTAGCTAACTATTCATGTGTATGAGTTGTTGAAACGTATATGTGTACCAAGCATACACGCCTCAACAACTCCTCCATATATTTATTATCGGAAAATTGAAGGAAAAAATAATCAAACGCCGACTGAATACTAGAAGTAATTCAGAAAAGGGCGGTCACTATTACTTTAAGCTGATATTTAAGACAAAATAATTAATAAATCTGTTTTATATTATACCCAAGCAAAGCATTATATCTTCTTGATTATTATATGGTTTATAAAAAAGTAATTGAAAGGCTCTGGAAGACATACCTAAACGTATAGATGCGACAGACTGGACTGTCAGCTGAGGTAGGTAGGTAGCCAAGAAGCGGGTTTAGAAAAGCCCTCGCCACCGAAAGCAATTCAAAATTTCGTTTACCTATGTCCATTACTATAATAAAATGTCTGTGAATAAAGTCTAATTTACATGAAAGCGCCATCTGTGTCTTATAAAACGCAACTAGTTAAGCAATATATCTTCATATCGCTTTTACCTAAATATATAAATGTTATATTATTTTTCCGCTAGATTACACTTTTTAAAAGACGTGAAAATTATTCATATTATCCACATATTTTAAATTTGACATTAAACAGTCGTAATTGTAAGGCATATCTAAATATTTGAAATTAAAATCACACAATGAATATACCAGCGAGAATGGTCTCTACTAACTACAGAACAGATCATGAATCTAAATATTAATATATATATTGTATATACTTGTACAATTCGGGTCTAAAAACATCAGAGCAGCCGTTTTTGAGTATATCCTAAACAAAAAAGAAACATTCTAATTTTCCTTAAATGCGTATGTATTAGAAAGTATTAATATATATTGCGTGTTATTATTAATAAAAACACAACAATTTAACAAACACAATAATTTAATTGGTTGGAAATGACGAGATATATAGATAATGCAGAAGTATACAAGATTTTTTTTTCTCGATCTTACTACGCTATTTTTTTTTATGTCGTAGGAGGCAAACGTACAGACAGGTCACCTGGCGTTAAGCGATCACCGTCGTCCATAAACACTTGCAACAGTGTTGCAACAGAGTTTCAAGCG
>JACEII010000035.1:1853325-1869362 GCA_014332785.1 Antheraea mylitta
CCGCGTCGACGATACGACTATCGGGCGGGAATCGAAGTTAGATCTCATGCACCGACGCGACTATCCTACCGACTGCGCCAATTACGTAGTTGGCCGTCAGTGGAAGGTTTTTAAAAACAAAGGCGATTGTTTGTCCTTTATAAAACTTATAATATAATGAATTATTACAATAATTAACTTAAACTAACGAGTGAACCTCTGAGCTCAAGCGATAGAGCAAGATTAACCTTCTGCCAAAGCTTTATTGTCCCACGAAGTGTACATTCTACGGGGTCAGCACTTATGATGGGAACTTGCACTGTAATCCGAGTGCGCGTTACCGGGTTCTAGGTATTGAAGTATATTATATAGGTAGTACAGTAGGTAACAAGTGCGTTAGGTAGGAAGTACAGTAGGTAACATACTAAATGTATATCATATACGATACTTACAACAAAAAACATTTTTTTCTATTTTTGTCCGTGTGTCTATTCATTCTAGCTAATCTCCGAAACGATTTCATTGATTTCGATGAGTACTTTACTGGCAGATAGCTGATATATTACGGAGTAACATCGCTGTGTTTCTTTTAAGAAAAATTGAGTCGTCACGGGACGCCTGGCTGATATGAAACATCGAAATTGTTCGAATCCAACGAATCTCAAGTTCTCGAATTCTCAAATTACACTATAGCTATGCGAGCTCAGTGCGACAAGAGAGATTACGCACAGTCGCTTGCGCACGGCATCGCGTCGCCACGCCAACAATCAGCTTTACCCGCGCGCCTATAAATGTTTCTCATCAAAATAGGATTCCGTGCAAATTTTATAAACTTAAAAAGCAATTTCCAGTATTGCGCGCGCTTCTTTTTTACCGGACGCTTACGACCAATTTTTTTTTTGCTACATACTTAATATTTACTTTGCTTTGATTTATCTTCCTCTTTCTTCTCTCTATATACGACAATTCCCAATATGCCAGTAAATAACCAGTCCTTTATGAATCGCTATACTGACTTATACACTGTGAAAGAAAAGTCATATAGTTCAGTTCGTGCCCTATATCAACATTCCCATTTCTTTGTTTTATGAGAAAACTTTCTAGAACTTATTCACAACTATTTCAAGTTGAGGATAGAAAAATATTATTGTTTGTTTGTTGAGTTCTTTTCTGGAGGCGTCAAATGTTATCGTTCTCGATGGCAGATATTTTAATATGAAAAAGGGAAAAGATAAAATCGTTGTTTTGTAACACTGTTTACAAATCACTGTCAATAAAGTGTTGATTCTAAGCTGACAGAGATTTTCTTATTTCATCTAATATATGAAAATCATCGTGTTTGTGGTTAAGCTCCTCCGAAACGGCTCGACCGATCTTTATGGAATTTTAAATGTATATTTGGTAGATATGAAAATAGGTCGTAAAGTATAATTATATCTCTATGTAATTAGGGTGTCCCTATCCAGATTTTTTTAGTAATTTTTTTGACAAATGATTCAACGGTTGTTCGTATTTCAAACCAAACGAAATTATTAATATTGCTGAATGACAGATGGCGCTACGTACGCCTCATTGAAATTTCTTCCAGACATGCGTACTTCATTCATTAAGCCAACTAGGTATTTGTATGAGTGAGTCCCTAAATTGTTTGGTTTCATAATTGGAAATTGGGAGTTGCTGTAATCGAGCTCTAGGTTTTTTTGAGATTTTTCGAACTTGGAAATACATTTGGAAACGGTAGGTAACCGATTCCGAGCAGACAAAGTTGCGCGGGTTAACTAGTATTATATATTAAGTAAGTAGTTATATATGTGTATAAACAATATTTACACTACCTTCAAAGATCGCTTAGTTGATAGCGTGTTCGGATCCATCTTCGGATGAAGTTGATTCGAATCCTTGCAATAGAATCGTAGATTGCTGTGTAGGAAAAGGTCGCGTTGAAATCATACCATGGTGGGGTCTTTTTCTAAGTCCGTCTGAATAGCTATCACCCTCAAGTAGTAAATCTGTCGTCAAGCAGCTATTGGTGTGTTCCGACAACTGCACTTGTGAGCCAGTTCTCTCTAGGCTGACAGGTTTACCATCTTAGTCCACGTCCTCATTTGACAAAGTATAAAACACAATATCAATTCGATTCATCCGCCAAAGAAATATACATACATTACATATAAACACATGAAAAATATTTCCTTCCTTTATGAGGTCCGGTAAAAATCAAGTTATTCAATTGTGTATCCAATAGACTATTTTGTTAGGCGTGGAGCATTTACAAGTATGAAACCTGCTCATAGCGTTTGTTAATATAGCTAAAACCAGGTTAGGCCCCCCTCGGCAGCGGCTCAAGCCTAGGTTCGTTCCCTCGGCGTGGAGCCTTTGAGTGCGCTGATCGCGCGATACAGTGACACCAAATCTAACATCACTGCAACAACATTACACATATCACCTCCACACACGTGCACGCACACATGCTTACACGTGAAAGTGAAAGGGTTTTATTTTTTCCCTTATCGAACTGAAATAATGTACAAAAATTATCCGACACGAAATACATATAACAGTTGTCAAGGTATATATGCTTGGTACACATATATCTTTCAATAACTCATATAATTATGAATATATAGCTGAGCTTAGGTTAGCTCAGATAGGTCGCGAATTGCACGTATCAGGTAACAGCCCAAACCGAGGACCCTTGAGCTAGTTGCTCAAATAAAATCGGCTGAGTGCCTTAAGCGCTCGCCTTAGTAGTCCGGTGAAGCTGTTAAGACCTTGGCAGGTAAATAGCGTAGTCAGTACAAAAAAAAGTTAGGTGATAAAATTAACAAGAGTTTTAACATATGATAAACAACATGCTTAAAACAACTGCCAGTTGTTGAGTTTGCAAAAGCAAATTTTCATAGACCGATTAATTTCACTCACTGAGTTTATTATAGTAAGAACACTTGTTTAAATAACGGAAAGTTTGTGCTCATCGAAGTGTTAAATTAATTTATATCTGTGAAAATGTAGTTTTATTTTGGCTATTTTATTAAACTTCATCACAGCTACTAGATGAAAACGTTCCCTTTCAAGTTAAGTACGAATTGCTTTGAGCATTTTTTTATATCATAAGAGGCGAACGAATAGGTGGATCACCTGATACCAAGTGATCTCTTCGTCCATAGACATTTGAAACACCAGGGGAGTTGCAAGTGCGTTGCCAACCTGTAGTTGTGGGAGGAAGTACGAGGAGGAAAGGGTTTAGGGCTCTCCCTTTGGATTTTTTGTTCCCTCTGGAGAGGAGAGATGGGTATACGGCGCTCTCACCGAGCCATTCTGAAACCAATTATAGCTTCATCGTGGCTTTAAAACCTACATATCAACAAGAAAGTCGTTTCAAAAGTCATTACAAAGAACAGAGTGTGCACGGGGTAGGAAGAAAAATATAAACAAGTACTTTTGTAGTACAAACTATACTAGATCAATTAATCATTTGAAGCGAAACTGCCCTAGATGATAGCGTGTCACACATAGCATCTTATAAATAAGAAACAACCACATAAAGTCACGGGAAAAGGTAGTTAATATATTTCAAGTTGCCTTTAAAGGCATCTTCTCATGATGTATTATTACCATCCATCTTCTCATATCGCAATACACTCGTGACGTTCCCTGTATAAATTGGTTAAAAGACAAGTTTACCAGAATTTGTGTACAATACTTTAGTATTAGAATTATCTTGTATATGAATAATATTGCTTTTTTTTCTCGAACTGACTACGCTTCTGATTTAGCAAGGTCTTAACAGCTTCACCGGACTAGAATAATATTGTGTTTTGTTAAGTTTAAATATGTATGTATACTAAATCCTATCCGACACAGTTGATGCATATTTTATTCTTCTATACGTATAATAAAAATGAAGTTTCGCGAAGATCGATCTAACCGTTCTGGACATAGTACTACGGGTGAAAAACGGTCCTGCTGTTTCGAAGATTACCCGAAACAAACAGATAGACAGTCTGACAAAAATATAAAAAAATGCATTTTTGCTACCAGAAGCGTTACTTTCATTCCCAAACGGTTTTTTTTTTATATTACATACAAACACTTCATTTTTATTATATGTATAGATAATATGTTTTTTTGTATATGTATTTGTAAGGATATATATTTTATAAAATATTTATTATGTTAAGTAGTATTCGTTCGCGATATCGGCTCATATTTCTTTGGCTTCGCAACTGTTGGCTGCGTGATAAACGGCCTTCGTCGATAGTTGGTACTTATCCTTTGAAGATATACGAGCTTCTTGTATTATTTATGGACGCCATTAGTACAATGATAGTGCGTAATTGGAAATAGCCAATAAATAGTACTTAGATAGTCGTATATCCCGAACGTACTTAAAATGTATGGAGATTTATGTAATCTATATTATAATACTGTGCTTGTGACTCCGTCCGCAGCTTATGTAAAAATAGTTATTAATAAACTCATCTGAATGTATTAAGTTCATTTACTTATCTACTTTTCCCTCGTATTTACGTGATTTTCTTCATTATAATAACAATAACTTTTGATAGAGTGGACCGATTTTAATGAAACAAAGACTAGGTTATTCTCGAAGGTATGCTTTATGATTTTTTGATGTGGTTTTATTCTGAACCCAATATTTTAATACTGATGCGTGTTCATACAAATAGACAGATATACAGACAGAAATTTTTAAAAATGATTGAAATGTATTCATAGACACCTGCAACAATTGTTTTCGCGAAAATTGAAAAAGTACTAATACGTCAAATTTACATTCTTATAATATGTATTTATCCTAATACTAATATAGGTTATAAAGAGGTAAAATTTTGTAAGTTTGTGTCGTTGAAGCGGGGTATTTTGTAAGTTTGTGCCGTTGAAGCGGGGTAATCTCAGAAACTACTGGTCCAATTTGAAAAATATTGTTATATAGCTCATTTATCGAGGATGGTTATAGGCTATATATCATCACGCTAAGACCAATAGAAGTGGAGCACCAGTATATAATATATCAAAATCGGGATTTTGAACGGGACGCTACTAATTTGGACGGAATAAGCGGAATAATTCACGCGGTCGAAGTTGCAGGCAGAAGCTAATTAAAATTAGAAATATAAGTGATCTACATTCATATTTTTGCTAGTTTTATATATATTGCCTACGTCTTAAGATAAAATTACAGTACATATACAAAACGATAAACTCGCTAACATCTAGGAGAAAATAAAATGCATACATTTCCTACGCCGTATTTTAAAAATAAACAGCATTACCAAACCCCAGGTGTTTGAGGTTTGTAACTCGGCAACAAAGTAGCTTCATTGCTTTCAGAAAATTGTAGAATAAATATTTATAAGTTGAAAATACACGTGCAAATTTTCCTCTGAATCTCACATCTTATTTGTGAAATCATGTATTACATTTCTACCACAAATTCATTACTTAAAATATTTAATGCTTTCGGTTGCCGTATTGTGAAATTTTAGTGGTTGTTAATAATGATTAAAATAAAATCTGTTTATAGATTTAGATCTAAGTACGGAATAATTTTCGAACTTTGTATATATAACCGCTATTTTTGAATCAATGAATCCTTGAATCCACGACGCCTTCTATGTATCACAAGAGAATGACTTCGTAGGTGGTAGAGCCACGCAACATATTAATCGTTTCAGCATGAATGGGTCGGCTTGTCCGGGGTAGTACCACCCGCTTACAGAAAACCGACGTGAAGTAACAGTGCTTGCATTGTTGCGTTTCGTTCGGTTAGTGAGAAAGCCGGAGGCCCACCTCTCATCCCCTGTCCCCTCTTCCTCCCCTCACCCTTCCCCCTGACCCCAAAGACGCTGGAAACGCACTTGCAACTCCCCTGGCTTTGCTAGTGTCTATGAACGGTGGTGATCACTTAACATCTGCTGACCCGCATGCTCGTTTGTTGCCTCCTATAATATATTTAAAAAAACTTTATTTTCCTAAATTACCATTTACATATTTCATATGTCTGTGTCCTCACATTGCAATTCGCAGATTTCACAATACGTATTTAATATAATTTTTATATATGAAGAGAAGTATTGTATGTAGTGATACCAGAAAATATGCTTTAAGTATGAGTATCTAGTATTTTAAACATGTATGTTACCTGTTTTGTTAGTACAAGGTTTTAAGAAGCAAACGACTAAAAAGAATTCGTTCGCGAGCCTTTGGCAATAGTAAAAAAAAAAAATGAAAAAAATTAGAGCAGGTTGTAATAAAAGCAGATACAATAATTATGACCTCAAAAATGTTGCAGATTTGCATATGCTGTATAAACTCTTTATAACGAATTTCTATGGACCCGGCATTTTTTTCATTAAAAGTTTTCGTTATATGGAGGGAAGCGAACAAATAAATGGTTTTAAGGGAAACCAACTAAATTGAACTAAATTCTACGTAATAAAAAATCGATATAACGAAAGAGGGTATAAAGAGTTTACACCGTATTACCTCTGAAGTAGAAGTGATGAATGGCAAATGAATTAATAACAATAATATTCAGTCAAACCAGAAATAAAGAACCAAGGATTGAAAAATACTGGATTGGTTAGAAAATATAGTATATAGATATGACCTTCGAAATCCGCTGTAAACGATTGAACCGCAATAATCGAAGTTTTTCCGGTCATTCGGTTTTATTGTTTCAGTTACGGTTATGTTACAACCGAGATCGGTTTAACGGTCACGATTTACTTGAGTGGGTGTCGTGCGGTAATCTTCACCCGTGATCTCAGTTTAATCGCTATTGGATGATGATAGCTTTTCTTTTAATTTGTTTTCAGTGCGATATAACGTGGCTTGCCGTAGAAGTTTACTGATGGAACATGATCAATAAATCATCAAGAAGAGTCAACGTCGATCTGAAGATGCTCCGTGACGGAGTGGAACACGTGTAACCTTGAGTCTTAATTTTAATGCCAAATTTGAATATCGATTTCCTAAAACGTTTATCTTTAAAACTTACAAAAATAATACTTCTTTCCCTCAAATAATATTAATCTACCTTAGCTTTAAACGAGCAATTCTTGTATATTTTTATATTTGTATATATTCAGGATCTCGGAAACCGCGTCACCTATTTCCGTGAAACTTAGTATATACATAATTTCGGGGACGATAAATCGATCTAGCTAGATTTTATTCATAGAAAACTTTTTTAACTGGGATTTCAGGCAATGTAAAAATATAGCTAGAATATGAAGTTAAATTTCGCCGGCGCTGTTAAAACAAAAATACCTCAGATGGAAATCGGTTGCTTCGATAATCCGTGTAAACCCAGTTCAAATCCGAGTGACAGCAAAATATCTTTTTTTATTTTATTTTTTTGATTTGGTAAAAAAAAATATCAATTTTATGAGGCAAACTTAATAGATTATTTTAATTTAAAAATGTTTTTTAAAGAACCGAGCTGGACTCGGTCACCCAGGTACTTAATAATTATACTTGGAATACCATGTAGTGGTCTTTATATTGTACTTATAATCTTGTGATATTTGGCTCTGTATTGTGTAATATTGGTGGTGTTATACGTAATATGGTTTGGTTATTATGCACAAGTGAAGTGGATCGGAAATAATACCACGGAGCATGGATTCTGGCCTGCAACAAAAACTCCCAGTCCACCATCTTGTTAGTTAATTGAAATTATATCAATTAACTTGTCGTATCGTTACTCACTCGACAATGGCAGTCTACTAGAAGACTGGTTGGCCAAAATAAAATAGAAAAAGAGGAGATTGAATTGAATAAATGCTATTCAGGGTTGCTAGCATAAAAATATACACCAGATGATAAGCTAGAGACCACGCTTTTGTAATGAAGTATTTCAAATATGTGTTCAAGCGATCTTTTAGGCTTGGTGCAAAAGGAGTCTACAATCAAATCGTTCGATAATTTTGTCAAGCATGTAATTGCCAATCTCAAGAGATTCAACGGACCTTAATTACAATGACTCTCTTACCTGTATCCAAATATTTTTGAAATAACCACCACTTTCACTCTGACTTGTATATAACTATATCAGGACTAACAAATCTTGGTGACTCAACATTACGCTCATGCAACACGTCAAAGGAGTGAGTACTGGATCGTATCAAATTGCGATAAGCCTTCTCTCCGTTTCTTTTACCAATTCCAAATGATTCTTTTGCTAAAACAAGTTTAGAAAAAAAAAACGTGTTAATGTGTTTAAAATTTTAGGTACTGTTTCGCAAAATTGGTGTTAAACCCATGTTAATTTTGTTATTGAAATAAGACTGAATATCTTTAAAATGTTTTTAAAATAACAAGGTAAATGATCTTCAAAATGATATTTTGTAAATTAAATAACAATTACTTTTATTTTATTCGTTCACATTACAAACATCAACAAAGGAGGAGCTCATGAAATATATATTAGTATGAAATTCATACAGAAATCCTTTGTACGGCATGAACCTTATGAATACTAAGTGATGTCGGATGTCTTTTTAAACGCGTAGATTTCGAATTTATAAAAAAAATGATAATATTATATTTTAAAAGAAATATTGCAAGGAATACTTTCTTGCATTTAGCTGTTAGCGATTACCAAGCTTTTCATGACAAGCCCATGGAAGAAGGTGAACCGATTTTAATCAAACCAAAACTAAATATTACTCTTTTTTATGTCATATGAGGCCAACGAACATGCAAGTCACCTGGTGTTAAGTAATCACCATCGTCCATAGACACTAGCAACACCAGGGGAGTTGCTAGTGCGTTGACAGCCTTCATACTTTGTGCACAAATTAAAAATTCTAAAAATGAAATATATTGTATAAATTACTAGTGGACCCGGCGGACGTTGTATCGCCCTGATAATAAACAATAATCCGTTCAGTACTGTTTGAGCTTACCGGGAACAGACAGACATGACAGAGGACATTTGTGTAGGTGGTAGAACCACGCTGAAGCTATAAACTGTTTTCAGCATGAATGTCTCGGCTCGTCCGGTATAGCACCACACTCTCACAGAAAACCGACGTGAAGTAACAGCGTTTTCATTGTTGCGTTTCGTTCGCTGAGTGAGAGTGCCGGAAGCCCACCTCCCTAAACCTTCTTCCTCTTCTCCTTCCCCCTGCCTCTTCCCCACCAACACGATGGCAACGCACTTGCGACTCCACTGGTGTTGCTGGTATCTATGAACGGTGTTGATCACTTAACATCAGGTGACCCATTGCTCGTTTGAACTCCTATGACATAAAAAAAACTTCTCTTTTATACTATGTAATGATTCTTGGTCCTTTGCAATATTTTTTTACATAAAAACCTTAAAAACACAGACACGTAAAGTGACTATTCAAACAGATTATTGACAGAGTTTGTATAGTTGCCTAGCTAATATTGACCGGTACCTACTTAATTTTATCTACTATTCTCTAGGTGCCCTAAAGGACGGCCGGCTGCTACCCCACGGGACCTCAAATGAATCACCAAATTGTTCATATTTTAACAAATGGTTTGTATCTATATGTTCAAGGTATATATTACTGTAACTCCTACACGAGTATCTTTTTTAAAGCTTTTTATTAGAGACTAGCCTTTGTCCGTGACTTCGTCTACATGAAATTGTTACTTTGGGCTAAACTTAACACGCAGCGGAAGCTCTCGAGAGGAAAAGACCCAATTTTGAAACATTATTCATTATTGCTTCATTCCTATTGGTCTTACCATGATGATATATAGCTTATAACCTTCCTCGATAAATGAGCTATATAACACTAAATTTTTCAAATTGGACTAACTCAGAAACTTTGCCTGTTTATAATATTAGAACTAGCCTCTGCCCGCACGTATGCTAATGGAGATGTATTGGAATCTCAATCTATACTAATATTATAAAGAGGTAAAGTTTGTGAGTTTGTGACGTTGTGATGTTGTGGCGTTGTAGGGGGTAATCTCAGGAACTACTGGTCCGATTTGAATAGTTTTTAGCTCATTCATCGAGAATGATTATAGGCTATATATCATCCCGCTAAGACCAATAGGAGCGGAGCACAGATGAAAAATGTTTCAAAATCGGGATGTTTTTCCTTTTGAGAACTACTGCGTGTTAGTGTTGGTATTAATGTATCTATTCCACGCGAACGAAGTCGCGGGCAGAGGCTAGTAGTTCTATAAACAGAATAATCGCCGACTCAAGTCATCGAGGAAATTCGTCGATGGAAGTTCTTTAGAATTGTATGACGCTAAGTGCACACAAGGAGGCTATTATTTTAAAGACAAATATAGGTTACTTCGGCTTATCGAAGGCTTATATTTGTGGTGAACGTAAATATTTCAATTTCAATGAATTTTAAATTGTAAAGAAGTAGGGTTTGTTTACCTCTCTTATGGGAGGAACAATTCTAAAATTATTACATTTAACGTTTTTTTTTTCTTTTTATTATAGGAGACAAACGAGCAGACGGGTCACCCGATGGTAAGTGATCACCGTCGTCCATAGACACTAGTAACACCGGTGGAGTAACAAGTGCGTTGCCGGCCTTTTTTTAACTATAATTTTAACACATTTTTATTTTTACACACAAACATACAAGTTAATAGTTTATAGTATTTTGTCTAGTTTCGCAAAGTTATAAAACTGTGCGATAATGGTATTTATGGATGGTAAGTATTTATATTTTGTTCCCTTTTTGTGAAATTTAGTATTAATATGGCAGAATAAAAATAAAATATGAAGTATTTTATTTAGACATATAGTTTGGCAGTGCCTATCGTGGCGGCGCGTCGCCATGCTAACAGTAGGTCTGACCTGCCACTATAGATGTATTACATCGAATAACGTGGCGTCGCATACCGTGGCGACGCGTCGCCATGGCAGCAATCAGTCTGATCCACCGCTATAGATGTTGCACATCAAATAATTTGGTAGCGCATACCATGGTGACGCATCGTCATACCAACAATCGGCCTGAGCCACCACAATACATGTTTCACGTTGAAAATATATGTTCAATTTTAATTTTATAAATTTACCAATAGGCCCGGGGGACGCTATCTCTCTCTGATAATAAAAAAAACCTGGACCTATACCTAAACCTTCCTCATGAATCATTTTATCTACCGGTAGAAACTTCATGAAAATCTGTTCTGTTATATTTGAGTTTATAGCAAACACACAGACGGACGTGGCAGATGAATTTGTTTTATAATATGTCATAACATGGCTAATAAATTATACGCACTGTTGTAAGAAACTGCATCTCAACAGTATTCATTATATTTTCTTATTCATAAGTTGATCTCAATTAAAAGGATTATATATTTTCTAGCAGTAGATAGGAAGTTAACCCCGTTGTAAAACTTCTGGAACGTCGTTACTCACGGTTCATTTGGCTGAGACGTTGAAAACTGTGCGAGGAACTCTTTATCGACGCTACTGAAGAACATTTACGATCGCTTTTATTGTTTTAAACTTTAAACTTGCATCTGACGCCGTGAACTCACCTTGTTGACGTCTGTAAAGGACTGATATTTGTTATGGTGTAATTCCCTCCCTTAGAAATGGTTTCTGATTAAGTCTTAAAATATGAATAATGTTCTACTTTATTAAAGTCGTGCTATCAATAACAGTTAATTACTTAGTTAGTGTCATTGCTTAGAAGGATTTGATATCTTTGAAATCTGACGAAAAGCAGTCATTATTTATATCTTCTAGCAGATTTACTTGAAAGTTAGATCAAATTCTCCTCTCGATTTGTTGTCATTTTAGCAATATATAATAATTTCAGGTAGGGGTGAATTCAAACATATTAATTACCATTTAAAGATTTAAAAAAAACTTTGTTTATCTAAAGTAGCTATTAAAGTTTAAAAGTTTTCAACAGATCAGATAAACAAAAACTTCAAAAATATAAACTCACGTACAGCTCTACCAATTATGCCTCGACAACTTACAAAAAGTTAAGGGGTTCGAGAATGTTCTACGAACTGCAAAATTCTAAGATGGATACCACTTAAGAAAATTGCTTGTAATAAGACAATCGGCAAAAAAAGGAAACTGCCATTACTGCGACGTCGAGACTGATGGGCACTAAAGGGCTTCTTCTATATTGTGTCATTCTTCAAATACAATCCTTTTATAATTCGAAAAGATTGTTGAACATTTTTGTTATTTATATTACTATTATATTTATAGTTTAAGTTATAGTAAAAAAAAATTGATAGTATGAAGCGAAACACAGTTAATTTAGTAGTGGTAGAGCCACGCTGATTTCAGCCTAAATGGGTCGGCTCGTCCGGAGTAGTACCACCCTCTCACAGAAAACCGACGTGAAGTAACAGTGCGTACATTGTTGCGTTTCGTTCGTCAGTGAGAGCGCCGGAGACCTATCTCCCCTCCCCTCTCCTCTTCCCTTCCTACCCCTCGCCTTTTCTCTCCATTCCCCCAAATACAGGCTGGCAATGCACTTGCGACTCCTCTGGGGTTGCTAGTGTCTATGGACGGCGGTGATCGCTTAACAACAGGTGACCCGCATGTTCGTTTGCCTCCTATATGACATAAAAAAAGAATTCAGCTCCTTTTTGAAGTGAAACTTCTAATGTGACTTCCAATAAGGTTGCGTTAAACGTTTAACGTTACCATGGGGAGGGTATGGAAGCACTGTTGCGTTAAACGTTCAACACTCCTAGGGAAGCGGAATAGAAAGAGACAGAGCCAGAGTGAATGCGTGAAACTCGAACGCCTGTTGTAATGTATTTTAAGATATAACTCAAACATTTCGTATCTTACTTTAGTTATCATAATCTCATTGTAAATGTTATAGATTTGGATATATCTCCACTCGAAAATGATAATTAAAAGATGCGATCAATTGTGAATTGTAAGCTATGTTAATTAAGTTTGTCTTAAAGAAACAATATGACTTCACTAAAAATCAATTTATACCCCTTCCTATTTTCATTTCCACGTTACCAAGTTACACTTATTCCGCGCGGAGGGACTTTACGCACATTTTTTTTCCTTTTTTATATATTTTTTTGTATATCTACCAAAAGCGATCCATTATGGCTTTGCATGAATGTAATGTACTGATGTAGTGCCATAAGTATGTAAGCTATTTAGACACGAGGTCTTTGATGTATTCATAACAGTTTTAATTTACAATTAATTATAGTAAAATATGTGTTAGAAGTATCGTCACGTATTTTTTTTTTGCTACTACGTATAATTATAAGCGATTATATTCTATATCACACATTGAAATAACATACTAAAATAATTTTAGATCTAAATTAAATGCCCAAGGTGATTAAGATTTTTAGTTGGATAAGTTTTGTTTTCTGCAAACTTTGATCCGCAGTTTTTCAGATTTCGTTTGATTTATTACTAAAAATCATTTTAAGTATAGTGCAGCTTATAAGATTAAAATTGGATAGAATAGGATAAATATTTAAAAAATAGTGATTTTCCAAAAATCACAAAAATTATTTTTTTTAATAACATGTTAAGGGTAACAATGATTACAGTGGGTTATTCTTATGTAACAAGAAGGAATTTTGGTAGGTACACTGTTTAAAAATATATATTTGCAACACTACATTATTCTTACGTTACAAAATTCCTATCACTCTATATACTTAGGTACTACACTTTATCAATACTATATCAATTTATTTGTTTATTTGTTTGTTACGCTTTCACTCTATAACTAATCAATTGATAATTTTGAACTCTTGCGTACACGTTATCAGATCAGATACATCAAGAATACATTAACACGAGCGAAGCTATGAGCACAAGCCTGTTTACAATATCACATTTATTATAGAGGATTTTATGCTTCATTTATTATTAGTTCTTCAGTTAGCAACAGTCTTATAAAAAGTTTTTATTCTTTTTTTTATGTCATGGAAGGCAAACGAACAGGTGGGTAACCTGATGATAAAGAGATCACCATCTTCCATAGATAGGTACTTGTAAAACCAGGGGAGTCGCAAGTGCGTTGCCAGCCTGTGTTGTTAGAGCGGGAGGGAAACGGGGGAGGAAGGGAAGAGGAAAGGGGGAAGGTGGGCCTCCGGCTGCACAACGCAACAATGCAAGCACTGTTACTTCACGTCGGTTTTTTGTGGGTTGGGTGGTAGTATCCACTGGCGAGCCGACCCATTCTAAGATAGTAATAGCTTCAGCATGGCTCTACCACCTACCAAATACTACTTACAGAAGACTATATTTACCAGTATAGGAAGTAAAGTGGGCGTAAACTATGAGTTACATTTTAAAAATAACACATCAAATTAACAAATAATTTTTCGTCTACAATACTTTGTTGAACAACAAGAACTCTATTTCATTGTCTAACCCATTATACATTCGATTGAGATCTCAATATGTTACTGACAGAGTACATCGACTTATAAAATGTCATGTATATTGTAGCAATAACAGTAGTTGAATTAAGCTACAAATATTATTTAAAAATAAGCATCAAAAGTAATTTCAGAAACAAATATTTATTGGAATAATCATATGTTGTCTGGGCTTTAATAATACAAATAATATTAAAAGTAAAACGTTTTAGACAGTTGTTTTCTATAACAATTTGCAGTAAATTAAAAAAGGCTAGACATATTTAATCTAATCTTGTGTTTTACAAAAGGAATTGTTTAACCACAACCAAACGTCAATTTCGTTAGTATGCATAAATTAGTTTGTACTTTAAACAAAGTAAAACAGTTTAAATTTTCATGGTTCCGTACTAACAATTAATTAAATATATGAAATGACACGTTAATATTGTTTTCCATAAATTTCGAAATATGAATCATTATCAACGCAGTTAGGTAAGTTTAAAAAGTTTCACATAGAACACGACCGTTACGTATGAAGACAGCGGCGCGACTAGGGATGATCGATATTCTTCGATGTTGAAGAAACATCGGTGTTTTGATTTCGATAACGTCGACACATCAAAGTTATGAGAATAAAATATTGAAATGTCAATACATTCTTTAGGGTCATCTAATGTTGTATGTACTCGCTAGGGACTAGATAACTATCAAATTTAACTATTTTACACTAGATGATACTAATCAACGTTATCCAAGTAAAGTGTTCGAATAGTTATTTCTTTACATTTCCTAAGCGAAACAGGAAAAAGGGGCAACTTCAGACAAGCTCTTATTTCCAAATCTGGCCAACTCCTGTATCAGCAACGGAAGCGGCAATGTGGAAAGCACCCGATAAAGTTAGTTTTTTTTGGAGACAGTTTTATTTGCTAGCAAAAATATCGATGTTTTGCTATCGATGTTTATCGTACATCGATACTTTTACAACGATGTTAACATCGATGTTTTTCTAATATCGATCATCTCGAGGCGCGACTGACTGCTACTCACTGACATTAAGTGATCAACCCGACCTCGGCCCCCAATACCCCGCACAGCGCCCGAGACTCACCCGTATTTTATACCTTGCACTTTATAATGTAGTTACTCCATTACTAAGAATCGTAAGATGATACCAAATAGATTATTCCTTCATAAATTATTTACTCAATATAATTGAGGCAGACAAACAAACAAAATCAAATCATATCCTTAGTTTTATGATATTAGTGTATGTAATTAATTTTCGAATCAGGGTTTGACAAACTGATCAGGCACGTTCAACCTAAATTATGGGTTATATTTATTTCTAGCGTGAAAACAAAATGTATGTTTAAAAATTAAAAGAGAAATATGCCTAAAAAATGGTCATTAAAAAATAAATGTGTTTTTATAATATAAATATGGATAAAGTTAATAATCATAAAGAGTATATCTCTTCTCGTCAACCCCTGTGATATAATAAAAACTTACCCTGTATTATTCCCATATGTTACGGCCGCGACAGTAAGTTACGTCGTTTTATTATTGCCGCCCGTGGAACCCAAAGCAGGTAGTAATAAATTATGCGTTCAAAAACCTGGAGGTTTTTATCGTAAAAAGCGGTGACCTTTGGGCCTTGGAAAAATTCGATTCCATGGCAACAAGATAAT
>JACEII010000035.1:1869372-1916627 GCA_014332785.1 Antheraea mylitta
CGAACAGGTGGGTCACCTGATGTTAAGTGATCAACGCCGTTCATAGACACTAGCAACACCTAGGGAGTCGCAAGTGCGTTGCCAGCCTGTGTTTGGGCGGGATGAGGAAGGGAGGGGAGAGAGGGATATGGGCCTCCGGCGCTCTCACTGACCGGACGAAACGCAACAATGCAAGCACTGTTACTTTACGTCGGTTTTCTGTGAGAGTGTGGTACTACCCCGGACGAGTAGAGCCATTCATGCCGGAATCACTATTAGCTTCAGCGTGGCTGTACCACCAATCTAAGTAAATATTTTAATTTGATTACAAATATAGTAAATGGAGTTTTTGGCGGGATTTTAGTCTGTCATGTGGTGGATTTTATATTTTATTCATAATCTTGTGTTATAGGACTCAATATTTTGTAAATTTGATGGAGTTTTACGTAATATTGTTAGTTTATTGTGCATAGGTGAAGTGAATGGAAAATAATATCACGGAGCATGAAATTCTAAGATGCCACAAAGACTCCCAGGAAGGTTCTAACAAGGGATCCACCATCTTGTTAGAATATTGACTCACACGACGCTTAATATTGAAGTGATCGCACGACACTTGTAATATTATTGATTACTCGACAATGGCAGTAATAATCTGAAAGATTGATTGCCAAAAATAAAGTGAAAAAAAAAATATAGTAAATATGTTGCTTTGATTATTAAAAGCATGCTATTGACCGTAATATTAATTGAACGGTAGTCAATTGGTATTATATTCTAGATTGCTTCAAAAGCGGCCGGCGCCTATTACACACGACACTTTCTTGGGTAGTTAAATTATATTTCTAAATCTGCACGTATTATTTTTATAACTATTTTACGATTGGTAATGGTTTTCATCCAAAAAAGTAATTCTTTTAATACTCTTTCGTTGTATTAAAGTAAGTGTATATAATTTTAACTACTAAATCGATAGTATAGGTGGTAGAGCCACGCTGGAGCTATTATTGGTTTCAGCATGACTGGGTCGGCTCGCCCGGGGTAGTATCACCTTTTCACAGAAAACTGACATGAAGGAACAGTACTTGCATTGTTGCGTTTCGTTCGGTTAGTGAAAGCGCCGAAGGCCTACTTCCTCTCCCCCTTTCCCCTCCTCTCACCATTTCCTTCCTTTCCCATTCCCTCCAAATACAGGCTAGCAAGACACTTGCGACTCCCCTGGTGTTGCTAGTGTCTATTGGCGGTGATCACTTAACATCAGGTAAACCGCCTGTTCGTTTACATCCTATGATAAAAAAAAAGATAGTGCGCTGTTTTTAATTGATCTATTATCATGAGTTATCGCGTTGAGGATAAAGTTAAAGATAAGTAACTTGAGACTTGTCACTTGTTACTTAAAATTATATATCTATATATTAATACGTGAAACAAAAATTGTACCCCTTTTTAACCTATTTCCCGTCAACGGGTGAACTTCAAATTTGGTATAGTTAAAGTTTATATGGCGGAGAAGTGCAGAAAGCTGTTTATTTTATATAACATTCATTAGAAGTACATTAAATTAATTGAAATATGCAATACTCACACAACCACTCGAATTTTACACAACATATACACACATGTAAATAAAAAAGACATTTTGACAGACGTCAATAATTACGAAGTTCAAAAAAGGTTGTGAAGGAGGTTGCTATGGTCGACTGTATATATTTTTTAATTCTTACATTCCAATTACCATTTTTCATCCTACATTCAACAATAATATTATAAAATATAACTGTTATTGTAACGTTTATTATTTTTTATGGTGTAATCAAATGATTTATTTAAAAAAAAATGAGCCAAGTAATACTTTGTATAATCAAAATAAGAATTCTGTTCATAAAAGTAATCCATGACTTAGACCTCCACGGTTACAATGTTGCAATTCAACCTCATGTATCAACAAAGAATAATTTATTTTCAAAAACTAATGGTAGTATTAAAACGTCTTTGTCTTGGTGAATACCATTTGATTGTATTGTGCATCCATTACTTTTTCAAACGATGATACTGGGCATATCACTATTTGTCAGAATGCACAGACTACATTTAATTCAATATCACCCAGAAATACAACCCCACGGTGTCGTGTAAAATTAATTGAAAATTGTGTCATGGGTTGCGATAAATTTATTTATTTTCGTAAAGTTATGTTTGGTTAAAATTTGAGCTTTAGCACGTGGTTTTTGTTTCCAATTTATAATTAATTTCAATTTTCATTTACACATAGATTTTTTTAAATGTTTATATAATTACGATCATGGCAAATAACTGAGTAGCCATGATGAAAACCTTTGATTATAGAAGTATACCCTTTGACAAAAGAACTCTAATAAAGTTCAAACTTTCAAAAATCAATTAACTATGGTCGAATGTCGACTACTGGGCACCCACTAGTTATATTAAATGTATTAGAATGAAACCTATTAAAAACTATTAAATAAAGTCTACGCAATTAACAAACATTTGACTAAACATTCATCAAGAGAATCTAGACTAGACGTCTGTTGAATACTGAATGTGAAATAAGTTTGCGAACTGTTGTTATATGGTAATTACACAGCGTTACTGAATTTACATGATTTGTAATTCTGATTATTTGTAATGAGTCGTGTCTATTCGTTTTTTTAGGCGAGGTTATTATATGAATTTGGATAAGACGCGTCGTAAACCAAAAATAGAATTACGTATATGGAATTTACTAGAATCAAAATCGCACATAGCTGGTAGGCTTTCGAATGTATAGACATATATAGTACGTACTGAATTAGTATACATCATAATATAACAAATGATGAATTAACCTATTGTAATATTTTATGGCAATTATCACAAACTGCTACCAATTATTCTGTTATTAGATTATTTGATACTTATTATCGTATAGCAATCTGCGAATCATTAATATTACACCAGATTAGGCCCCCCTCGGCAGCGGCTCAAGCCTAGGTCTGTTCCCTCGGCGTGGAGCCCTTGAGTACGCTGCTCACGCGATATAGTGACGTAAAACCTTACATCACTGCTACAACATCACACACATCACCTATACACACGTGCACGCTACACGCTTACACACTGTTTTTCTTTTTCAGAGAAATAAACGACAAAGAGTTCTACCCTTATTTTTCTTTACCCTATCCTATCCTATATAGTTTTGAGGATTTTTTCTGCCACAAAATACATAGAGGAGTTGTTGAGGCATGTATGCTTGGTACACATGCATGTTTCAATAACTCATATATGTATATCTAGATAGCTTAGCTTAGGTTATCTCAGATAGGTCGCTTTGCGCAGAGGCAATATCGTAACCAATGAGATTTTTCCGAGGTGCGATTATTGCTAGTTGGTCGCGATTTTTGCACAAAATAGGCGACAGCCCAAGCAGAGGTGTGTCGTGCACCCTTGAGTTAGTCTCCCAAACATCCCAAATCGGCTGAGTGCCTTCAGCGCTTGCCTCAATAGTTCGGTGAAGCTGTAAAGACCTTTCCAGGTCAACAGCGTTTTCATTTCGAAAAAAAAAACATTGATATCAAGATGCTGAAATGGGTATTAGTTGTTTCTAACGTGACTTTGAGTGGTAGCAATCTGAAGTGACCTCCCTGTAGTCCCTATTGGTTATTGTATATAATAGTATTGTACACTATGGTGTTTTTTTTTTCGAGATGTCTACGCTATTGACCCAGCAAGGTCTTAACAGCTTCACCGGACTACTTGCTTGTTTGCACGTTGTGATAGTAATATCTGAAGTTGTCGTAATTGAAAATGTAATGTCTCAAATTACAATTACGTAGAAATTCAATTGTATCCTATTGTAATTGATATATATCTATTTATATATACATAAAATAAAGAATATGTTTACAAAGAAGAATGATTAGAAAGAATGTATTCCGATTTTTTGTCTCTCTAACTATATCAGATAGTTAAGAAGAAATACTTTTATGAACACAGAAAGTTAAAAAAAACTATGTTTCCTACTGCAAGAAAATACGTAAGGATTCGGTAACTCGGAACACTCGGATATATCGTTAAAAGTTTTGCGAGGAACTTTAAACTCCGTGCACATGCAGTTTTCCTTTAAAAATTACATTTAATACACGATTTATTCTTTAATCTGAAAAATATGCTTAGTTATTTTTGGGTGCCTTATCTGTCTTATTACGGCTATATTGTATACTTTTTAATACTTTCCTGATCACTGTATACCTATTTTGATATCGCTAAAATAATATAATTAAATAAAATAAAATCCCATAATGTAAAAATAATCTCGTAATGATAGTTGTTCTTATGTAATTATATATCAGGGCACTTCATAAATTATAACTGTATTATAACTTTTTTTTTTCAAACTGACTACGCTATTGACCTAGCAAGGTCTTAACAGCTTCACCGAACTACTAAGGCGAGCGCTTAAGTCACTCAGCCGATGTATTATAACTATGTACATATATACTGCATTGTAATATATTTTTCTCTAAAAGCAAAGATTCATTTAATTCAGTTCATTTTTTTTATGAACGTGGAGAAAGCCCAAAAGGATACGCAGCCCTCCCGGAGTAGAGAGTAGGTTATGTTTGATTTGCACGGACTAAAACTCCATGGTGTACCGTCCGCCGAATAGTAGAGGTGGCCAGGGACCAATCTAGCTCTCTACTAAGAACCACCCCTACGGCAGCTTAGCAAAGGTGGCCGCCAGGCTCCATCATTATAGGGAGGCAAGCTGAGTACACAGTCAGCCACCTTCCCTCGTCATGAACCAGTCTAATGAGGATATGCGCCCCCCGGACCTTCCCCTCAGGCTTGACTACGAAAGCGGAACGAGGCCAACGTTCTGCCTCGCCTTCGTCCTACCCTCCTTTGGCAGAGAGGGCCGCTTACAAGGTCCTCCTCGCGGGAGCATTTGAGTTCATGATTTATCGTGCATTTTCTTAGTAGATCATCCTGTTTTTACTGTGGAAATAAATGAAATGTATATATACTGGAAAGATTACCTGACAAGTAAATTACAGATATTACATGTTAGTCAATTAGAGTTTACAGCATCGACATTATTATAACTTTTGCGCTAAGTACTTTAGAATTTCGTTTATAATTTGTCACTATTTATTCTATACCTTTAAATGAGTAATTTTTGTATGTTTTTTATATTTGTATACGTTCAGGGTCTCGGAAACGATGTCACCTATTTCCGTGAAACTTAGTATGTACGTGGTTTCGGGGACGATAAATCGATCTAGCTAGACTATATTCATAGAAAACTTTTTTAACTGAGATTTTAGGCAATGAAAAAATATAGCTAGAATATGATAGTATATTTTGTCGCCGCTGTCAAACAAAAATAGCTCAGGTGGAAATTGGTTGCTTCGAAATACATGTAATCCCAATTGAAATCCGAGTGTATATATATATATATACACTCGTGTATATATATACATATATTTTTTTTTTTTGTAAAAAATGATAAGTTTGTACGGCAAACGTAATAGTTTATTTTAATTTAAAAATGTTTTTACAGAGCTGAGCTAGGCTCGGTCATCCAGATACTTTTCTCTTAATTGTACAATGTTGCCAATTATCTACACACCACTTCTACTTAATTTTATTCAAAAAACTAAATGCATTTCTAAAAGAATCTTAAAACCACTGACAATACATATGAAAGAAAAAGTAGACGTTACTTTTGCTAGATAAGTTAGCTGTTTGTACTTCCCTTAATATTAATTTCAATAATTCAAAACAAATATCACGCATTTATAACTTCTACCTCTTCATAATAATAATAGATAAAGAATATCGTGATATATTACATTACATTAATAGAAAACCGTGAAAAATTATGTCATTTCTCACGAACATATTTTATTACAGCAATATGGGATCTTTCAAACGTCACAAATCCTTCACCAATCTATTCGTTTTGTAAGGCAAACTGCGGTTGAATCCTGAGTAAAAGTTGTGTAAAAATTTATTTCACTCACGTATAGAAAGAGAATGGGCAACATATGAGCGCGTTGGCAATGCGATCACGGATATGGCTGAAGGCACAGGTGAAAATATCCTATGATTTGTAAACATACAGTTCAATATACGCGGTGTTGTCGTGCGTTTTTTTTTAAACTATACGTGTAACCTATACAGAAACACTTATATAATAAAGCTAAAGCAGTTGTTTTTTTTTTTCTTTGTTTGTTTAAACGCCTTAATCTGTGTAACCACCAGTGATAGTCAAATTATTGTTATATTTTATAACCTATATATTGAGGAAGGTTAAAATAAACTAAAATAAGTCAGCAATTACCGTACACAATATAAGTGCGAGATTAATAATGCTAGACAAGAACAAATTAATAGTGGGGCCCGAATATTTGGAGCATCGCGGGGCTGAAATTGGATGTTAGGTTCAATTGGACTCGAGCATGCCGTTAATTTATTTAACCTTATATCTAACCTAACTCCTTTAACAGTTGTAGTCCGGTGAAGCTGTGAAGGCCAGTAGCGTAGTCAGTTCGAAAAAAAAACCTTTAACAGAACTTCAAATTCCAAAAATTAAACGAGTCTGAAATCGTGGTCCATATATAAGTTAATAATTTATTTTAAAACATATTAACTACCATTTATAGGATAGAAGTCGATTAAATTAAGGAACTATGTAGATCTAACTGCTTTTCTAATTTTCATATTGCGTGTTTACATAGTGGAGATAGTTGCGGAAACTGAATTGTTAAATCCTTTAGATTTGGCTAGTGGTTTTTCTTGTAGATTTGACCCATCCCTAGGGGTCGATACTTCTTTTCTGGATGGAAGGCATTCTATGCCATCTTCCCTACCCCCGACAACATGTATGCCTGACAAAATGGTCGATTCAGTAGTTATGGTGTGAAAATTTAACTAATAAACAAAAAAGTAACATATTCATTATTCATTTATAATATTAGCAAGAAATTAAGGACAAAGAAGTATGGATTGCATTGTATATACTTCACTAATCATTTCCCATTATAGGGTCCATCCATAAATTTAATTCCAGGACATGGTATTTCAAATTTCAATGAAATATCTAAGGAATTTCAAGTAATACAAAAATATGTATATTTTATGACTTTAACGAGCTAATTGTATCTGATTGCAATATGTTAATTATGTCAAAATGATATAGAAATGTAGTGTCAAATATTCCAATATTAACAAAAACCGTTTCTTTCTTTAATACAAACAATTTCACTAAAATATTAAAAAAAAATATATATATATATATGTAAATATATACACACATATATATATGTAATCGATATATATATATATATATATATATCGATTTTTTGGGTTAGAAACCTTCTCGAGCGTCCTCAGAATACCTTCCTAAATTATTGTCACAATGTGATCAGTAGTTTTGGCATGCATAGCGGACAAACTTAGAAAACATTAAAATAAAAATATTAAAAGGCATCTATAGCGTTTTTCTACAGTTTTAAAACAACCGTATGTTTACATCATCATACCTTATTTTCACACTTGACAAAGCATTGCGTTATTCTATACACGTAATACTATCTCGTTTATATTGACATTTTATATCCAAGACTGTATCCCACGGTATATTTATTTTTATGGGAAAAAATTTACAACCCTTCTCGAGCTAAAGGATTGTAAAAACCTCTTGTAACTTTTCGAAATGATCATTTTCAGTATCTATTTAAGCTTATTATTCGGATTAACTTAGATTCGGTTGTTAATTTGGTTTTTTTTTCTTGTAGCTGAATGCATTTTATTCTTGTATATTTATGTTTACAACACCCACGCATTTTAACCGACGTTTAAATGTACTCAAATATATACAAATAAATAAAATTGAAGTGTTGTTTGTAATATAAAATAACGTTTTTTTCTTAATCAATTTATGTGAAAGTATATCACATAATATAGTATAGCTGTTGTTCTCCAATAACTAGGAGATATATTTTTAAAGATTTTTGTCTGACTTTCTGTCTGTTTGTTTTTGTTCTAATTTTCAAAATGGTTGGACTGATCTTTAGGGAATATTCACTGGCAGATAGTTTATAACTTGATGAGTAACCTAGGCTACTTACAATTCAGAAATAAAAAGTATTCGTCATCAATATATAATTTTATAAAGACTCAATTGCGGGTGGCTACTTGCTTCTTTCTTCTTCTTTCTTTCTTCTTTCTTGCACGTTTCCATTATTTTGCACAAAAGAAATCTGCAGCGGTGTTTTAACAACACGGCGACAAGCGCGCGTAAAACACGTCATCATGAGCTTACAAAAAATCTAATTGCAATTCGATAACTAAAAATTAATTTAATATGCATATAAATTTGTCCGTTTCCAGGGAGTCTATTGACTACATACTTTTAGCATTTTCACCACAAGTTACTGCACAAAAAAGAATCTTGTCGGCTTTAATTGCTTAATAAATAATAGTCATAGATTTGCTGCACCGTAATAATTTTCCACCAATGCTTTTGGAACTTTACACAACCATCTCTCAGTAAAACGTAATAAAAACATACAGCGCTCTAGTATAATAAATGTTCAAGCGACAATTTGCAGAATCCATTCCTCTGTAAGACTACTACGTACAAACCATATTTAGTTACTAGCTTAGTATTAGACCGCAAGAGGACAATAACGTTGTCATAACTCTTGTGACAATACAGGCTTTGTGCCAAATCACCTTACGCTTGCGTACTATTGTCATTTATTAATTCATAGGATAAAGCGACATGGGAAATCCCTTATGGATTGGATATTGGATATGGAGGGTGAGAGAGTGAGTTACCGTCGGGGCCGTCTCTGCCTACCCTTGCGTGGGCGGGCGAGGTGACTGCTCGAGGCGTATTGCCTCTTTCAGTGGCTTCTATTGCGACCCGTAAATACGGGCCTGGCCTTGGGGTGCTTCGTAGCTTCTGGATTCAAAGGGCGCGTCACTCTCGGTATCCTCTTCTTGTTCGAAGAGGTCGGGTGTCCGCGCCTCTTATGTTTCGGTGGTGACTATAACGGCCACCTGCGTGGCCGGGTTTCTGCTGGCGGGCCTGGTCACCTGAGGTGAGGAGCGTCCTCAGGAACGCCAGACATGTTTTGGAGGCTTCATCTTCCGTCTTCCCCGTTTGTCTTGCGGCTTCTTTTAGAAGCGAGGTAATCTCCCTCGCGGCTTCTTCCCCTTGTGTGGGTCTCGCTGGTAGGGTGGGATTTTTCTTCCTCTTCTTGGCAGCTGCTCCTCGAGGTGGTGGGTCGTTAGCGGGAGCCATAAGGCTTCCTACGGCCGCCTCCACGACCATTACTGGGGCCGAGCGGGCTTCCGTCCTTAGCTCGGTGTCACCGGTCCGAGCGACGGTTCCGGCACGGCGGTTTCTTAGTTCCCGCTTAAAAACGGGACAAACCGTCGCACTGTTCGCGGGGTGAGCGCCCCCGCAATTCGCGCAGGTGGCTGGCTCCTCTCTGGGGCGTTCGCAGTGCCGCGCGAGGTGGGACCCCCCGCACCGCACGCAGGCGATCGGTCGGTGGCAATTTTGTGAGGCGTGCCGGAACTGCTGGCACCGGTGACATTGCGCCGGCCGGCGCTTTCCTCGCCAGGCTTCAATTACGACTCCTGTCATATTCAGGAGCTCTGGAATCTCGTAAATGGCAGGAACGAGGTCGGGCGTGCGCTGAAGTACCGCGTGGTAGATGCACCCCGGTCTACCGCCGCGTCCTTTGATCGGCCGGACGTACTCTGCAGTGTGTCCCTTCTTCTGCAGGGCTTCAACAATCGCGGCCGGGTCTGTTCCTATTGGGAGGCCGCGAATAGCGACCTTCAGGCTTCTTTTGCTGGGTGGGGTGTACGAAAACCAGTGCACCCCCTCCTGTTTGTCTAGGTAATCTTGTATTACCCGCAATTCGTCTCTGTTTGCCGGGATGAAACGGATTCCTTGTCCGTAGGGGCGGGCGTTTGGTGCATGTCCGAGCGTTGACGTCAGTTGTTGGAAGTGCTGAACCCAATTGGGCAGCGACTCCACAACAATCGGCGGGTATCGCGGTCCTTGTCTAACGGGCGTCTCTGATTGGCTGTTGGTAGCCGGGGCGGCTTCGTCGCAGAGAGTGAGTTATGTCCGATTCGAACGGACTAAAACCCCACAGTGTACCGACAGGCCGTATTTGTTGAGGCGGCAAGGGATCGTACTAGCTACTCGACCATAGATAGCCGCCCCATCGGCCCGCCTGGTGGAAGGTGACCGCCGGGCTCCTGCTTAATAAGGAGACAAACTGAACTCATACACGGCAGCATGAATTCCCGCGTCCAGCTCCCAGGGTAGGTAGTAGTTATATTTACGCTATTGACCCAGTAAGGTCTTAACAGCTTCACTGGGCTACTAAGGCGAGCGCTGAGGGCACTCAGCCGATTTTATTTGACAACTAGCTCAAGGCACACCTTGGCTTGGGATGTAGACTGATACATGCAATTCGCGACCTATCTCAGCTGACCTAAGCTAACTATTCATACATACACGAGTTGTTGGAACATATATGTGTACCAAGCATACATACATCAACAACTCTAATATATATTTCGTATCGGATAATTTTCTAAACTATTTCAGTTCGATAAGGAAAAAATACAACCCTTCCACTTTCATGTGTAAGCGTGTATACGTGCACGTGTGTGAAGGTGATATGTGTAATGTTGTCGTAGTGATGTAAGATTTACTGTCACTGTATCGCGCGAGTAGCGCACTCAAAGGCTCCACGCCGAGGGAACGGGCCTAGGCTTGAGCCGCTGCCGAGGGGGGCCGAATCTGGTAAACTATGTTATTGCTTTCTAAAAAAATACTTCTTATTTTATAATATGCCACCATACAAGGAACTTTTGTTCTTATTTATAACTAGCTATCTCTCCTAGCTTTGCCCGGGTGCTTTATCGAAGAAAATAAGACCAATGAACGATTAAAAATTCTGTCAGTTCTGACAATACATTCGAACATCTCCCTACTATTGTTTTACTCTCACTAACACCCCTTTTTATATGAAAATATTTTAGCTACATTTTTTTCCCCATACGAGTTTTCAAACGTTTTATCTCTTACACTCTTTGTACAGACATTTACAAACACATCAAGAAAAGAATGAGTCAAATAAATGCAGCCGTTCTGAAGTGATATGCTTACACACATTCGGCAATTGATTTTTATTCATATAGAATATAGTGCCTGGACGAAAAAACATACAACTCTTTAAAAACATTTTTAAATTAAAATAAACTATTAGATTTGCCTTAAAAAAAATTCATTTTTTACAACAAAAAAAAAAACGATATACACTCGGATTTGAATTGGGGTTACATGGATTTTCGAAGCAACCAATTTCCACCTGAGCTATTTTGTTTGACAGCGGCGACAAAATCTACCTTCATATTCTAGCTCTCTTTTTTCATTGCCTAAAATCTCAGTTAAAAAAAGTTTTTTATGGATACAATCTAGCTATATCGATTTATCGTCCCCGAAACTACCTACATACTAAGTTTAACGGAAATAGATGACGTCGTTGCCGAGATCCTGAATATATACAAATATCAAAATATACAAGAATTGCTCGTTTATAGATTATAGATAAAAATGTTACCAATTATTTTAAGTTGACCCATACAAAAGTTTGCGTAAGTAAAATACGGATTTAATGTTTTGTAGGTGGTAGAGCCACTCTCAACCTATAACTGGTTTCAGCATAAATGGGTCGGCTCGTCCGGGGTCTTGTCGAGGGTCTTGGTCGAGTGCTTGCATGGTTGCGTTTCGTTCGGCTACTGAGAACGCCGGAGGCCCACCACCCTTCCTCCCTCCCCCTTTCTTTTTTTCCTTCTCCTCCCCCCTCCTTTCTTTTTTTCCTTCTCCTCCCCCCTCACCCATATACCGGCTGGCAACGTATTTGCGACTCCCCTGGTGTTGCTAGTGACTATGGACGGTGGTGATCACTTAACATCAGGTGGCCCACCTGTTCGTTTGCCTCCTTTGATATAATGTATTTATTTTATTTCAATTTAATATAATTTTGACGCCTTTTTAGTAAGTAAATAGAACGCAGAACTAAGTCACAGATATCAAATAGTTTAATATAAGAATACTTTTAAATCGCTAAGTATTTTCATTTGCACCACACAAATTTCTAGTATGGAAAACTTTACGCTAACAACAAACATTAATATAACTGATTTGTTTCTGTAGATAAATAAATCACAAAAGTCTTCAGAATAAGTACCGAATAATCAACAAATATTTGCGTACAAAATACATACAACATATTACGTTACTATACCAATATAATTTACCCGATTAGGTCTCCCACGGCAGCGGCTCAACCCTAGGTTCGATCCCTCGGTAGGGAGCCCTTGAGTGCGTTGCTTGCGCGATACGTTGACACACAAATATACATCACTGATACAAAACTACACGATCACCCCCACACACGTGCACGTCTACACGCTTACACATGAAAGTGGAATGGTTTACTTTTTTTCCCTTATCGAACTGAAAAACTCTCAATTTTCCGATAATAAATATATGGAGGAGTTGTTGAGGCGTGTATGCTTGTTACACATATACGTTTCAACAACTCATACATATATGAATAGTTAGCTAGGTTAGCTAAGATAGGTCACGATTTTGCATGCAACAGGCAACACCCAAGCCGAAGCATCCTTGAGCTGGTTGCCAAAATAAAATTGCTGAGTGCCTTAAACGCTCGCCTTAGTAGTCCGGTGAAGCTGTTAAGACCGTGCAGGGTCAATAGCGTAGTCATTTCGAAAAAAAAAATACCAATATAAAATATAATAAGTAACAAATATATTTTGCAATTAAATTTTACTCATTTTTTAAGTATCTAATAGAACTTTATAAGGATACGATCCCTCTATATTGCATACGGTAATTTATTTTCTCACCCACTTAAATTCATTTTTGTGTTCAACACAACTTATCCAAGTTCTCGAGAAGCGCCTTGTTTCCGACGAATTACTATTTCTAGCTAATTTTACCGAAACTTGTCAAAAAGTTTGAAAATAGAATAACAAAAATACTGCAAAGTTATTTAAACACAACCGCTCTGGATATTGTTGCGGAGAACATATATCATTACACGGTATGAAATAAAATCTTCTTCCGCGTTTGTCTGTATGTTCGCGATCAACTCAAAAACTAATGAACGACCACTATGAAACCTGACCCCTTTCCATTTTTCTGATTTCTATTTTTTTGGGGATTTTATTTCACGGAACATATCAGCCCCATTGTTCCCAATTTTTTCTATCTCCATTATGAGAGTCGCTGATGAGATATCATTACCAAGTCATACAGGATCTTCACCTGAACAGGGTTCAGTCTGATTTCTGTACCTTTTTTCTTTTTCCATCACAATAAAAACCATTTTCGCTTGAATTTTCAAATTCTACACATAATTATGACAGATTACATATATCACAATTATAGCAAATTATTATTCAGTTTATATACAAAATGATGAATAAAAATTTTGCAAAAATACTTTTAATACTATAAGACAATTGGCAGGAATAGTTATAGATTAATTATCATATGTCTAAATATGGTTCATTATTTATGATAAATAACAGTGATACGTTATTTTTTCAAATGGGTGTTGTTTTTTTTTTTTTTTTTTGTAGCGCGGCAAAATGACAGCACTATACCTGATGGTAAGCATAGTGCAATCCAAAAATAATAGCGACCACCGATTGACACACTATCCTTCGCCGGTCACCACTATCATGCCGGCCTGCAAAAAGCTGGGTATGCACAGGCTGAGTCCGCAGAAGCGAATCACTATTACATGCTCTTTCGTCATATACATGGTGGTTGCGATCCAGTGGGGCTGTATAACCCTACTACCCCGCTATCGCCATTGCCTCGTTCGTTGTTCAGTAGGGTGCACCACGTGCAGGTGAGGTTGGCTTGGGTGTCTCAAGTCTTAAGATGTTACTCGACACTCCTTACACCCCTTAAATGCTTAATAACATAAGTTACAAATCTATATGTTTATCTGTTTTAAAAGCATGTCTTCTTTGCTTTGTGAATCAATTAACAATTGGCGTTGGAGCCAGAGTTTTTAGCGAGATCCTGGAATGCCATGTAGTGTTCTTTATATTTTATCCATAATCTTGTGTAATGTGGCTCTATTGTGTAATGTTGATGTACGTAATATAGTTAGGTTATTGTGCAAAAGTGAAGTGGATCGGAAATAATACCATGGAGCATGGATTCTGACTTGCCACAAAAACTCCCAGGAAATTTCTAACAAGACGACCACCATCTTGTCAGTTCATTGAAATTATATGAAGAAAATTGTAATATCATTTGTCACTTGACAATGACAGTAATAGTCTACTAGAAGACTGGTTGTTAAAATAAAATAGATGAAGTTGTTGGAGGCGACTATTATTTTTAATGTCAACTTTACGCTGGATTGAACCTCATGCTACTAATTTCATAATGAAATCATAAGTTAATCGATGAAATTAACATTTTGTACATGGTAGAGCCAGCCACACTGAAGCCATTATTGGCTTCAGCATGAATGGGTCGGCTCGTCCGGGGTAGTTCCACCCGACCCACAGAAAACCGACGTGACAGTGTAACGAGCCCACCTCTCCTCATCTTCCCTCTCTACTCTTTCCTTCCTACCCTCCCTCTCCCCCAACACAGGCTGGCAACGCACTTGCAACTCCTCTGGTGTTGCAAGTGTGTATTGCTGGTGGTTACTTAACATCAGGTGACCCACCTGTTCGTTTGCCTCCTATGATATAAAAAAAACATACTTTTTTATTTCGGAAATAATATTTACTAATGAATCACTAATTTCTGTGTCTTCACTGATAAAACGTCAAGTAAACTACATAAAAGCATCATCATCATTATCACCCTTATCCCACTTAAGTAGGGTCGGCACAACATTTTCTTTTTCCATTCTTTCCTGTCAGATGTCATTTCAGTAAACTATATAAAAGCATTCGATTTTATTATATTCAGTTCCTCACCAAAGTAAATATGTATATATAAAATTTGTGCCAAGTTAATACAAAACTTGTAGCGCGTGAAATACTGAGATATACTGCCAATTTACATAAACCCCTATACCAAGGGATATATAAGGATTCAACAATAAAAAGGATAACATTTATTCTGTCCGTTCGTCATGAGAATTGTTGTATGAAAAAGTAACAAGTTACTTTTCAAAATAAATCTGTACACGTATTTATTAAAGCTAATCGTCCAGTGGTCGAAATTCGGCCTTGTTTTATTAATTTTTAAGTTATACTTTTCAAAGAGTCTTCCATAAGCTTTGTAGAATAGTAGAAGTAAGGATCATGATCAATAGAAACTTATAAATGAAGGTTTCAAGTCGTTAATAGAAAAAAAACTTTTTTTGATTTCTTTTTAACTGAAATAAAGATTGTCAATACTACAAAAAAAGGAAAATCGGTTGTCAAATAAAGGAGAAATAATTACTGGTTTGATCTATTTTCCCGGTAGCTTAGAATACGCAAATGCAATCCGGAAATATTGGCGATTATAAAATTCCACACAATCCACTGATAGTCGTGGACGCTCGACTTGGTAATCTGGCGATAGCTAAAAAAATGCGATTAATTCAGAAAGTGTATGTAAATCACCATACACTGGATATTAGGTTAGTCATCAATAATATTTTTACAGGACAATCATAAGTCGTTTCTGGTTATAAATCAATTAAAAATATAGCTTAGTATTTGACTTAATTATCTTGAGAGAAGCAAAACTACAGAAACAAAAACGTGCGAGAAATCACCGTTTTCAATGTGCGTCATCGCGCAGTGCCGGCCGCGTCCCTCATCTCGACTATGTGGCATTCCGACAAGTAGCAGTTGCGTAATGATTAACCTTAAAAAGCTCCCCTTCAATTCTGTTCATTGAACCTAGGTGTCACTGTTTTACGTTTAAAAGTAGCGTTCCTATACTTTTAAAAGGGTTAGAACAAATTTTAACTAGGGTTCTCTTTGTTGTTTGTTAATAATTGTTTTGATGTTATTCATTTATACGTTTAATGTAACCATGATGGAAGGGTGTTAACCTTTAAACAGTCACCTGAAATATAGTATGGTATGGTAGAAACTTAAGCGTTGTTAAGGCTTGATATATCAGTTAAATTGTTACAATTCAATGGTCGCAGGACTTTTAAAAAAGCCGTCTGAGTTACCATCCTCAAGTTAAAAGTCTGTTGCAATACAGGCCCCTCTAAGTTTAACTGTTTACCATCTTAGAGTGCATCATCATGTAACATTAAGCGAGATTGTGGTAAAACCCTAAAATCAATAAAGTATCTAAAAGAAGGTACGATTTCCATATCATACGTTATATTTTGTTATAATCCCATTCAATAAATAAGGTTGCAGACTTCTTCTAACCTAACTTTTTTTTTCGAACTGATGATACTATCACCCTGGTAAAGCCTTACATTTTCACCGGACTACTATGTCGAGCGCTTATAGCACTCAGCCAATTTTATTTAAACAACTAGCTCAAGGATGCAAGGCACACCTTGGCTTGGGTTGTTGTCCATACCATCGATCTAACATAACTAAGCTATTCTATTCATACATATATTCGTTTGTAAATCATACAACAAACGACCACGTAACCTAACTATATATTGTTTTACATTTATAGACCATTGGGAAAATATTTTTTGGAAAATTCAAAGAAAAGTACACTTTATAATGCATTTTTTCATAATTTTTATTTTTATATACTTTTCGATTAAATATATTAAAGTAAAAAGTTGAATGCTAACATATTCTCTCAATTACTTTATGGTCCTGAAAGAGTTAACTGCCAATAGTTTCTCTGTTCATTACATTTTGCTAGCGCACTACAATATTTTACATTCTAAATATGACATAGGAGATTGTAAGGTCGCACGGGACGCGAGAAAATTACACGGAACTCTATGTGTCTAGATTAAACCTTCGTAGAGATCGTAATATCCACTGCATGCAACTAACGGTTCACATTCACTTCGTTCATTTCTAGGACAAATTTAATTTAATCTTCACAAAGGTTTATACAATAGAAATGACTGCATTTCTATTTACATTTTATTTCAACACGACAAAGTGACTGCATTGTACACAATTGTAAGTAATCCAAAATAAGGACGTATGCCAAGAGATATAAAAATGAAAGGTAGTCGTCGTAATCATGCTAGTCTGAATGCTTTTGGTTCCGAAACATGACAAAACTAAATGAAATCACCAGCACGGATTTATTCCGTAAACTAGTCGGATGCCCTTCCCACTGGCTTTATTACTATACACGCCTCAATGTACTACTCTGATATAGTGAAATGAATAGCATAAAATAAAACCATTAAAAATATACCAACCTTCGTGGTGACCGGTCACACGATGTCGAAATTCATCAATCACATATATTATACCTATATGGAAGATATTTAATGTACTTATATCTTCAATTTCCAGTCTATTAATAAGACTTATAAACGAAAACCGATTTAGAAGAAAATCACACCGAATAAACAGATTTACCGTGATCAAATACGTTAGTTATCTCTTTATAAAAGGTCACTACTATTTGTTTAACACACAGTAAGAGTAACGTAGAATGTTTTTTTTTTCTTGAACTGACTACGCTATTGACCCGGCAAGGTCTTAACAGCTTCACCGGCCTACTAAGACGAGCGCTTAGGGCACAAGGCCTATTTTATTTGACAACTAGCTCAAGGGTGCACGGCACACCTCGGCTTGGGCTATTACCTGATATGCGCAATTCGCGACTTAGCTAACTTAATTTAACTATTCATACATATGAGTTGTTGGAACATATATGTGTACAAAGCATATATACCTCAAGAACATTTATATATATTTTGTATCGGATAATTTTCTAAACTATTTCAGTTCGATAAGGGAAAGAAACAAAACCCTTCCACTTTCATGTGTAAGCGTGTACGCGTGCACGTGTGTGGAGGTGATATGTGTAATGCTGTCGCAGTGATGTAAGATTTTGTGTGAGTATATCGCGCGAGCAGCTCACTCAAGGGCTTCACGCCGAGGGAACGTACCTAGGCTTGAGCTGCTGCCGAGTGGGACTAATCTGGTGTCCGGGAGCGAAATTTACCCTCAGACCACGACTGCGTGATCTGTGGTTACGCGGGCGTGGGCGTGAACACGCTATGTGTGGAGAAACAGTAGAATTGGTAGTTTATACTGCTAATATAAAGTATCATGTCATAGTGTTTCTGATAAAGAAAGCTGAATCAAGTATAAAAAATAATGTACGGAAATTTTGATTACTAAATTAAAATGGCATCTCGAACAAATCATAATTTTTAAAGAGGTTACCAATAACGTGAAACAAATAGTCAATCTTTGCTCAAATAGAGTGCGTAATATCTCGATAATACTAAAAATGGATCTCCGAAAACCTTTTCTGACTTTACGTCAAGCAGAATCGACATTTTAAAGAATTTTCGTTTTTAACAAAAATCACACCCAAAGACCGAAATCTACACTAAAGGACACATTTTCTAAATGTTTATGGAACTTTCTCAAATAATGAAAAGCGCAGCATTTTCGTAAAATTTCCCAGATACTGTTAGTAAAAGGCAGTAATTGTCATAGACGAGAATAAAAGAATAAAATGCAGAAATTCTACGTCGATAAAATTTTACCATATTATAAAAAATAGTCACGATATTTTAAAGTTTTAAGTGAAAGGAATCTATAGTAAGGGTATCAACAAAAACATCTGACGCTTCATCAATCACCGTCCTATTCGAATCAGACCTTCGAGGATTCAACTTAATCCCAGCTCTATGCTACTAATCCTTCACAATTTACCACCTTCCATCGTACGATCTTGTAGATGATTGGTGTTAATAAATTCGCTTTGAGCGGAGACTTTGTCAATTTACCAAAAATTAATTAGTCAGCTGTTTCAAAGAGGTCGCGGCTCAGTGATTTTAATCGTTTGTTTAAAGCGATGCAATTAATTTTAATAGCTTAAAAGTTATAAAGGTGTATTTAGCTGAAAAGATGAATACAATTTAAAATATACCAACTATATACTTTGAAAGCAGCTTATTATATATCTTATATATAAGTGATAATTAAACACATTTTATATCAATGATTATTTAAACAACATTCAGTGAATCATATTTCAATATTCTTGATTATATTGGCAATCTTGTTTTCTTTTTCATAGGTCAATTTTATTTTTATACATGAATTCATTTTCATTTTTTAATGTGAAACATCTTTAGGCGGAGGGTAAACTTGATTGTTGGCGTGACGATGCAAAACACGAACTTTGCACTATTAACGAAATACTCAAAAACATTTGCAACCCTATCTGTATAAAGGTAAGATTCAAAAATTTTTTTTTGGCCATTCGCTCTACTAGTGTTATGCAGCACGCGCCGATGACTTAGGACCCTTTGATAAATGCCACCAAACACACCGCGCCTGCAGCTAGTTGAATTTTTGTTATTTAATAAATATGTATATTTATGACATAAAATATTAATAAAAACAGTCATTATTTATGGAACAAATTTGTAATACTTTATCTCTTCATTATACCATAGCGGATTCCTGTCATAATCAGTTCTTTTATACATATAACTTATATAAAACAATTTCGATGTTTCACATCTGCCAGGTGTCCCGTGACGGATCAATTTTTTTTCATTTGGTAACTGTTGCATTATTCACAATTGTAAATAAACACAACTGAACTAATCTCAATGTTAAAAAATGCGTGTATATTTTAAACAAAACATTCTGAATGTAAAATAAAAAGAAATGTTTGTATCAACATAAGCATTTCTGTCTCGCTTATTCTTAAAATGCTTTACAAAATTTAACAAAATCGAACCTATTTTGTAAATCACACCAAAATTCAATTTTGTATGAAGTCAAGGTCTGAATATAATATTATATTAAAGTATATGATTCTGGCCGGAGTTCAAACGATTTTCAACAGCGACACGTGACCGGAATATTATTTTTAAGCTTAGTGAATAAAGTATCAGCAAGATAGTAAATAAAAGAACGAAGTACCTAATGGACGTATAAAGTCTTGTTTTACCGTACAGAATGAAAAAAAAGGATTTATTCAAAGTCTAATCTCGGATTGTATAATTTATTATTACAGAGACACTAGCTGTTCAGTATTAATTTCTTTGTTTTTACTTGTGCTCTGGCATGGATTTCCTAGTGCTATGATTTGTGATCCATGATGATTGCTTGAGTTAATAAGTGGCGTGAAAGCGTAACAAAATAACAATATCACACGCATTTACAATATTAGTTAGTTGTATGTTTCACGTTCTTATATAACATATAATATAATATCGAATATTTTTTAGTATTTGTCCAGAAAGATATAAAATGGCGTCCAAGTAGCAGGATGATATCATGGTTATTATTTGAACGTTCAATCTATCAACAACAATCTAATAAAACGTTAAATGATACAGAACCACTACGCTGACTATAGTTACGATGAGTTATACGTGGATGTAACTAACCCAACTGTCTGAACGTGTATCCCAGCATCTAGTCGTCGGTCGTCTTTTAAGACACAAGATTCATAAACAGCCGATGCCTCCCACCAATGGTGTTTCACATCGAGGTAAATAATGAACAACCGGCAACTTCATCACCCGATTAGGCCTCCCAGGTCAGCGGCTCAAGCCTAGGTTCGATCCCTCGGTAGGGAGCCCTTGAGTGCGTTGCTTGCGCGATACGGTGACACACAAATATATATCACTGCTACAACACTACACGATCACCTCCACACACCTGCACGATACACGCTTACACATGAAAGTGGAAGGGTTTACTTTTTTCCCTTATCGAACTGAAAAACTCTCAATTTTCCGATAATACATATATGGAGGAGTTGTTGAGGCATGTATGCTTGGTACACATATACGTTTCAACAAATCATACATATATGAATAGTTAGCTAGGTTAGCTAAGGATTGGTCACGATTTTGCATGCTGCAGGCAACAGCCATGCTGAGGTGTGCCGAGCACCCTTGAGCTGGTTGCCAAAATGAAATCGGCTGAGTGCCTTAAGCGCTCGCCTTGGTAGTCCGGTGAAGCTGTTAAGACCTTGCTGGGTCAATAGCGTAGTCATTTCGAAAAAAAAGCAGCTTCAACAAATAGCGTCTGAGGTCATTGGTAACACCCCCGCTATAGTCAATAGCGCGGTATCACAAGTCAATAGTGGCTCCCCCGAATATATTCAATTAACCGATTTCCGCGATTTCATCTGCATTGTTTATTATCCTAATTATTGTGTTATATCTCAAAGCGATTAGGCAGCGTTTTCGACGAACGCTCCCCAAGCTGCTTGACTTTTTCAAACACTTGTTACATTTATTTCAACTAATCTACAAAAAATCTCGATAAATGATCTACCTAAACCTTAGTCGTGAACCACTCTATCTCATAATGAAAACCGCATGAAATCCGCTCAGTGGCTTTTGTGTTTATTGCGAACATACAGACTGACGTGGCGAGGATTTTGTATATTAATTACTAAATTTAGTCATAGTTTGGCTTAAAAAGTAAGTCATCAATATATATATATATATATATTCAAAGGTAGATAAAATTCTAGTATGTCATCAATTAATGCAACGTATAATAAATATGAACACATATACGTTCTGTAAACATTCTGATTATTTTTAAACGTGTTTTGTCCTACATTTTTAATTGCATCAAAACTCGAAACTAAGTATCTGGTAACATGAGAAATTCATTAGCATTCAGGTCTCATCAGATATCCAAAGTTTTAGATAAATGAGACTATTAATCATCATAATGTATCCTGGCGCAGCGACTGCGGCTACTTCCTAGGTATTCAACACCGAGATATTTTTATCTCCACATTTTTAACATAACAAATTCTGTTGCAGTTTTTGCGGACTGCTGTTAAGTACACTAATTTTAACTTTAAAAACATTGAGCCGTCACGGGACGCCTGACAGATTTGAAACGTCGAAATTGTTTTGTATAAATTATATGCATAAAAGAAAAGATTACGACAGGAACCAGCTATGGCATAATGAAAAGACAAAGCATTACAAATTTGTTCCATAAAATAATGACTATTTTAGTATCTAAATTTTTATTTTTATTAAATACTAAGTACAAAATTCCACTTGGCCCAGGCGCGGTGTGTGCAGGTCATCGGGGCGTGTCGCGAAACACTAGTAGAAGAAATGGCCGACAAAACAATTTGAATGTTTTGTTTTTTTTTTGTTTTTACAGTTAGGGTTGCAAATATTTTTAAGTATTTCGTTAATAGTGCAAAGTTCGTGTATTGCGTCGCCACGTCTCGCCACGTGAACAATCAGGTTTATTCTCGCCTATAGATATCTCTCATAAAAAATGTAACAAAATGTAATTTCAAATATATTTTGTACGGATAAAATCTATAAGATAAGTCGCAAATATCGTTAATCTCTTAAAGACAATCATTTGTAGAACAAACAACCCACACCATTTTGTGTAATAGAAGTACAACTGCACTATCCTAGCAGTCAGTTGATTTCAGCTGGTTAAATAAAGTGATTATGGCTTAGTGGTTAGTGTGTTCGAACACTGCGTCGTTCGATGTAGGTTTGAATCCTTGGGAGTGATCTTTTAGTGAAAAATCCATAACATGTAGTTAGAGCTTTTTCTAAGCCCGACTACCTAGCCTGAAATGATCTATTTTCAATAATCTATCTGATGTTCCGGCAACAGTGCTTGAGAGCCAATCTCTGTAGATTTACTATGTTTACAATTTGGGACCAAATCGTCATTTAATGTCAGATGATACAGTAGTAAAACGCTAAAAAAGTGCAAAAAATACATTTGTTTGTTGAGTTTATTTTTATAATAAATTGTGATATATTTGTATATTAAATATCCAACAATTAAACAAGAGTAGAGCGTAATGAAGCTAAACTAAGAAAAAAAATTCATGAACTATTTTTCAATCACAAAATATTTCACCAAAAATAAGAGGAAATGTATTAAAATTTGTCCTATTAGATTTGTTAAAGAATTTTTTCAATACATAAAATAATTAGTTTTGATAATAACAGTTAAATTCTTAACGTCAGTGGTACGTTTGTAGATGGGTATTTCACAGGTCCTGTAATTAATTCTATGTTAACTCATAACTCTGCATTTGCACTTACCTGCCTTACAAACAAGTCATATTTTAGAAAGCCACCTATTTGACTGATACCGTAATATTCAGTAAGTGATTGAACTTACCGTACAATATCGAATATAGTTTTTCTCTATGCTGTAAATAATATTAAATGTAATGGACATATAATTTTAAATAACACTACACCCTTGTTCTAAATATTAAGATTATCAAGGTATTTGGAGGGATAAATTGTTTAAAATAGGTTGAAGGGTGATTATTTATGTAGAATTCACAGTTTTGTTTTGTTGCATGGAAAAAGCGATAAAAAAATATTATCTGGGTTATGACTAAGCAGTGAAGAATGCTCTCAATTGTATGAATCGTTTATTCATGTGCGAGTTTTATTATCCGACTTCGAAAAAGGAGGAGGTTCTATTTTTTTTTTATGTATCTTAATCGATATCTCCGTCAATTATGAACCGATTTTAATATTATTTTTTTTTGTTTGATACGGCTATACTTGGAGTTGGTCCCATATAAATTGGTACCTATGTAGATATGATTTTCGGTTGGCACTGACTTCCAATATAACTGTAGGTAGCGCAAAAATTCATATTTTTTTTTAATTTGATTAATTTAATAATATATTAATAAATATATTATATATATAATATATCACTTTTCAGTGCTTTATTAGTTTTTGACATCGAAGTCAGTTCAATTTTTTTTGTATTTTTTTTTTTTGTAAAACTCTAATCTTAAGGATGTCTTGGATTAGATCCAGGAGGACTTCAGGTAGCCATTTTGATCCTAATTCATATTCTAAGATGAGATTTAAAGCTTAATTCTTAAAAGCTAAATTCAACTTAAAATCCAAAATGAACTATGGTTTTTGTTTAAACTTCCTTAAAGCAATATGTTTAAATTAATTTGATATTGTATTTTAATTATTAATTTCATTACTTCAAGTTACTTACGATAGGTATCGTAGAATACAATTTTATTACAAGATTAATAAATACCTTATTAACTTAGAAAACTTTTACGTACTTTCAGGAATGGGATAAATAACTAACTAAATCTTAGACTTTACAGCATTATTTAAACAATTACTCGACTACACACAGGGAAAGTATTGTTTTTTGAACGTACATATATTATACTAAATGGTCCTTAATCGTGATTTCAGAATTCGTGGTTTAAAAAGTTGTGGCCACATTCTGTATGCTTGGTTGACAGTTAATAATCAAATAAGCCTTATTACATTTAAAAATAAATCAAGTTTATTGTGACTAAGCCTTATATTCTTTGAAAATAACACAGCCATGCAAGTTCAGAGTTACAAAAGTCCTGCATATTGCTAGGACTTTTAATAAAAGCAGTGATGGTACATATGTGACCCTTTGTAATCAACTCCGTCACATATAAATTCAATTAACCAATTCGGAGATTTTATTATTTCTAAACTTCATCCAAGAAAAATCTTTAACACTTTAAAACTATTCTAGGTTAGGACAATACATCTTGTTATTCTCGTAAACATGCATCCGAAATGAACCGACCTACCAAAAGATGCAAGTCAATCAATAATCGCTGTATTCATTAAACCTTAGCATAATTTGAAAGAAATTAATAATAACTAATAGTGGTTTCTTAATGAATTATTTATTTTTGTATTTTCTTTTTATTTAATAGCCTTGGAATATGTCCCCTATATTTCGTTACAAAAAATGGTAATCCCTATTCACGGTTTCTATATTCGCGACACAAAATGAATGTTCCTATTCCCAAGTATTGACAGTTTACTGTACACCAATTTCTTTAACCTAATTGGCTTAATGAATTTTAATATTTGTAATGTCATTAGATTTCCCATAATTATGGAAGTGATATAGGCTATCTCTATAAATCTAATACCTTTAAACGAGCAATTCTTGTATATTTTTATCTTTGTATATATTCAGGATCTCGGAAACGACGTCATCTATTTCCGTGAAACTTAGTATGTAGGTAGTTTCGGGGTTGAAAAATCGATCTAGCTAGATTTTATTCCTAGAAAACTTTTTTTAACAGAGATTTCAGGCATTGAAATTAAATAGTTAGAATATGAAGGTAAATTTCGCCACCGCTATCAAAACCTAAGGTAGCTCAGATAGATAACGGCCGCTTCATGAATCTATCTAACCGCCAGTTCGAAACCCAGCTATCTTTTTTAAAATTTAATTTTTTGAAGGGAGAATACTCTTTTTTTATTTATTTTTCCTTTTTTGGGGAAAAATTATTCGTTTATATACACCGAGAACGTAGTTGAAATTTTGCCGTTCAAAACATTTATAGTTATTTTCAAATTTTAAATGTACAAAGTTATGAAAAGTAATAAAAATATTAGGCAAAAATTTTAATTACATATTTTGAAATGAAAAACATGTACATACAACAACAACATAAAGTAACAAAATTTAGTTAATTATTTAGGAATCAATATTCAAAAGAGCAACTCATTTCTCAAATAAAACGAATCATAGCCCAATGTAACCTCTATATAACAAACCTGTGGTACGGAATATAAATCCAATGTGATTAAATTCAAAAATCGTAAAGATAGTGATCTTAGCAAATACAGCACGGTCTTTTTAATTTTATCGTATATTGAAAACATTTCATTTAACCGTTCAACTGTCAAGTAGTTGTAAATCAGTGTTCAGTAAGAAATATAACTGACTTTCCTATCTATTAATTAAAAAATCATAAAAGATCTTTGAAAGAAAAAAGGTTATAAACTATCATACTCCACGAAACCGTGTCTCGTCAAGACAGCTTTGGAGAAAATTATCATTATGATAATTCATGCAAAATTCTGAAAATTTAAACAATCAAGACTCATTTCAATAAAACCTAAATGAAAGCGACTGAGATTTAAGCAGCATGCAACACAACGTCTTACTAGGAACGGGAACGCCGTCTAGAATATTCGCGACGGCTTGGGGCACAACGTTTAGCGACTAAAAATGACGAGCAACGAAAGCATCGTCTACAAGGATTACGGCAGCGTGCGGTACAACGTTTGGTTACTTAATCTAACGAGGAACGGGAGCGACGTTTAGAATATTCGCGAAATCTTGGGGCACAAAGTGTAGCTAATGAAAATGATGTACGCAAAACGTTTAACCCTTGAAAATGACGAACAACGAATATACCGTTTAGAAGAACAAAGACGTCGAGATGGAAGATGTCGTAGAGCTTTAGAAGTTCATAATCATATACCGACATATAAATGTGCCGTTACTGCATCTGTTCAATATCACACTTTAGAACCATTTGAAGTTTTGTGTATCCATTGCGGAGCATTGCATTTTCCCGAAGAACGCTTTTCTAATCTCATAAATAGAAATTCTTTTGGTAGCTGTTGTTTGCACGCACGATTTTTGATGAAGCAACCAAAATTTACATATGAACTCATACGTCTCTTTTTAAATCGTCATCCACATTCCAAAGAATTTCATGAAAAAATAAGAAATATAAACTCATCTTTTTCTTTGGCATCTTTCAATGGAGAAGATGACAGGATAATAAAAAGCCATGGTATTTATAGTTTTATCGTTTGTGGTCAGATATATCATAAAATGAATATGACAGCTCATCCGACGCAAGATGATGTTGGTGCATTTGAGCTGCCACTAAACGGGCAATTATATTTCTTAGATCCTGATGAAGATGTTAAAGAAAGAGTATCCAACACACTTAATCCTACAATTACTACTTCAACTATGGAATTATTGGAGTACATCATTCGAGCGCAAAATCGTTATGTACTGGGATATATAATGATGCGAGAAGTAGAACATAAAATGAACCAGCTAACTTTTGCCCAAGGGCTACCCGCACCATACGTAAAACTTTTATTTAGACCACCAGATGAAACTGATCAAAGAAGGCTTAATGTCACCAATTTCCTATTAGATCTGCATTTGCTATGACCGTCCGCAAATCCCAAGGACAAACCTTTGAATCTGTTGAAGTTGACTTAAAGTGCAGTCCAGTCTTCATGCATGGCATGTTATATGTAGCATTTTCTAGAGCTAAGCGACCAACTGCGTTAAAAGTACTTCCTCCAAACGAAAATCCTCGACATACTCGCAATATAATATGGAAGGAAATACTAGGTTAAGGCCCAATTTCATCATTAAAACTGTGATAGTAAAAATATAGTATATATTTACGTAATTCATTGATAAGCTGTAGAAGAGAACGTAATTGTATGTAAAAAAATGTTGAACTAATAACACTCCTATTTTTTATTGAAATAACCATTTCATATCCTTATTATATCGATAGGATCCAAAAATATTCATATTTCATCATTATATAGTTTTGATCTAAATATAGTTAGAAACTCCGTAACAACCTATTAATATTAAATTATTTTTTCCAAAACAACACAATACAAAAAAATAACCGAGCTAAGCTCGGTCATCCAGGTACTAAATTTAAATTGCCTAATGTATGTACGCACATCAGTTAAAAGCTGCTGCACTTATTTCGCTAATCCTTTTTTGTTGTCTTTTAATTTTCAGGACAATGTTTCAAAGAAAATATTTGAACAATCGTAGAGAGAAGTGAATAATTTTGAATTAAAAAAAAAAAACTTTATGTTGTAACAAACGATATATTTTTTTAATTTATGTTATAAATTTAGTGCTAAAAATAGGTTATTTTCTTAAGAATGACGACACCGTGTCTCCATCTAAATATTGAGAGTGGGAACCAAGAGTGAGGGTGGTTATTAGAGAGATGATTTTTAGGGCAAGGCATTCTATTGCAAACGCTGGAGGAGATCAGGTCTGCAAACAAACTTATAAAACGTTATTCTGTCTGATTTATTCATTACATTGTATTCACAATCCGATTATGACTAATTGTTGCTAGACTAGATTTTAATAAAACATATAAGAAAATCATCCTTAGCATACACAAATTGGAAGTAAAATGAAATATCTGAGTATAAGTATTACATCGTCGTGTGTGTAACAGGAACTCCCAATTGGTAAGTAGATATAAAGGCAGAACCCGCGAATCTCACACAATGAACAGAATTGTTTCTATTGTGTAACTTTGACCGAGAAGTTTGCGGGTAGAAGTGTTTACTCGAATTGCTAACAAATTGACTTGGAAGTTTCTGTTCTATATTGTCAACGGGATTAGTATAAGTCATTGTTTTTTTTTTTTAGAAAACATGGATTTTTGCGATGGCTCTACATAGGCTCTTACAGTTTCTTTTTTCTCGAACTGACCTCGCTATGGACCTAGGAAGGTCTTATCAGTTTCACCGGTCTACCGGCTCTATTAGAGTAAATAACTTATTTTTCTTATTATTCTCTGGTATGGTTTATTTCTGTTTTTATTTCAAGTTATTTATCTGTGAATGTAACAAACTCAAATACTAGGCAGAAATTGTTAAGAATGTGATACTATTCCCGTCAGAATTCATGTCAGAAAATTGCTATGTCATGATCATTTCCATATAAATGATTATTGTTGAAATTACTCAATAATTGATTGTATTATCAAAGACCATGGCCTAACAGTGACTATGACTCAAATTTAGCCCAGATTACTCAAGGAGAATGTAACTTTCTATTAATGATAGAATTTTTAGAATCGTATTCGGATAAACAAATTTCACGTCATTAAAACATAATACAAAGCCATCGCTCAAGTTCTATCACCTATTTCGATTGCACTATTTATACTTGCTTAAATTTATTTCCCAAGTTTGGTAACGTTTAGGTCCTTAAAGGAACAGCTGAGAATTTATGGCCACTATAGGTGCGATAAATTTCGACAAGGCCACACACTTTCCACGCAATTCCTTACGTCACCGCTTCCAACGGAGATTTGGAGAGGTGTATTTAAATTTTTTGTTAGAATTGTAATAGCAATACATTTTTCTACTTGATTACCCTCTTCTATATCGTTGGAAAGTTTTAAACATCGATATAACTCATAATATAAACTGAAAACTTTTGCAAAGGGCAAAATTCTTATCAGCCCAAAGTATAAATAAAAAAAAAGACTTTTATTTCTTGCAATTTTAATAAGTTAATGAACATAATATGAACTTATAAACTAAAGAATTATTTAAAAATTATTTACAATTTGCAATGCACTATTTATTAAAGGAAAGTTAGTTATGGTCTGCAAGAACCCCTCTACAGGTGAAGGCTTCCTCCAAAGAGTGCCATTTCTATTTTTCTTGGGTTGTCTCATACCAATTTGAACAGCTGTTTTTAGGATTTCGTCTTCCGATCGGACATTTGGCGCCCAAACTATAAAGAATTTAAATTAAAAGTCCACGACACTGTTTCAATTTTTGTTATCTAAGCTATCTGGCCTTCCTAGTTTAAATTTTAAAAACTTTATTTAATTCCTTTACTTTCTTTCTGGGATTCTAATAACCTAATTCCTCCAAAAAGGTTTCAGAGATTTTACACGATCTCAAAATTTTTCTGCCTCTTCTTTTTGTGCATACCATCTCACAAACCTTCATAAATGAAACTACTAGTTTAATATATTGCATACATACCTATTGTATAGAATAAATCAGAAAGGATATAATATTTTTGTACGATGAAATCCGAAAGAACGTTATATGAAACAATAATTCATTTCCAAGATGGAACGTTTATTTATCTTATTTGTTCAACGCCGTACCCTTTATTTGATTTCTTGATTTAGAGGAAGCTTTGAGCCTCGCAAACACTGTAATCCTATACAAGTTAAAGCTTGGTTTGAGATATGAGATAACGTTCTAATCCAGTTTGTATGTTATTATTATTAATTTATTACATTTGATAAGGCCAGTGATTGTATTGTAGATTTATTAGGAGGATCAGTGAATGATATAATTAAAATAAATTATTTTTAGTAAGAACCGCTATCGATAACTGATCTATTATATTAGAAAAACTCCACGCGAATGTGACGTTTGCATGTTCGTTAGGCTTTGACATTGTTAACTCTTTAACCAATCATCAATGGTTTTTGCATACACGTTGTCAGGAGTATAAAAAAGGACATAGGATATTTTTACCTAGAAAAAAGTACTATATCGTACCATACCCGCGTCACGTGGATGGAAGAAGTCAAAATTAACGCGGGCGAAGCCGCACACAAAAGCGAGTTTTAATGAAAAAATTAATAACAATAAAATACAGCCCAGCGTCACCTTTTATTTGAGAAACTTAATTGTGCCAATTTTTATGATGGCACATCAAACCGTATTGTAATTTATCGAGTTAGATGGAGCCTACGTATTTTTTTCTTTTTTATACTGTTGGTGACAAACGAACATGCGAGTCACCTGACGGTAAGTGATCACCGCCGCCCATAGACACTTGCGACACGAGAAGAATCACAGATGCGTTGCCGGCCCTTAAGAAAGGAGTAGGCTCGTTTCTTGAAAGATAGTAGTAAACAGTAATAGTCCGGGAACACTGCCGCTGGGAGTTTGTTCCAGAGAACTGATGTACGTGGGTAAAACGAACGTGAGAACCGCACAGTGGAGGACTTCCAACCATCGAGATGGTACTGATGTATGTAATGTACAGAATTGTCGTTGGTATATGCAGTTGACTAATTATTCTAGAGGTGGTAGAGCCATGCTGAAGCTATTACTAGTTTCAACATAAATGGGTCGGCTCGCCCGGGGTACTACCACCTCTCTCACAGAAAACCGACGTGAAATAACAGTGCTTGCATTGTTGCGTTACGTTTGGTCAGTGAGAGCACCGGAGGCCCATTTCCCCTTCCCTCGCCCTTCTGTTTCCCCCCTCACCTATATCCATTCCCCAAACACAGGGTGGCAACCCCCTTGGGACTCCTCTGGTGTCTATAGGCGGTGGTGATTACTTAACATCACGTGACTCGCATGCTCGTTTACCTCCTATGGCATAAAAAAAAATATGTTATTCATGTATCATGTTTATATATCTTAGTATTGTTCCATAATCACATTTATATCCTATGCATTTGACTATAACTTAACACTAGGTAGTGCTAAGTTATATATTATTATTATTAAGTTTAAGGTACTTTAAACATGGCTAAAATCTTGATTACTGCGACCACCATGAAAACTGAGATATTTATTTAGCAATAATCCGCCACTGGACAGAGTTACAGCGTACGGACTTCTATAACAGTTAATTAGCCATACAAAGTCACGATAATTAGTGTGATAATAAATAATGCATGCGAAGCCGCGGGCATAAATAGTATATATATAAATAAATAAAATGTAAATGAAATGTTTTTGTAATGTTCTGTCCTTTTAGTTTTCAAACCTCCAAGAAACGAGCGTACAACTCTTTAAAAGGCGGGCAGTGCACTTGCGACTCACTTGGTGTTGCTAGTGTCTATGGATGGCGGTGATCACTCAATATCAGGTGGTCCACCTATTCCTTTGCCTCCTAAGACATAAAAAAAAAAATTTCAAAATAACAACCTTTTACTAAGTGGATAGAATACTAGAAGTATATCCGGAACTTATAACAAAATAATAAAAAACGAATAATTTATTTCTGTCTGTCTGCTTGTTCTGGTTAATCTACAAATCGACCGAACTATTTTTGGCGAGATTTTCACTGACAAATAGCTCCGTGATCGCTTCACTTGTACTAAATAAAAAAAATCTTTGATTAAGTCCACATTATGACAATCAGCGGTAACCTTTAGTACGATGTAAAAGTAAGAAATATTAAACTAATTAATTACTTCACTCTAGTGTAGATTAACGTCTATTAACATAAATTGTTCGTGAAAGCTAAGAACATCATTTGATCTTCCTATTGACAATAAGTGGGACTAATTACCCGTGCCTAATTATTGAGAAATTATAATATTTAGGAATAAAAATGTCAAGATAGAATTTTTCCAAGGTCAGAAGATCGGTTCAGTAGTTAGCGTGTTTGGAGATCGCGTTAATTAACGCAGGTTTGAAACCAACAAAATCAGAAATACTTTATTCAATTTAGGCCCTTGTAAAGAAGCTTATGACTGTCAAAACTACCACCGGTTCGGAAAACAACCCAGTCATCGAGAAGAACCGGCGAGAAACTCGATTTAGTTTATTTTCACGTGGTACATAATTTTACAAAACATAGATTAAACATAGAACACGACTTTGACTCTGACTTGTATATAGCTATATCAGGACTAACAAATCTTGGTGACTTAACATTACGCTCATGCAACACGTCAAAGCAGTGTGTACTGAATCGTATCAAATTGCGATCAGCCCTCTCTCCGTTTCTATTGCCACTTCCAAATGATCTTTTTGCGAAAACAACAAATTTAGGAAAAAATACAGAACATACAACATGATACATTCGTTTTTGGTGGATGCACAAAGAATAGCATCATTTCCAGACGTCACCATCATTCACATACATATCCACCCTATTGGATCAAACGCTAAGACCTATAAAGTATAGTAAAGATAATTTGAAACTTAAATCAATTATTATAGAATCGAAAATCAAAAGACATGAAGAAAATATTAATTTACAATTAAAGAACGTTACTGAAATGAATGTAGTTGACTGATCAAGGTATACTGACATTTCATACAATATGTTGTATTCCAGTATTGAACTTAGGGAAGTTGTCGAATGCGTAGATGATTAGTTTGCGGTTGTTTTAGCTCTGACCCCGTCTCAAAGTTTCGTGGCTAATGACAAGTTTGACAAGGCCTAGTGAAATTAAGTCCGAGACCTTCCCGAAATGTCGGAAATTGAAATTACACGTACAAAATAATGACATGTACAGACTGAGCTGAAGATTTATTAATTAATATCAGTAGTAAGTTCGTGAAACATAGAAAAATAATATATAAAAGATTATCTTTTATTTTACATACGTTTTGTATCTATTCTTACTAAAATTGTAAATGCGAATATGAATTTGTTTGTTACTAATGCGTCGGCTCACCCGGAGTAGTACCACCCTCTCACAGAAAACCGAAGTGTTTGTATTGTTGCGTTTCGTTCTGTTATACCCCCTTACTATTTACCACTTTCCTTACCGCTTCACTATTCCAACCCTGTCAGCATTTTCTGCTGTTTGCCGCACTGACACATCATCCCTTATAGTCAGTCCGGTTCTAGATCCCATACACGCTGGTTGACAATTCAATTTTCAATTTGTTTCAAGTGATTTAATTAAGTGATTTACTTAGAAAATAAAAGTGTATTCCAAAAAGTGTTTTTTTTTTTAAACCGATTTCTAAGTTCACGGATAACATTGGTGGCAGCTCAAGGGATTCAGTAGAATCTCAGAAACTCCTCGCGAAATAGCGAAAATTATAGTGAAACAAAATAGTATAGTGAAAATCTGGTATTTAAATAACATATAGTTCTTGCCGCAATTCCAAAGACAAGGCCATTGGTTACTGCATTTGTGCTGTGAACCCAACCACGGTTCACGACCGGAAGCACCCGGTCATCGCTGGTTCCAGTACCCTACCTACGACCTCAATTCCAGTTGCAGTTCCGGTGGAAATATCCCGGAGCGATGTTCCGGCTAATTCTGTGAGTGACAACTGTAACTGTTGAAAATTCGTGACCATTTTCGTGACTTGTGACCTGTTTTCAAATTTTTTTTCATATAGACTCTTAACTGTACTTTATAATATTGCCTAATAGTAAAATAATATCTAAAACTAATAAATATACATACCATTATAAATTTAATACAATCATATAATTAAAGAACACTTGGTTACTAACTATTGTTATGACTTATACCCGAGCGGCTGCTCCTCGCCCACGTATTTTTTCTGAGAACTGATAACATCGTCTCGCATCAGGACACTATAGCGCTTCAAAGTTTATTAAACTAGTAATAACCTTGTGTAATAAAAATCTTTTTTTTTACCATATTTCTCTTAGTATAAGGGCTTTATGCCTAAAACCAGATCAGCCAAAGACGACGACGTGCAGGTGGAAATTTTGGAAATCGATTTAAACGTCTTAATTAAATTCATTAGTACTTTTGATGGTTCTAGAGAAACCTTGATACCTTTTCTAAATAATTGTTGAAATGCTATAAACCTAGCATCCACCTCTCAAGAGGATATACTTTTTAAATTCATCTTAAGCAGACTGACGGGTAAGGCCGAATCAGTTTGTGCAATAAAAGAATTCACAAAATGGTCTCAATTAGAAGAATTTCTTAAAACACAGTTTGGTGACAGAAAGCACTACGCACATCTTCTAGCTGACCTACAAAACTGTAAACAAAATCAAAGCGAAAACGTCAGTCAATACTCGTTAAGGATAGAATCATGTCTATCTAAACTGCTCACAGAAATTAATATTTCTACACCTACAAGGAAAAGGGAGGACGAACTATCGGGGCGCGTGGCTACTATGCAAGACCTAGCACTGAATAGGTTTATAATGGGACTAGATCCTAGATTGTCAACAGTCGTTAGATGTCGCGACCCATCCACATTAAACGAAACCGTCAATCTTGCAATAGCCGAGGAGAGAATTCTCGGTGTGGCATACAAAAAAAGTTCGTTTTCGCCCTCGAGTAATCAACCAAACTCGTTTAGATCTAATCTTAACTCATATCACTCGCGACCTCAAGTTCAAAGATACTTTACTAGGCCCCAAGGTCAACCCGGACCTTCAAACTCTTAGGCTCCGACTTGCAGGTACTGTAAAAATGTCGGGCACACACTGGAAAATTGCCGTAAGAGGCAATTCAACAACCAAAAACGCAATCAACATTTCACAAAATTTTCGAATAATAATAACCAAGGTTGGGCCGTCCATAATATCACCCACGATACTCCAATAGCCAACACTCAACAGAACGAGGAGGATGGTTACGACACAGTAGACAACGCTTTAAACGGATAGAATTTCCTGAGAAGTATCGTGCAGGAAATCCTAGTTCAAAAGCCGATACAAGTTTCTCTAGATACACTATTCCTACTAAATCCACTGTATTCGCTGCACCCACCGTATCCACTGTATCCTCTGTATCCACAAAGAAATTCACCTTCAATTTGATGGTATAATCGGAACAGATATGCTGAATTCATTTGGTAGCAGTATAGATTATAACAGTTCGATCAGTGAGATCGCCGCAGGCCCACCTCCCTCTCTCTCTCTATTCCCTCTCTTCCCCTTCCCCCTCGCCCCATCCCTGCCAACATAGGCTGGCAATGCACTTGCAACTTCTCTAGTGTTGCAATTGTCTATGGACGGTGGTGATCACTTAACGTCAGGTGATCCACCTGTTCGTATGCCTCCTATGATATAAAAAAATCGCGCGAAAACTTTTTTGAATAATGGGCTTTTCTCTACGATATATATAAATATAATATACTTATAAATCCTTTCAGTAGACATTTTCAAGAAATAGTAAATATAAACAACACTAGCAACACCAGCGGAGTCGCAAGTGCGTTGCCAGCCTGTGTTTAGGGATAAGAGGAAAAGGGAAAGAGGAGAGGAGAAGGGAGGGGGAAGTGGGTCTCCGGCGAACTCATTGACCGAACGTAATGCAACAATGCAAGCACTGTTACTTCACGTCGATGTTTCTGTGGGCCGGGTGGTACTACTCCGGGCGAGCCGATTTTTTTTTTCGAACTGACTACGCTATTGACCTAGCAAGGTCTTAACAGCTTCACCGAACTATTAAGGCGAGCGCTTAAGGCACTCAGCCGATTTTATTTGAGCAACTAGCTCAAGGGTGCACGTCACACCTCGGCTTGGCTGTTGCCTGTTACATGCAAACTCGCGACCTATCTTAGCTAACCTAGCTAACTATTCATATATGTTTGAGTTGTTGAGACGCATATGTGTACCAAGCATACACGCCTCAACAACCCCTCCATATATTTTTTTTATCGGAAAATTAGAATTTTTCCAGTTCGATAAGGGAAAAAATAAAACCCTTCCACGTCCATATGTAAGCGTGTAGGCGTGCACGTGTGTGGGGGTGATCGTATAGTGTTGTAGCAGTGATGTAAATTTTTATGTCACTGTATCGCGCAAGTAACGCACTCAAGGGCTCCCTGCCGAGCGATCGAACCCGGGCGAGCCGACCCATTCATGCTAAAACCAGTAATAGTTTCAGCTTGGCTCTATCACCTAAAAATATAACATTATATTTTTTTTGGGCAAACCTTACGAAATATAATAATAACAAAGTATTATTTTATAGAATTGTACATCTCAAAAATTACATGTTAATATATATCTCATTTTAATGTGTTAATATATATTGTTTATTGTATATAATATACACTGTAATATATTAATATATATTGATCAAAACATTGATCACAACGTTTTAAATCCTTATCCAATTAAAGATTTTAGCTACGGTAAGCATTTTATGGAGATCAAAATTACATATTACTGTGAATCATTTCTATGAATAACTCAGAGAATAACACAAATTTCAAATTACGCACAACAGAAGACAAGTTGTCTGTATAAAGACTCTTACTTCAATTCTATGACTTTGATGAACTACAAATGGATCAACTTAATTAAAAGTTATTAAGTCGAGATAGGTCACTTAATCGTTTGCAATATTGTAAACAATTATCAGAATCTATATATTTGTATCTAACTAGCTTCTTCCTACGAGTTCGTCCACGTGGAATGGTTACTTTGGGCTAACTAACACGCAGCCGAAGTTTTGAAAAGGAAAATCCCTATTTTTAAACATTCTTCATTCGTGCTTCGCTCCTATTGGTCTCAGCGTGATACATATAGGCTGCCTTCCTCGATAAATGAGCTGTCTAACACTGAAAGAATTTTGAAATCGGGCCAGTAGTTCGTGACATTACCCCGTACAACCTCACAAACTTTACCTCTTTATAATATTAGTATAGACTACAGTTTTGGAGGACGATGAACAATCTCGAACTTAATTATCTAGTACGATGTAATGAAGATAGAATTCAATTAGATCGTATAAAGCGAACAATGTTGCATGAGTTTATTAAAAAAATAATCTCAACCCTATTACAGTGACGCTGAGTGAAACGGAGAACAACGGTTTTAAATAGCCACAGAGAATAGGATTTTTGCACTTACAAAAATTACATCTGTACACACACACGCGGTTTGTATTCAAATGTAAATCTAATGCTCTGTGCTTTAAGGTTGATATAAATATAAAGGTTTTATTAAAAGTAGAAAACATTTTTTTTAATACACTGTATATTAGTTTTATGTCATGCAATGTAAGCGAGCTGCGTGATGATCATTTTATAGAACTTAACATGTACGCTTCTAACTTTAATCATAAACATGTTACTTTTCATAATAATGAGTTTGTGAAGTTTTTTTTAATGAAAGAAAAACAGTGAGCGGTAGAGATATTCATTTGTTTTACATCTCAAGCTCTAAAATGTTTTGAAATTTAATTGTTCTTATTTTGTACCTGGTGATTATAAGCAACAGGTTGTGTTTGCTGTTTTATTCAATTACTGGTTACAAGTAATTGTACCAGTTGATTCGTTTTTGTTTAATTCTCTTTTAAGTTTCCTAGGTGGTAGAACCACGCTGAAGTTATTACTGCTTTCAGCATGAATGGGTCGGCTCGCCCGGGGTAGTACGATCATCTCAAAGAAAACCGACGTGAAGTAACCGTTCTTGCATTATTGCGTTTCGTTCGGTCAATGAGAGCGCTGGAAGACTGTCTCCCCCCTCCTCCCTCTTCCCTATGATTCGCTCCCCCAATACAAGCTGGCAACGCACTTGCGACTACCCTGGTGTTGCTGGTGTTTATGGACGGTGGTGATTACTTAACATCAGGTGACCCACCTGTCCGTTTGTCTGCTATGATATAAAAATATACTGTCAAAGCAGTGAACCACCCGGTAAGGTACTTCGCTGACATATGCATTTTTTTTTAACGAAGCATGACATAGTCACTGCACTATGCCTGATGTTAAGCATAGTACAATCCAAAAACATCGGCAACCACCGAGAGGCAGATTATCCATCGTCGATCGCCGCTGTCATGCCGGCCATAATGACGAAAGTCACCCGGTACTGGATATGCAGAGGCTGATCCCGAAACGCGACGCGCAGAAGCGAGTCACTATGACGGGCTTTTTCGCCATATGCATGGTGGTTGCGACCCGGTCGGGCTGTAAAACCCTAAAACCCCCGCGATGCATTCACAGTTCGGCCCATCTCAGTAATGATCGTTCCTTTTTAGGCGATTTGTTTGTAAAATTATCCAATATCATACATCATTATGCCATTAAAGATTAGTACCTGGACGACCGAGCCTAGCTCGGTTCTTTAAAAAATATTTTTAAGTTAAAATAAACTGTTAGATTTGCCTTGAGAGAATTTTTTTATGAAAAAAATATTTAAAAATAATATCTCTTTTGCTGTCACTCGGATTTAAACTGGGGTTAGATTTAGGTTAGATTTTTTAAAGCAACTGATTTCCGTGTCAGCTGGTTTTTTTTCACAGCGACGATGAAATTTTATATTCCAGCCATATTTACTCATTGCTGAAAAAATTAAGTTATTTTTTTTTCTATGAATAAAATCTAGCTAGATCGATTTATCGTCCCCTACACCACCTGCATACTAAGTTTCCGAGATCCTGAATATATAACAATATAAAAATATACGACAATTGCTCGTTTAAAGGTATTACATAGATAGACAGATAGATTAGATAGATAGATTAGATAGATAAATTAGATAGATAGATGAGATTAGATAGATGGATTAGATAGATAAATAATATTAATTACTCTATAGTTCTATCTTCCTATGTTGGTGAATATACATCGACTACGCTTCATCGCTGTTCTTAGGAAGTAAGTATTACGGATTCACTTTTTTGATATTTATAAATGCATTACAGAAGAACGATAAAAACATTTTGCTTGAAAAGTTAAAAATATACGAGAATTCTTATTCATTTTTATATTAGTAAATAGATATTTTTTTTTTATTGAAGCACGACAAAGTGACTACACTAAGCCTGATGTTAAGCATAGTACAATCCAAAAATATCGGCAACCACCGAGAGACAGATTATCCATCGCCGGTCGCCGCTGTCATGCCGGCCATAATGACGAAAGACGCCCGGTACTGGATATGCACAGGCTGATCCCGAAACGCGACCCGCAGAAGCGAGTCACTATGACGGGCTTTTTCGCCATATGCATGGTGGTTGCGACCAGTCGGGCTGTAAAACCCTACTACCCCGCTCTCGCCATTGCCTCGTTCGTTGATCAGCAGGGTGATCAGCAGGTGAGGTTGGCTTGGGTGTCTCAAGTCTTAAGATGTTATTCGACACCCCTTACAGCACGAAACCTTTGTAACCTGTTGTAACTATTTCAGTGACTTTTAATTCTCAAAGATCCACTGCAGCTATTATTGGAAAAATATCATATTTTAAATCATCATTAAATTTAAAAGTATACAATTCTATTATATCTTCTTACAAAATTTTCAACAAAAATTCATGTCCGTTCAATGGCCAATTTATAGAATAAAATTTCTTAGTCACAACGCAAGGAAAAACTTTCTTGAAAATTGTACCCTCAGAGAAGTCGAGTCCATCGGGACAAATATGCAGTGGTAAGGAAATTGCATGTCTCAGATTAAACTTTGGTCCTGAATATATTTCTGCTTCGTGATATTCATTTCTTTCGACTAGGAGTTTCGATTTGGTTGGTAAAGTTAGAATACGCGAATAAAGAAATGTGCTTGATTGTTTACACAGTTTTTTTTTTATTGTTTCGTAAAAGGACGAGCATTTTGAATGATTTTGTTAATATATCTGTTCTTGTGTTAGCAGTGCCGGATTCAACTTTAGTACCCCTGAGTATTGTAAATGCTGCTCCGAAATCGAAATTTGTCTTAAAAATGTTATCTAATTTTTTACAATTTGTGAGTTATTTGATTAATCTTATATTTTTATTGTAAATAAAATCAACAACAGTGATTGCCTAAATTATTTAATGGAAAAACTTTGGACCATATGCATATATATGTCGAAAGTTACACTTTTGTATGGCGGTAGAGTCGCGCTGAAGCTATTACTGGTTTCAGAATGAATTGGTCAACACGTCCGGGGTACTACCACCCTCCCACAGAACACTGACGTGAAGTAATAGTGCTTGCATTGTTGCGTTTCGTTCGGTCAGTGAGAGCGCCGGAGACCCACCTATCCTACCCTTTCGTCTTCCTTCTTCCCTTCCTCTCCCCCTCCCTCTCAACACAGGCTAGCAACGCACTTGCGACTCCCCTGGTGTTGCAAGTGTCTATGGACAGTGGTAATCACTTAACATCAGGTGACCCATCCGTTCGTTTGCCTCCTATGATAAAAAAAACACTTAAAAACCAATCTCCTTATAGGATAACCACGAACTATTTCTTTCTGTTTTTAATAAGATTTGTATAATTTTAATGTCAATGTCAAATGTCTAGTATCTTATTTTCTTAAATTGAAAACGCCTGAATTATTATCACAAAGGTAGTAATTACTCAATTTCTTGTAAAATATTTAACAGAAATCAGTAATGAAAACAACGAGCACTTCGTTCGAAAAGTACACCATTTAGTGGTACATAAATTTATTATCCCGTTCATTTTATTTGTAAAGGTGTAAAATACGTAAAGCTTTTTCAAGTGAACCGATGCACGCGACTTCACTCTGTGCTATTCGTACATCTTGTTAAGATTGATTCTAACTTCACATTGGATCTACCTTAAATAGCGATATGCTACCCTATGTGTTACGCATAAAGATGGAATTAGATTGTTATAAGATAATGCACGTACAACACGTGAACGTTTTGAAGAACTCTTAGTTGTAAATATTTCCGTTCTTTTCATTCCACAAAAAAAAAAACAGTATATTGACGATAGGAATACGCAAATTATTATTTCCTTCGCTTTCGATATTTAACATATCGTTGCGAGTTTTTGGCGGAAATTTGAATAACTACTGTCATGTATTAGTAGATTTTATATTTTATTCGTAATCTTGTGTTATTTGACTCTGTTTTTTGTAAAACTAGTGTTGTTCTACGTAATACAGTTCGGTTATTGTGCATAAGTGAATTGAATGAAAAATAATACCACGGACCATGAATTCTGAGATGTTACAAAAACTTTCTGGAAAGTTTTAATAAGAGAACTACCATCTTGTTGGAACATTGAAACAATCACACGACACTTATTGTGTGTAAAATGTGTTGTAATCTCCATTGAAACATTGACACTGGCTAATGCTTCTGCGGAGCAAAATAAGAAAAAGAAGAATATATCGCTGACAATGAATGATTCATGTAAAAAAAGAGTTGCACTTGCTGAGTGCCGGCAGAAGTGAAAACTTGAATATAAAACTTATGCATTTTTAAATTGGGCATGTTTTTTTAGATGCAGGTTAATAGATAGATTTTGAATACTTTGTGAGGACTCAGATTATTGTTATGCTACGCCCATATCTGCGAAACGAAGCTTCGACTACTTATCTCGCTAAAATTAACGTAATAAATCATTCCGATAGAGGCACAGATTATACGTTGCCACACCTGTATCTTTGCAATGACTTGACATTAGAATCCGCTAAACTCCTTTGATGTGTGTAAAAACCGCCTGCCAAGTTATCGTGCTGCGTCTATCGCCACGCATTCCGATAGTTCGTAACGCATGACGATAATGTCTTCCCACATTTGCATTTAGTGTGACCATAGACAAAACTTCGTGACGATACACGCAGGTATGGGAGTACCATTATACAATGTACGTTGTGATTACTCAAAAAGGTCCAATTCTTCGTCTTGAATTTATTTTTCCTATAATTAGGCTCAATATAACGGCCACTCGCAGCACTAAACATTCAATTAAAATAAACATTTCATACTGTTTTATATTTACAGTATCTAGAAGCTATGGAATTGTCACTTGGCCAGTGTATTCCCTCCTTTTTATGACGTCGTGATGAAATGAAAGTACAGACAATTTCAGAAATATAACTATTTAATCCACTAAAAGTTAACAGACCACGTAATGACTGCGCAGTTATAAAAACCAGAGAGAACCCCCGTAGTTGATAGATGTCAAACATGCACGTCAGACGCATTGCTACCTAAATAAGCGCAGACGTCCATACTCTCAACACGTCGGATCTTTGTAATGTAACGTGGAGGGGCATTTGAGCAGGATAGGATGACGGCACCGCTCGTTGATGGGTAACCAATCTCTAGACAATCGCTGCTGTTTTTACATAGGTATCAGGTTTTTTTAATCATAAGAGACAAACGAACGGGCCACCTGGTGTTGAGTGATCACCACCGTCTACAGATACTAACTACACCAGGGGCGTCGCAAGGCCGTTGCCAGCTTGTATTTAGGGGATGTGGAAATGAGAGAAGGGGAGAGAGAGAGAGGAGAGGGAAAGTGGGTCTCCGGCGCTATCACTGGCCGAACGAAACACAACATTGCAAGCACTGTTTCTTCACGTCGGTATTTCTGTGGTTCGAGTGGTAGTGCCCCTAATAGTTTCAGATGTTGTGCTCCAATGAAGTAGAATGGATTTTTTTTAATACCATAGGAGGCAAACGAAGAGGTGGGTCACCTGATGTTAAGCGATCACCACCGTCCATAGACACTTGCAACACTACGGGAGTCGCAAGTGCGTTGCCAACCTGTGTTGGGGTGGGAGAGGAAGAGAAGAAGGAAAGGGAAGGAGGAGGGCAGGTGGTCCTCGGGCGCTCTCACTGACCAAACGAAACGCAGTAATGCAATCACTGTTACTTCACTTCGGTGTTTCTGTGGATCGGGTGTTAGTACCTCAGGCGAGCCGACCCATTCATGCTGAAACCAGTAATAGCTACAGCTTGGATCTACCACCTACAAAATTAAACTACACAATTATTACACCAAAACATAAACATTTATTTTTAAACATAGAATCATATATAAACGTTTTATTTCCATGTTTAATGATTAGTTATTAATAACATTAAGTGTACTGTACATTTTTATTATGTCGCTTAATTTACGATAACATGAAAACGTATGAAAAACAGTCAATTAAACGAGCGGTCGGCGAACCGTTGTCGTCGCACCATAGCCGGGAAAGGTTTTAATCAAAATAAATATGTTTTCTGTTCATTGTGCTACAATAAAAATATTTCTTTTATATTTAATCAAAATAGATGTACAAAATTCCATCATTAAAATAAAAAGGGATCATATTTCGTTTATTTTATGAATTAGAAAAATAAATACTTATTCTGAATTTCATTCTCGCCAATACGCTTTCAACTAGTGTGAATTAAAACGAAGTTCAATTATAAAGAATTTTAAAAGTAACGCTTGCGTAGTTACGTTTCGTTCGGTCAGTGAGAGCAACGGAGGCCCACCTTCCCTCACCCTTCCTCCTCCTCCTTACCCTTTCCCCTCTCTCTTACCCCCTTCCCCGTAAACACAAGCACTTTCCTGGTGTTGCAAGTTTTGCACGGCGGTGGGCACGTAACATCAGGTGACCTGCCTGGCCCTTTGCCTCCTAGCACATAAAAAAAACTGTTAAATAATACACAGTTTTTTAAAAGAATAATGCGGAGGGTTGAACATAAGGTTTTCAAAAATATTGATAAAACAGATATATTTACGAAGAAACCTAATTGTAAAGCATGTTTTTACATAAAATCAAATTAAATTTAATTAGTAAATTAATAAATGTAATTTTAAAAGACTAAAATTATATTTGCGCTCAAAGACAACATACAAGACCAATTAACCTTTATGTAATATAAGATTATAAAGTCATACGAAACTTTTATGTAAATAGAACACTAATTCATTTATTCAATATAAAACTTATCAATTTCATTAAAACTAAAATTTTATCAGCAGAATTAAATGTGTTGCTTCGAAAATTATAAAATCGATTATTTTAAAGTAATTTTCTCATCTCGTAAAATAAATGTATGTAAATACTAGCTGTGGTCGCGGTTTCGTCTGCATGAAACCTGTAAAAACAGTGATTAATAAAATTATTTGTATTTTTTTCGAAATGAAATCGCTGTTTATCTGGAAAGGTCTTTACAACTTCACCGAACTACTGAGGCGAGCGCTAAAGGCACTCAGCCGATCTGGGATGTTTGCGCGACTAACTCAAGGGTACACGGCACACCTCGGCTTGGGCTGTCGCCTGTTTTGTGCAATATTCGCGACCTATCTGAGCCAGCCTAAGCTATCTAGATATACGTATATGAGTTATTGAAACATGCATGTGTACCAAGCATGCGTGCCACAATAACTCCTATATGCATTTTGTGTCGGAAAACTTCCTCTAAACTATATAGAATAGGATAGGGAAAAATAAGGGTAGAACTCTTTGTTGTTTATTTATCTGAAAAAGAAAAACAGCGTGTAAGCGTGTAGGTGCGCACGTATGTATAGGTGATGTGTGTGATATAAGGTTTTGTGTCACTGTATCGCGTGATCATCTGAATGTATTAGGTCCATTTACTTATCTACTTTTCTCTCGTACTTACGCTGCGTCGTCATTAAAATTACAATAACTTTTGATAGAGTGGACCGATTTTAATAAAGTAAAGACTAAGTTATATCGCAGATATGTTTTATAATTTTGCTGTAGGTGTGATTTTATTGTGATCCCAGTACTTTAGCAGTGATGCGTTTTCATACAAACAGATAGACAGACAGACAAACAGACATCTCCAAAAATGATTTAAACATATTTTATTGCCTATTTCTCGACATATGCAACTTTATTTCACGAAAATCGAAAAAAAAACACACGTTAGATTTACATTGTTATAATATGTTTAAATGTACGAATATATTCGACTACATATAATGGTAACAATTTATCAAAAGTCTATTCAATGAGATTTAAGGAAAATCGAAATTTATTTAGTTTATTCAATTTACGCTCTGAGAAGATACAAATGAACGTCTAAAACTACATTTAATATGATTTGAAAGGCTCTATCATCTTGAAAGGATGCTATAAAGCTTTAGTAAGATAAATTGTGCCTAAATTCAGTCGAAAACCAATACTTAAATGGACTTTAACTTTTACTACAACATTTTTTTGTATTTCGATAAGATCTGGCAGCAGTCAATCAATTCCACGTGGAAGAGCCGAGTAACACACAATCAAGTAATAATGACGGACGTCCAAAAAGTAAAATATCTTTACCAATACACATTGACATATAAAAACCCAAGACACACAGTTTCGAATAAAAGTAATGCTTAAAACCGGCCGCAACAACTCACCAATATACATACGTAGTTATAATTATGCGATAAACTTATGGTTTTGCAAATTTAACCTTATCTGAATGATAAAAAGTTGTTTTTACAAGGACGCAAACAACGCGAGACTATTTAAAATGACTGCATTATGCACTAATTTTCGTGTGCCGGCTGTGAAACATTAGGTGTGCATCTTGGATTTTGTATATCAAATGCCAATCAAAAACAAACAAAACTGTCACAAACCGATTCCTAGCAAAAATTATTTTTGAGGGCAATTAATTTTCGTAACTTTTTCTCTCTCAAAAATATAACTCTAGTGGCAGGAATTAAGTACTAACTTGCAGAATAAATATGTAGTACTTGGACGACCGAGCCTAGTTCGGTTGTTTAAAAAACATTTTTAAATCAAAGTAAATTGTTGGGTTTGTCTCACAAAATTAGCATGATTTTAATATAAAAAAAAAAAAAATATTTCTTTTACTGTCACTCGGATTTGAACTGGAATTAGACGGATTTTTGAAGCAGCCGATTTCATCTAAGCTATTTTTGTATTGACAGCGGCGGCGAAATTTACCTTTATATTCTAGTTATATTTTGTCATTGCCTAAAAATTTAGTTAAAAAGTTTTCTATGAATGAAATCTAGATAGATCGATTTATCGTCCCCGAAACCACCTATATACTAAGTTTCACGGAAATCGTTGACGCCGTTTTCGAGACCCTGAATATATAACAATATCAAAATATACAGGAGTTGCTCCTTTAAAGATTTTAGATAGATAAAGTATACTCAGATACCAATCAATTGTAGACTATACAAATAATTACCCTGTGTCTAACGAACGAACGCATAAGACATAGCGGGATCTGATGCGGTGAGGCGATCGGTTCACTGCACGTTCTGTGCATTCGTTCGCAAAACAGTTTTAATATTTTTGCATTCTAGTGAATTTATTAGGGGTAGCAACGATACACTTATCTTATATTATTTATTACAATATCTAAAGCACATAAAATTCGTTTTATAAATTGACAACGAACGGTGTATTACAGAAGACGAATCTTGCGTCAACTTCCAAATTTTTAGACAATATATTTTACTAATGTACGTCGTCCGGTAAATAATATTGTCCTTTGAAAAAGTGTATACTTTTTAACGTAGTTTTACAAGGAATAACCCTGAGTTGTGGATAAAGATAAACTCCAATTACTGTAGAATCACTCTTTCTTTATCAAAAATAGAAGGATTTTCGTGAAATAGAATACCAAGAATTAACCTAACGTTATCTATTCTCCAAATTATCGTCTCTTGTCAACGTGACATATTATTCTAATAATTAATTCATCAAATCCGAAGACAAAACCTTTTAGCTTTTGTACTTCGGCCTTTATTACCACAATTTCTCACAGAAAATCTTGCCTAAGACATTTTAAACTCAAACAATGAACTAAATTAAACGAAACAGTTAGTATGAAAATTGAAGGACACTTTACTTAATGTTGGCTATTTATTTTTATAAGTACGGTTTTATTTTCTGACGTCTCTGTAATTAAAAAAAAATGTAATATTTTTGTTTATAGACACAATATATATGAGACGTCGTCAACATACTAAATAATCTTGATAACACCTTATCATCATTTTAATACCCGTAAAAGATTCCGTTATTATAACATCATTTGCCCAGTGGTGCCCAGCAGACAGTA
>JACEII010000035.1:1917389-1930980 GCA_014332785.1 Antheraea mylitta
TACCGGGTTGTTTTTGGAATAGAGGAGACAAATGTTGTAGATTAGTAGGTATGAAGATTGCGAGATCATTACAGACTTACAAATCAAGTCTTCGACTATTTGATGATAAAAAAAACCGTTTCCGATTTTTTTTATCGTTGATAGAAATTATGGTTCATCAGTAGTTATTAAGCAAAAAACAAATAAAGAAAGTAGGTTAACAAATATAGTAGAAAAATGAACTGACCTGTTTCATACATTAAAAACCATAAATAAATACCGTAACGATTAAATTATGGATAACAATTCGAAAAAAGTCCGGGTACTTTGTTTGATGGTAAACATAGATGATTTTAACAAAGAAGAAGTAAACCACGAATATTCATATGAGCTTGGGTTGCTTGAATATTGCTTGATTTTTAAACGCGACAAACCAAGTTAACATTTCGGCTATCACTGTGGTCAGACATGATAGGCGACAATTTCTCTTGTAACGACGGGTTGGTTATTGATAACCGGAGCGCTAGATTTTTTTACGAACCTGGCATGTACCAACGAATATTTCGGAGTTCGCGTACATTTACTAAATTATATTGGTAGCACTATCGGCTGACGGTTAAGGAAATCATCGTGAGGAAACCTGAACCTGAGAAATGTTCTTGTAGTACTTACTGTATGTAGGAAAAATATAGAACTATGGATTTCTCTTAAGAATCAGCAATACGCCGTGGGCTAGCGTGGTGATTACGCCCATACCCTCCTTCGGAAAAAGGCCTATAACCCTGCTGTGAGTTTCTTACAGGCTGATGATGATGATGATGGCTCGTGACGTCATAAAAGGGACATGTTATTACGGCGTGACAATCAAAGTGTTAATAGTTACTGTGACGTATTTGCCACCACATCGGTAGTTGTCGCAACTCAATTGGGTACAAATTCTTATTACCCTATTTAGTTACTGGATATAGTTTCGCTAATCCCAAAATGCGTCACTTGTAAACATGGCTTTGTACCGAATGTTTTACCTGATGTGTATAGTGTATTACAATCTTGTCGAAAAAAAATCGTTGAATTCATTAGTTTCACCTTTGTTTTAAATTATGATGGTTCAGTGCTAAATGTGGTCATACTATACTTAGATATATCACAAGGGATCGCAAATAATCCAGAGCTTACTGTGACGGGAAACATCATGACGAAAGCATAACATGGTTTTTTATATCATAGGAGGCAAGCGAGCAAGTGGACCACCTCATGTTAAATGATCACCACCGTTTATAGACTCCAGCAACACCAGCGGAGTCGCAAGTTACCAGCTTGTATTGTTAAGGAGAAAGGAGGAGGAAGGGTAAGTGAGGGAAGTGAGGGGGTGGAAGTTGTTCCTCCGACACTCTCGCTTACCGAACGAAACGTAACGTCGGTTTTCTGTGAGAGGGTGGTACTACGCTGGACAAGCCGACCCATTTATGCTTGAACCAGTTATACCATCACCGTGACTCTACCACTTACAAATGGTGGTAGAACATATTCTAAACTTGCCTAGATAGGGACTCCATTGAGTCGAAAATGAAGTGGCTAACCACCTGTAAGTGTTGCGGTAACTCTACTTAGGAGCTTATCCTTTTAGCGTGTTCAGTTAACTGTTTTTCCCAAATATTAGTAATTTATAATCACATACAAATAATTACATACAATATTAATGACATGTATCTAAAACACAAAATAATACGTTTGATTATCCTATTCCTTTAGATCTGCATAACAGCCTTGGTTTAACCTCGTTCTTACCCGAATATTTAAGAAGACCTTGTATTTTTACGTAAATATGTCAAATATTTCTCAGAACATCGTTAAATAGGGATCGTCTGATCTCTCTCTGTATAATGTAGTCTCGTGATAATCCATTCGTTTACTTTGAAGTCAAGTTTGTATATAAAATTATTTTATTCGTCGAACGTCTCACCTGTATGTTTTATCCACAGTTGTACCAGAATTGTTTGAATTTTTAAGGGTCCGCAAACTCAACCTGGAGACGTATTATCTACTTAATTATACGATGGCCTTTCGTAAATCCAACAAAGACTCTCGACTTTGTTTACGTTGCCGTTAATGCTTAGATTGTGTTAAAAATATTGTATACGATTACTGAAACACTCTGGATTTAAGAAAGTATGTAAGTACGTTTTATTTACTAGGTAGGTTAGTACATTGTTTCTGTGTTAAAACCCTCATTATTATATTTTAGTTATTACGATAAGATTTTAAAGAATAAGCAATGCCATTGAGCAACTTTAAGAAATAGGATATTTTGTTGCGACACTGCTTAGGAATAAGCATTTTTGAAATAGATTGGTACCAGAAGGAAAATAAGAACATCGTTGTCTAAACACTTTTCTTTAATCTGAAGATAACTAACTAGTCGAATAACATCTAAAAATTGACCAAATAAAATCTAATCATGTTAACGTAGTTGAAACTTAATAATCAAAGATTAATTTCTTCTACATCCGTTTCATCACAACTACAATTGTAACATTCATGCTGCTCAGCTCAATAATCTGTCACGGGCAACAAAAACAAAAAAAACTATGTCTGTAAAGTCGGTTTACGAATGTTAATTTTACATGATAACGTTATAACAAAATATTGATGAGAAATTGCACACTTGTATGTATTTAATTGAATTATTCTGTATATAGATAGACGCGCTACTAGCCGAACGCTTAAGCTGATCGCGCCTCTTTTGTTCCGCGCTTTCGCTTGCACGCTCGGCTCAGGCTGAACGTGCGAATGAGTCATGCTTCGCGATCTCGCTTGGCTCAGTTTGAAAGTGAACGTGACAATATGTCATGATTTACATGCGTACAGCTGATGTTTATCGTTTTATAAGACCTTATCACATAAAAAATAAAAAAGTAAAGCTACTCTAATAAAATTATCTGTGACGCCTTGAGATAAGTCTTTTGAACACACGTAAAGTTACCGAATAAAATGTTCTATGAATGAGCAACTTTGAAAAAAATTCTGGCGACAATTGTATGGCCAATACCTAACCTGAAATAAACTACTTTGTTGCTTATGTTGCCGAAAAGAAATAAGTATTTTATTATCGGATATTTCACAGTGGGTACACCCAAGGTGGGTACACCGATTGGCAAAAAAATCTGGTAAATTTATAAAATCAATTCAATTATTTTTTTTTTCGGTTTTATTAAAAAAAAACTATCTTAGAAACATATTGTGTATATAATATATACATGTGTGATACTGTAAACTCAACAAAACAATATTTACATAGTTTGTCTGTGAACAAAATTTAATTACGGCGTCAGTCTTTACAACAATTCTTAATAGAATTGAGTCGAAATTATCTACGCCTTTGTTTGCTTACCTTCGTCTAGCAAGTTGCTGTTTGACTTCTCAACCGTAATGGCTTAAAACATATTGTTAATTAGTTTTTCAGTTTTTGTTTTTGTGTTTCTGAGATAGTTGAATACTATATTAATTCTATAATTGTATACATTATTTTTTTTTTATATCATAGGATCACCACCGTCCATAAACACCAGTAGCACCACAGGAGTCGCAAGTGCGTTGCCAGTCTGTGTTTGGAGAAGGAAGGGGGAGGGAGGGAAGAGAGAAGGGAAAGGGAGTTGGGTCTCCGACGCTCTCATGAACCGAACGAAACACAACAATGCAGCACTGTTACTTCACGTCAGATTTCTGTGAGAGGGTGGTACTACCTCGCGCGAATCAACCTATGTTACTGCCCTGGGCAAGCCGACCAAGCTGAGTTATTTAAATTTGAAAATCAATATGGCTTTAGAATTCATATCTATATTGTTTTGGCTGTTCAATATTTCTTTGTATCATTATTTATTACAATTCGGGATAAAAATGATGAATAAAATATGAGGATTCTTCAAATAACTGATAAGCTGCTTAAAAGAAATACGAGTACATTATTTTGCAAAAGACATAGATGTAAATCTTAATACAAGTTGCGTAATTATTCATGGTCAAAAGGATTTACTTATTGAATTTATACTGATTTTGGCAAGTTTGGATACAATGATGAAAGTGAATTCTTACGATGCACGCGCACACCAATCCTAAAAACGACACTATGAAATGCGTTGCTGTCAAGTTTTCATGAGTACTAACAGCTATATTCAAGGTACTTATTCAAAAGGTCTATATGAATCTACAGTACGTGTTTTATATTAGTAGAGATAGAATATATGTTCATACATAGATATATCAGGCGAATGTTTAAAGGGTGACATCCTTTAATCGCCTGATAGTTCATAGTCACATCCAACATATAAAATAATAATATCAAAACAATTACTAATAAGCACCAACGAGAACCTTAGTTAAAGTTTGTTTTAAAACTTTTAAGAGTATGGAAACGATACTTTAATTTTTAAACGTAAAAAATCATACCTGGGTACAATGAACAACATTGAAGGGGAGCTTTTCAAGGTTAATCATTACGTAACTACTTATCATCGGAATGCCTCATAGTAGAACAACGGTGATCCATAGCGCTTTTTGCGTATGTCAACTGATATTGAGTGAAAATCAGTTTTGTTTTTTTTTTTTTTATCGAAGCACGACATAGTGACTGCACTATGCCTGATGTTAAGCATAGTACAATCCAAAAACATCAGCAACCACCGAGAGACAGATTATCCATAGCCGTTCGCCGCTGTCATGCCGGCCATAATGACGAAAGTCACCCGGTACTGGATATGCACAGGCTGATCCCGAAACGCGACGCGCAGAAGTGAGTCACTATGACGGGCTTTTTCGCCATATGCCTAGTGGTTGCGACCCAGTCGGGCTGTAAAACACTACCACCCCGCTAATGCTTTTCTCAAAATATTAACCGCCTATTTTTTTAATTCATTTAGAAATAGGAGCATATAATGAATAATCTGTGAGAATATTGTAACTCTTTAACCAGTCGTACTGTATGTGTATTTGTGTGTGATTTGAAATATAACATGTTGGTGGATGATAATTTATTGTGAGAAATTTTCGGCATGTATTATTTTGCATTTATTTACGTTATAAATTATTTGATAAATAGTTTATTCTACTTTTATTCTTGAATTAGATCTGCATACACAGATATATAAAAAATACTTTTAAAATTAATCATAACTGTTTTAGCTAAAACGTTATCTATTGCATCTAATTTCTTTCTTTAAGCTAAAGAAGTATAACTACTTACTTAAGTACACACATATGGTTTTATAACTGTTTCTTTTAATTATAATGCCCAAAATCACAGAGACGTGTCTTAAAAACATAAACTTATAAAGAAATGGATGTGATTTGAAAACAGAAAAGATTTAATTGACTAGCTAAAGTGAAAACAAAATGTACTACTATATTAACTTGATGACTAAGCTCTGGTAAGAATAATGTTCGAAGTTAGTAACGTTAGGCGACCCATTAAAACTCCACGGCGACAGTCCGCAAAGCACAAACTTAATTATGTCAACGGAAAATTTACTAGACAACTAATTCTATTTGAAATTTTACTTCAGTACGATATCTCAGTGTATTTTTAAAATATCCGTCGCACCTGTTCTAATAGATCCCTTTTTTTATAACCCCATCTCAACCTGATTGAATATGATACTGATAATGATAATGGCTTACTAATTAGTATGTTGAGATCAATCGACATAGGTTCGAATCTTCTGTCTATTTCAGCGTTTCACCATGCTCGGCAGCACGTTCGTTTGAGAAGTTGTAGCCTCCTTCTGCGTGGAAGTCGTCCCGCAGAAGAAATTGACGGAGAGGGCCCGCGAGTAGAACCCTGTGAGCGGCTCTCTCTGCAAACGGAGGACTGGTGGGAATAAGAGGTGATTTGCCCACCACCGTAGTCGGATCTTGGGAAGAGGGGTCGGGGAGCCCATACTCCCATTGCATAGACCCGGCAGACGCAAGAGACAGCCAGTGTATACACGATCTTCTCCTGACAAGAACAGTGACCGACGGTGGCATTTTTTCTAATGCCGGGCCAACAGCTGGGGCGACACGGTCTACATAGAGTCTACATAGAGATCTCCTGTCGCCCCAACTATAGCGGCAGATGGACACCGTGGGGCTTTAGTCCGTGTAAGTCGGACATAACCCACTCCTTCCCTAGGGAGGGTGGGAATCCATAAGTAATTTCCACATGTATTAAAAGGTTCGAATCTTTAGGAATTAGCTTAAACTTTTGGTGAAGGAAAGAACGTGACAAAATCATAATTATATCTAGTAATCTATCACCCATGTGTTACGACTGTTATACTTAAGAGCCAGTCACTCTCTGTTTAGCGTGTTTGCTAACTTAGACCGCATCGTCTTTTAATATCAGATGTGATTGAGGTCAATTGCTAACACCTATAAAAGAAGAAGTAAGTATAAAGTTATCTTAGATAATGTTATAGTACCGGGACAACCGAGCCTGGTTCAGTTCTTTAAAAAACATTTTTAAATTAAAATAAACTGTTAGGTTTGCCTCACAAGATTAGCATTTTTATACCAAAAAAAAAAAATTAAAAAGAGATATCTATTTTGCTGTCACTCGGATTCGAACTAGGGTTTGACGGATTTTCAAAGCAGCCGATTTCCATTTCAATTATTTTCATTTTGACAGCCGCGGCAAAATTTGCCTTTATATACTAGCTACATATTTCATTGCCTGAAACTCAGTTAAAAAAGTTTTCTATGAATGAAATCTAGCTAGATAGATTAATCGTCCCCGAAACAACCTACATAAGGTTCACGGAAATAACTGACGCCATTTCCGAGATCCTGAATGTATAGAAATATACAAGAATTGCTCGTTGAAAGATAATATTATATAGATAGATAGATGTCTATGTTATACTTTTATTTAGAATTGCTAAACTAGATCCGCAAAATACTGTTATAGGTTGCAAAGACGGCTCGTTCGTATTGTGAAAGCTGTTAACGTTACTAAGAATATCAAAGCCGATTTTCCTGCGCAGACATTTCCTCGCAAACCGCGTTCTACTGTTTGTAATACTGTTCGAGTTGTAGAGTTGTATTGAGCTGTTTACTAAAATTCTATTAACTTCTTTCCACGATACAATATCACGCTTTTTTTCGAAATAAAAACGCTGTTGTCCTGGAAAGGTCCTTACAGCTTCACCGAACTACTGAGGCGAGCGCTGAAGGCACTCATCCGATTTGGGATGTTTGAGCGACTAACTCAAGGGTGCACGGAACACCTCAGATTGGGCTGTCGCCTGTTTTGTGCAAAAATCGCGACCTATCTGAGCTAACCTAAGCTAAGCCATCTAGATATACGTATATGAGTTATTGAAACATGCATGTGTACCAAGCATGCGTGCCTCAACAACTCTTATATATATTTTGTGTCGGAAAAAATCCTGTAAACTATATAGGATAGGATAGAGAAAAATAAAGGTAGAACTCTTTGTTGTTTATTTCTCTGAAAAAAAAAGAACAGCGTATGAGCGTGTTCGTCTTAAAAAATCAAACTTTTCGCTCATTCACATAGTACAAAGAGATATTAAAGCAAGAAGGCATGATAAACATGACAAGTTATGAGTCACTATATCTATAGAATGAAGTTTAATAATTAGTAGTTATTATTTAGTTGAGTATTCATAAAAAAATGTTTTTCATAAAAAAATATGAAGCAGTCTAAACTTGGTTCAGAAAGTTTAATATGAAAACTCGGAGTGTTGTGATCAAGACTAAACTATATTTAAGAAAATATATGCTTTTTGTGCCAAAAGATGTTTCATTTATTTGAATGAAGCTCCGTCACAAAATAATTTAACTCGTTTCAATTACACTGCTTAAAAAAGGCATTCCAGAGTCATAGATTTAGAGATACTAACAATTCTGCATAAACTCATTCAAACATGAATATTTTACCAGACATCTACATTTTAATGTTCACAATTTATACATCTGCATCAGGTTTAAAGATTGCGTTACACTAAACTAGGTCAGTCCAGATGAATTACTATAAAATATTTTCTAGAAATTTTATACAATTCTAGCTATCCGCTTCGGCCACGTTTCGAGCAAGGTAGAAAATAAGACTAAATATATCCTTACAGTACAGTAGGTAATGAAATAAATTGAAAATTTATTAACTTCACGTCAATCTATCAATCCAGTTAATATTTTTCACTGACTCCCTTTTTATATGCAAATCGTTTGAACCATTTTTTTTTTAACTTTTTTTAGTCCGGTGAAGCTGTTAAGACCTTGCTAGGTCAATAGCGTAGTCATTTCGAAAAAAAAAAAAATACTATTTACACTTTTACGTACGCATCTTCGACCATTCTTATTCATATCAATCTTGCCCTTAAAATTATAAACACAACAAAAATATATCCTAATAGGTGCAGCTGTTCTGAAGTAATGCGTTTACATACTTTCGGCAATTGATTTTCAAAGTGAAAACTTCTATAGTCCCGTAGAGCGATTTAAAAAAATATGGTAGGAGAAAAACTTACCGGTTCGCGTCACGGATGACCTCAGCATGTTCGTAACGGAAGTAGTTCGATGAAGCTGTTAAGACCTTGCTAGTTCAATAGCGTAGTCAGTTCGAAAACGTTCGTAACGGCTTACAATGACATGACATTTCAACATCATCCATCGTAGTTACTGAAAGATAAATTTATTTTTATTAAAATAGTTTTCTAAGATAAATTCTTAGACATACCGAAAGAAAAATGTTGTTTTATAAGAAAAAAGCAATATAAAATAACATACTTATCTCCGTTCAGCAATGTAGAGTTAAATCCACATACTAAGTGGTCTAAATGACCAGTATTTGTCAAGAAGTTAGGCGTAAGTTATGGTATCCATCGCTATAAGGGCAGGCGTGAGCCGCACATGTCAAAGCTTAACGAAGATTTATACTGAGTTTTTTTTTCAACTCTTTGTATAATATTGTTAGTCTCTTGAAAAATATTCTTATTTCTAAAAAGGTTTTCTTATTACTAGTTTGTAGCAGCGAATCTAATCTCGTGAAAATGGTTTTATCTATACTCTACATATAATAAAAATAAAGTGTCTGTATATAATATCAGAATGAAAAAAAAATGACTGATTGGGTATGAAAGTATACACGGTTCTGATAACAAAAATGCTATTTAAAAAAAAATCGGTCTGTCTGTTTGTTCCGGGTAATCTCTGAAACGGCTGGACCAATTTTACCGGGAATTTCACTGGCAGATAGCTAAAATTATAGCGAGTTACTTAGGCTACTCTAAATTAGACTAGGTGTTAACTGCGGCTTCGTCTACAATGCTATCGCCAAAACGGTTAAACCGATTTTTACGAAATTTTCACCAACAGGTAACGAATATCATTTGATCTATTTTAATCTAGACTAACTGTTAACCGTGGTTTCGTCCGCAGTACTATCTCAAAAATGGTCAGATCGATCTTCGCGAAACTTCATGGGCAGATAGCTGACCTTATAAAAAGTAATTTAAGCAATTTTATTTTATACTAGCTGTTAACCATGGCTTTGCCCGCAGTACTATCTCCAAAATGGTTAGACCGACCTTTTTGAAATTTTCATTGGCAGATAGCGGATTTTATAAAAAGTAATTTAATTTATTTTAATTTAGAATAACTGTTAATTGTAATAATACTGTTAATAATATATTAAATTATTGTTTCATTAATTTCTTACACAGTGTAAGTGAGCACTGAGGTAGTTATATGGGGGATAAAGGTTCTAAATGTGTTGTTGATGGTAAACCTCATTTGGCACGCTGTTAGTTATGTTGTTAATTGTTAATGTATTTGTTACATGTATGTGTACGTATATTTACATGTATATAAGTGGCGTGCATGTCATTGTAAGTACGAACTACAATTGTTTTTAAAGAACATTTCTTCATTGTACATGGCCTCACAATTTTATATTTCCTTACTACAATAAAAAAAAAATGCGTGCAGAGCTGCAGTTACAGCTAGTGTTTTAAATAAAATAGATTTACTTGGCATTGGCACTAAACCTATATTAATTACTAAATAAAACACAAAAATATAAGCTGCAACATATATTACCGAAATCAGTTGAATATATTTGCAAGATGAAAATCAAATGTTCTGATCATAAATATTTAACTTTGGACCATTTATTTATCCGCTCTATTCAAGAAAAATATCATTCAACCAAATAAAAAAAACCGTGGTGCCTGAGTCTGTGAAAACTCTGGTATGTTATAACTAACAATAGTATTAGGCAATTCTATTCACAGTATTTTAATTAATTATAATGTATAATACAGTTTTTTATAATACAATTTAATAAATATTTTATTATACAATTTAATTTATTGTCAATTAGTTGTTACCTCCTTGAACTATCTCTGTCGAACTCTGTTGTGTGGCTGCCTTTATGAGTCCGTCCGCGTTTCTTATCAACGCCTATCCAAAGTAACTATTCCACGCGGACGATGTCGCAGGCAGAAGATAGATATATATATATATATATATATATATATATATATATATAATATGATGTAAGGTTAAAAGGATAATTTATATAAAATCCACGACAAATGGTTGACAGCAGATTCATTTGCAGTATTATACCTAAATAATCAAGTATTATTTTTTGCGTTTAATTTTCCCGTCCTCTATCTAAAACCGTATCACCGTACGCCCTACGTTTTACTTTCAATATTAATTCGTTCTCGCTTAGTGCACTATCTGAATTATATTTTGTGTAGTAATTATTTCCATACTAAGGGTCATAACGTGAATCAGATAACTTACGATCTTTATCAATGAAGAAAAAAAATCTTTAAAAAAAACGAAATCTGATTGATACTTCCACAGATTATCATTCATCATTAAATGGAAATAAGCATTCTATTGAACTTTATAATACTAGAGTAATTAATGCACTCGATGAATGTTTGGAAAACAATTGCCATTAGCATAAATGTTTATATTAAAAACACAATAACAGCTTTTACATTAAAAAATAGATTAAAAATGTGAAACGCGTAATTTGAAAGAGTAACCCTTATCAAATGAAATGACAATGTCTTCGTAATAAATTATTTTATTCTTCTACAGTATTTCATTTCGTCTCATTGTTTAAGAAATTAGTACAAACACATACTGTAATAAATCTAACATTAAATATTTTTTCCCTACCATGTTATAAGAAATTTCACTTCAATAATTCAAATTAACAATCAAACCACAGTAAGAAACTGTGACCAATACTAAGTTTGTATATAAAATCTATTAAAATACTAGTATATCGTGAAGAGAAAGTGGAAAGTGGTCTTGAGAGAATCTCAGCCGACATATGTCTAATGTAAACAAACCGGCCAATTTATTTATGTTACGATGTACACAGCTCCCCCATTCGAAGTATTAAATTTCTACTATGTAGCTAACCTCTTTTACTCAAGAGATTTCTGGGAAATGTTAATTTTTATGTTCAGATATTTTAAAAGCGGTGATGTCTCATTCGGGCATCACGTTTATCGACGTATGTTTGAATTGTTGTAAATCAGCTGAAGATATTGACAAAGACATCGTAACAAAACCATATTTTTAAGCCCCCTCCGAGTAACTGTCATCTCCAAGTTGAAAATCTATCGTCAGCACCTTTTTTTTCTCTATGGAGAAATCCATAACGGGTTACCATCCTGCCGGCCAGCAGAGGATGGTTATGCCCGAGTCGCACGGACTAAAACACCATTGTACGTTCTTACATCTTTTAGCCCGGGAGCAGGAACTATCTAATCAACACTACGTCTGCTCCTCCGACAGATATTGTACCCTTCAAAGGGGTCCCAACTACGGCCTGAGGGGTGTTAGACCACCCCTGAGGAACCTCGGGAGTCGCATTGGCACAATACACCTCCACTACATGGGCCATATTACTGGCTGGGGCGACGAGCATAGCCCGGGTCCATCGTCCCAGGCTTCAACTACGGCGGCCGGAGGTCATCGTGTACCCGTCGCCACCTCATGCTTCGTCGACCGTGGAAGGGGAGTCTAATCGTTCGCTTCCTCTCCCTCTCCGCAGTCTCGTGAGCGTCTGCGAGTATATTCTGACGCTATACTTGAGAGCCAATCCCTCCATAGGTTTAGCATGGTTACCACGTCGTCACTTAAAATCAAATAATGTATAGATCAAACGCAAAATCCTACAAAATAGGCCCTATAAAATATAAAAAATAACAAAACGAATACCTAAGTTAAAATTTATTGTTATTGCAAAATATTTAATTTTGTACAGCCTTCCGTATATTTATTAATCATTTAGACGTGTAAACAATAATCGTATTATATGTTTAAGTCTTCTATATAAAGATTTTAGATGAATATTGTCTTGAATGCAAATTATTCCTCTGAAATGATTTTAATATCGAAGTTTAAAGCAGTAATTACATTCCCGAGCACATAAAAGTGTTGCTTTGACGCAATTTATGGTGCGTTCACACGTAAAGGTACGGTAGGTAAACGTTTGATTTTAATTATTTATTTACTTCATACATTATACGCCTTCTAAACATGACGTATATAATCAATTTATGATGGTAAATTTGTTAAGTATATAAAATATTGATGATTCATCTTAGAACAATACAATAAAAACTAGCTGATCCCGCGACTTTGTAACGCTAACACGCAGCGAAAGCTCTCAAAAGATAAAAAAAAGATTTTGATACATTCTTCATTGATGCTTCGCTCTTATTAGTTTTAGTGTGATTATAGCCTTCCTCCATAAATGAGCTATCTAACACTGAAAGAATCTTTTAAATTGCAAATTAAAAAAGCATATATTTTCTCTGGTTAGTTTTATACTCCCATTTTTATTCTGTATATACCATTTAGCTAGGTTTTAGATATATTCTTACAATATATAGAATAAATCGAAAGGATAATAGTAAATTTGATTTGCTTAATATTTACCACTATCATATAATTTTATCTAAATTATCAAATGTTTCATTGTGAAAAATTGTATACATTAGAAATAACTAAAAGATCGGTAGTACTCTAAGTCTACTTACTAAAAGTACAATATATAGTTTGTCATTATAAACCCATTAAGAAATTGCTTTATTTTATTACAAAGTGGACGTACATTATAAAACCGAAATAAATAAATTATTTCAAATGATATTTTGATACAAATGTATTACTAATATTTGAAAGAAACCATATATATTTATCGCAGCATGTACAAGGCCAACTGTTATCAGAAAAATACTGTTGCAAATATATAATGTACCTATAACAAGAAATGAATATACAATTTAATAATACATATTACATAGATATCACAATTTTACATTACATTATTTTTTATTATTCAAATTTTTAAAATTTTGCAATAGATTCAGATTTTTTTTTAAATTTTACTGCCAAACTGTCTATTAACCTGTATCTCACGTAATCTACATTTACTTGTATGAGGCTAAAGCATTATGGTTCTAGGGACTCAAAGGGTTAAGTATAGATTATAAAACGCATATTTAAATAAACGTCATCTATAAAATACATAGTTAATAAAAATAGGAGAAAGATATGGATTTCAGTTAAATAATCG
>JACEII010000035.1:1935980-2010189 GCA_014332785.1 Antheraea mylitta
GTATTAATAGCTTAGAATAGTTTAGCTAGGTCAAATCCAGGATATCGGTAACAGCCCAAGCCGAGGTGTGCCGTGCACCATGGAACTAGTTGCCTGAATAAAATCGGCTGAGTCCTTTAAACGCTTGCGGTCGTAGTCCGAGAGATTGTAAAGACCTTGCCAGGTCAATAGCGTAGTAAGTTCGAAAAATAAACCGGACTTGAAAGGCGAGCGCTTATGGCACTCAGCCGAATGACAACCAACTCTAGAGTTTTAAAGAGCCAGCTGTGAATCGAGCTTAGTAACCTGTGCACGTCATAGTTTATTCTTATTTATTCATCTATACTAATATTATGAAGAGGTAAAGTTTGTAAGTTTGTGACGTTGCAACGTTGTGAAGTTGTAGGGGGTAATCTCAAGAACTACTGAACCGACTTGAAATATTCTTTCAATTTATATAGCTCATTTATCGAGGATAGTTATAAGCTATATACTATCACGCTAAGACCAACAGAGCGATTCGAACGATCAGTACCAGCCTGTCCCTCGAAACAGAGCGTGTTCACGCCCACGCCCGCGTAACCACAGATCACGCCGCCGTGGTCTAGGGGTTAATTTGGCTCCCACACACCCGATTAGGCCTCCCACGGCAGCGGCTCAAGCCTAGGTTCGATCCCTCGGTAGGGAGCCCTTGAGTGCGTTGCTTGCGCGATACGGTGACACACAAATATACATCACCGCTACAACACTACACGATCACCCCCACACACGTGCACGCCTACACGCTTACACATGAAAGTGGAAGGGTTTACTTTTTTTCCCTTATCGAACTGAAAAACTCTCAATTTTCCGTTAATAAATATATGGAAGAGTTGTTGAGGCGTGTATGCTTGGTATACATATACGGTACAACAACTCATACATATATGAATAGTTAGCTAGGCTAGTTAAGATAGGTCGCGATTTTGCATGCAACAGGCAACAGTCAAGCCGAGGTGTGCCGTTCACCCTTGAGCTGGTTGCCATAATAAAATCGGCTGAGTGCCTTAAGCGCTCGCCTTAGTAGTCCGGTGAAGCTGTTAAGACCTTGATGGGTCAATAGCGTAGTCATTTCGAGGAAAAAAAAACCAACAGAGCGGAGCACCAATGAAGAATGTTTAAAAATCGGAGTATTTTTTCCTCTTGAGAGGAAGGAACTTCCTCTGGTTAGCGTTAGTCCGAAGTAACTATTCCACGCTAACGAATACGCGGGCAGAGGCTAGTTATGTCTAAAGAAGTTTTAACTTCAATAAATGTTATTAAGTCTAAAAAATCACCCTCAAAACTTGTATACAGTTTTTTAGAACATTGTCTATAGGAAAATTACGAAAATACGTATGAAACAGTATATTCCGCAAAAAACTTAAATAAGAGAAAGTTATCAGTAACGACTTGAGAGGATAATAAAAACTGCATATAAAACAACATATTCAGCAATTTGTATAATAAGAAAACTTTGGACGAATATGTTTTTACTTGAGCTTTTGACGTTTCGTGACGTGTATCAGTCGTGTGTCGTGGTTCTCTTGTAAACATTTCCCTGTCTGCTTGTCTATTAATATGTCCATAAATAAAAAATAACATACCAATTTACGTTATATATATATAGTTTAACTAGATTTGATTTGTTTTAAATACTTTATAAGTTTTAGCATTAAGCTACAATCTCACCGATGAAGATGTGAGCCAATATAATGAACATGCTGCCTAAAGGAGGGCAGTAGTTGTGTGGGGGTGTAGTTATATTTAAATCAAGCGAATTTAACAAGCCAAAGGCTCGTTAAAGCGACCTGTATAGCTCTGTAGTTACATATTCAGGCTCCATCGAGGGATATGTTTTTGGGATACCATAATGAGCGCAAGTTTATCTATACTAATATTTATAAAGAGATAAAGTTTGTGAGTTTGTGACGTTGTAGGGGTAATCTCAGGAACTACTGGTCCTACTTGAATAATTCTGCATCACGCTAAGACCAATACGAGCGGAGCACCAATGAGAAATGTTTCAAAATCGTTTTTTTTTTCCTTTTGAGAGCTTCCGATGCCTGTTAACAATAAAGAATCTTTATTCCACGCGAACGAATTCGCGGACAGAGACTGGTAAATTAATACATTCATAGAACTTCTTTTGTATCGTTTTAATAGTTATTTCATAGTGTCCACCAATATCCATTCTAGTTTAGTAGTGGTAGAGTTATCCTGAAGCTATTAATAGTTTCAGTATGAATGGGTCGGCTCGCCCGGGCTGTTACCACTCCCTCACAGAAAACCAACGTGAAGTAACAGTGCTTGCATTGTTGCGTTTTGGTCGGTCAGTGACAGCACCGGAGACCCATGTCTACCTCTTACCCCTCCCTTCCCTTCCCCCTTACTCCCCATCCCATGCCACACTTTCACATTCCTTCCCCTCCTTCCAAACATAGGTTGGCATCGCACTTGCGACTCTTTTGGTGTTACTAGTGTCTATGGAGGTCTGTGATCACTTAACATCAGGTGACCCACGTGTTCATTGGCCTCCTATGATACAAAAAAAAAATTAAATTGTAATATTGACATGTATGTTTTTTCTACACTTTATAGGTTTTAGCATATGACAACAATCTCATCGGATTTTAAAGGACGATGGATATCAAAATGGTAAACACACTAAATTCACAGCAGAACTGGCTCTAAAGTACAGGTACCAAAACTTACCAATAGGTGTTTGACGACGTATATTAAACCTTTAATGTAATATATAGATAGAAATAGCCTTAACACCATCCTATGGTTTCATCACGATTCATTACGATCAATGTTCAAACAATCCCCTAAGCCAGTGTTTTTCAAACTTTAGTATGAAGAAATATTTCGCGACCTCCCTACCCGCTGCCCCTTTACCCGCAACCCCCATATCGACCAACATCTTTATTCATTTATTCTTCATTCTTCATTTTTACTACTACTTTTGTAACTGCGTTATAGAACTTCACTCCGCAACACCCCCAGGGGTCGTGACCCACACTTTGAAAGACGCTGCCCTAGGCTATATGATAAAATTATTACAAAAACGAGAAAGTTAATCAACACATATTGCTACATTTACACTAAAAGTACCTCTTTGCATACACGTCGTAACAAAACTTAGCGTATATATGTGAAAATCTTCGTTTAATTATAAACTTTACTAAAGTATTTTGCATCTTAGTAGACAAATATACGAATAGTCGTTAATAAATTCTGTTTATATTTGCTTATGTTTTTTATTTCTTCTTTTTCTTGTTTTGGCTCCGCAGAAGCACTTGCCAGTGTCAATGTTTTCTTTCAATGGACGTTATAGTACAATGATATTACAAGCGTCGTGTGATTATTTCAATATTCTAACAAAATGGTGGATTCCTTGTTAGAACCTTACAGAGAGTTTTTGTGGCATCTCAGATTTTCATGCTCCGTGGTATTATTTTCCATTCACTTCACTTATGCACAATAAACTAATTATATTACGTAAAATACCACCAAATTTTCAAAATATAGAGTCAAATAATACAAAATTATGAATAAAATATAAAATTTGTTTTATTAATCAAATTAAAGATATGTAATCATTTGTGTAATTTATGTACGTTGTGTAAATTACCGCGTATCATAATTTCAATAATAATATAATTGATCTCTTGTGATGACACACTTAAATTTTCACCCCAAGTGAGATTAATTACATATTCAAGATGTAAATATTTGTTTCAAAACAGACGTTTGTTATGTCATCGTGAATTATCGAATTTGTTGCGAGTTCCACGAATTAAGTGATTTATTCTTGTATTGTATTTTCAGTTTTCGAAACGCTAAAGTAACAACAGACATTATTCCTACCGAAAAAAAAGTGTGTGTGTACTTATGTACATGCGTTAGAAGTTATACTTCATTGGCGTAACAAGATAAAAATCTATTCAAAAATTCCATCTTTCGCTTGATTCTACTTTTATAAAAAACGACACTAACAATAGAAAAAGGTATTAAAAAACATTGAAACATTGAAAGTTTTAAAAAGAAATACAAACAACAAATACAAAGAAACAAAATGTTGACTATAGCTAACTTCAAGATGTCAGTTTTTCGTAACGGTGTGTGTGCGCAACGTAATAACTTCAGGGTGTCGGTTTTTCGTGACAGTCTAGTAGTCCGGTGAAGCTGTTAAGACCTTGCTAGGTCAATAGCGTAGTCAGTTCGAGAAAAAAAAAATTCGTGACAGTGTGCGCGTAAATGTATAACTTCAATATAAGATTATTGTCTATATTTTAATGTTAATCTATTTTGTCAATTTTATAAACAAACGCACTGTTTTGATGTTGAATAAATATTTAAATGTATAAATATAGTCCGGTGAGAAAAATGATTTTAAACTCCATAAAATCTTCGTTCATTATTAAACAGTACACTTTAAAGCTTTTCGAATATTTATAACTCATTCGATATTTGCGAGTTTAATATGCATTTAAAATTGAAATCATAAGTAGCTGATGTATATAAATAGTTTTTTTTTTAATTTTTTTTTTATTGGATAACGACAAAGTGACTGCGCTATGCCTGATGTTAAGCATAGTACAATCCAGAAACATCGGCAACCACCGATAGACAGATTATCCATCGCCGGTCGCCGCTGTCATGCTGGCCATAATGACGAAAGTCACCCAGTACTGGATATGCAGAGGCTGATCCCGAAACGCGACACGCAGAAGCGAGTCACTATGATGGGCTTTTTCGCCATATACATGGTGGTTGCGACCCAGTCGGGCTGTAAAACACTACCACCCCGCTATCGCTATTGCCTCGTTCGTTGATCAGCAGGGTGCAACACGTGCAGGTGAGGTTGGCTTGGGTGTCTCAAGTCTTAAGATGTTACTCGACACCCCTTACACCCCAAGAATAATAAAAAATAAATAAAATGTCACCGATTTATATTAGTGTAACTACCGAGCATGTCATCCTCTTTGGCAGGCTGGCTGAAGCCTTTGTATATATTGTAAAATAAAATATCGTTCAAACAAATGAATGATCGTGTGTCTGTATAAATACCTTATATGGAGATATGAATAAACAGTCTATTTTACGCACTCCGAGTATTGTTATTGCGCTGTCCGTGTCAGTCTAAACTCCTATAGTAGTGAGCCCAAAGCTCCTACATAGGTATAATAACTTCTACCTGCGACTTCGTTCGCGTGGAATAGTTACTTTGGGCTAACACTAGCACCCAGCGAAGGCTTTCAAAAAGAAAAAAACCCTGATTTTAAACTATACTTCATTGGTGCTCAACTCTTATTCGTTTTAGCGTGATGATATATAGCCTACAGCTTTCCTCGATAAATGAGCTACCACTGAAAGAATTTTTCAAATAGGACCAGTAGATTCTTTGATTAACGCGTTCAAGCAAATAAACTCTTCAGCTTTATAATAGTAGTAAAGGAACATAGATAGATTATGTAGGCTAAATGAGTAAATATGATAAAGATTTCTTTACAGGTTTAATAGGTATATCATTAAATGCACAAATAAATCAACATAATTTAAAATTTCCTCACAAATTGCTGCACAATTATATCTCATCTTCCTCCTTGTTAATCTCTAAATTTTATCACCAATTTAGAATATCGATTTTCTTAAAAATGTATTCTTGAAACTTACAAGAATACTTTTTACTACAATCAAGTGGTACGTAGGACTTGTTTGCATAATGAGCTCGCATCCAACCACATCTCATCAGACATATTTGACATTTTATATCCACTATTATTTCAACAACATTCAGTAAATTATATGTCAATTTTTTTCATTATATTTGCTATCTTTTTTTCTATTTAATATTGTAAATATATAAATAAAAGTCTGTTAATGTATAAGGATTAAGTAACAAGGCCAAAATGCATTAAAATAACCCGCAACGAATCCAAATAAAGCATTTAATCCCAGTGAAATTGCAAAACAATTTTCATGAGAACAAATTCGTAGTTAGGTATAATTCTTTATATACGTGTTATAATTATTGTACGAGTTTGTGATACGAATCAGATACTAAATACCATTATAATTGATCTGTAAATAATTAGTAATTAACAAGCAGCATTTGTCTGAATCTCTAAGACCCGTGCTATTAGGTTTACGAACATCATCTAACAATAATTTAAATGAGATTTTAATAAAAATAGTTTGATTATACTACATAACCCAATCGAGGAAACACGAATGAATTCTGAAATCCATTTAAAACTGATATAAAAACGATGGAAGCGAATGCTATCTGCGTCACGTCACGCGATCTATTGAATTTGGGTGGTTACCCGTCAGCCGGCGAACGGTCACAGTTCTCTTTAGGTTGGACACGCTTGGACCGATAAAAAAACGCATGAAATCGAAATTCGTATTCATTTCTTACTTACGAAGAAACTTACTTCAAATTATATATGATTCGGTAAAATGGCAACTAAACAGATGAATGCCAATCTATCAATTTTGCCAATATTTTTAAAAATCTACCTAATTGCTCTGTCTGACTCACTTTATGTGAAGATATTGTAAACTAAATGAGCAATTCTAAAATGATGTGCTTACATACATCCAGCAATTGCTTTTGATCTATATAGTTAGGTTTAACGACTAAGTTTTGAAAAGACAAATAAAACAATTTTCAATGATCGTTCATGTTATTAAACAAAATTAAGCTTAAAATCGGTCATATGATTTTATATATTCTATTGCCATGTATAAATAGCGATCTCTCCAACTTTTGCGATGATAATGTGGCGTAATAAGACTCCAAGCGATTTAAATTCAGTTCAGGAAAATCATATATACCTAGTAAGGCTCGCATTACAAAAAAAAATGTTATTTTTGTGCACAATTATAAGCCTGTCGAGATATTTTCTAAGATTTTTGCCAAAATGATATGCAATAAAAGGCGGCCTTGATCTGCATTTGACCCTCTAAATAAATTATATGTTTGATATGGTAAGAACGAACAGTACATTGGTTAAAATATCTTCGCAATTTCTATGTAAAAAAATTACAATTCGTACGCAACGTTAAAAAATTTTTAAAGCATTTGGTAATTGCTTTCAGAAATTCAATATTGTAAAAGAATAAACGGTTATATTTATATTTTAACCATTACTTCGTTCACGTCGAATTTAGTAAAAAAACTTTTCAGAATAAAATGTGTGCGCTGTTCTAGAAACTACATATTAATTTTATTGTATAACCTAATTATTTCTTAAAGCAATGGTTATCTGCCAGTGAAAGTCTCATCAAATTCGATCCAGCATGTTTCGACGCAAAAAACACTATTAAAGTGAGTGGTTAGCTGGGACTTAGTAGTACCTGGGAAGATTTCAGCTATTGAGTTCTCACGCTAGCAAGGGATGCGAAATCTCAAGTGCATATCCCTCTTCTTTACCACTAACAACTGTGTGAGTGTAAACACCAGTCGAACAGTTGCAGTTCAGCATTCGCATTGGGTGTATCGCCGGTCGTGGTTTAAAATACAACGCGTATAATTACTTACTATTATATCACCGCATCGCATCTTTAATTAAGAAAAACCAGCCTCACAACAACAACGGAAATAGCTGTGTTCGGCCTTTGGTGAGTACTTATAGTTCCGCTAATTATTATACTTTAATAAGTGTTTATACGCCTCCGCCCCCTCGACCGTAGACTTAAATCTAAATATTCAACCGCGCCTGGGCTATTTACACGCCTCAGGTTTACACACCACAGCCTTTTCAGAGATTAGCCAAAATAAAGAGACAGGTAGATAGACAAAAATTAAAATACTTGTTATAAATATCGTATACTTTCATTTTCATTGGGTAAAAAGCTGTTATTACAACGAATTGATATGACAAGGAGATACCGAAATTTTATTTATTACATTTTATTCACAGAATTGAAAATATCCAAAAAGTTCGTACGTTTTATTCAATTATTGTTCCTTTTAAACAAAGATCGAAGAGTCACATTTGATAGATGTTATTTTAGATATGTTGTTGATAAATACCAATTTATGAGGCAATAAGCCGTGTAGATTGCTATATTAATATAACTTCCCCAACTAACGATTATTTGTCTGGTACGTGTAAAGAGACTAAGTCAATATTGAATAGCCTCAGGTGCCTTCATTTCACGGGTCAACAGTTCCTTGTTTGTAGATCAGGCCAAAGAATATTATTGAGTACTGAACCGTACAGATGGCCTTCCTTTATCAGTCAGGTATTTCCTTAAAAAATATAAATATTCTCCATCTATAATATGAAAATGAATCGGTAACTATGGTGCTAAGCATAAATCTCAAGAACGTTTGAACCGATTTCGCTAATTCTTTTTTGTTGTGTTTGATATTGTCAGGAGAAGGTTCTTACGGGTTCTTATTCTTATTGCCTTATCGAACTGAAAAACTCTCAATTTTCCGATAATAAATATATGGAGGAGTTGTTGAGGCGTGTATGCTTGGTACACATATACGTCTCAACAACTCATACATACATGAATAGTTAGCTAGGTTAGCTAAGATGGGTGGCGATTTTGCATGCAACAGGCAACAGTCAAGCCGAGGTGTGAAGTGCACCCTTGAGCTGATTGCCAAAATAAAATAGGCTGAGTGCCGTAAGCGCTCGCCTTAGTACTCCACTGAAGCTGTTAAAACCTTGCCGGGTTAATAGCGTAGTCATTTGGAAAAAAAAAGGTTCTTATGCAGAAAAATATGTACGTTTCAATATACTTTAGGCAAAACGGAGTTCGCGGGCATTGCTATTAATTTATAAATATTCTAAAAAGTTTATGGATTTTCTTAATATGCTTTTGTGAAATTAACATTCTTTTTTCATTATGTATCATTACGTAGTCCAAAGTCCCCTACCGCGTCTGTCTGTTGGGGATAAACTCAAAAACTAGTGAACGCATTTGCATGCGATTTTCACCAGTGAATAAAGTAATTCATAAAAATGGTTTCAGTATATAATTTTTCAAGTTTTTTTTTATAACAGGGCGGTATAACGTCCGCCGGACCCGTTAGTTTTATTAATAAGAATTATATTAATAGACTACAATTATAATTTTTATTATCAACAAACTTTTCGCACGAAATTATACCAGATCTTCCCCTTAGAAGTATAAAATCCATTAGATATATTAATTCTCTCGATTTATATGTTTTTATACTTATCATGAAGCATTCTTTTTCATCAATTTTCAAACCATAGCGATTGTAAAGAAAATTCACTTCAATAATACCATGTCGATAAAGTTGAAAAATATCTGTAAACGAATCTGTCACTAATATGTAACGGGCTTTAGACTTAATTAAAAAAAAAGATTATTCACATACCAACTGGGTATATATTTGAGTGAGTCACTTGATTGTTTGGTTTCACAATTGGAAACGTTAGGTGTCGCTGTAACCGGGTTTTAAGTATTTTAAGATTTTTTGCGTTTAAAAAAATAGTTGAAACCGGTAATAACCGATTTGGTGCAGACGAAGTTGCACGAGTCAGCTAGTACAGATATAAATCGAAGAGACCAAAATCGCTACTGTATATGTGTAAAGCCACGGGAAGTTGTTAATAAGGAATAAGATTATAGCGTAAAGTATCACTTCAGAATTTTGTAAATATTTTTGTCACGTTTGTTTGAATTCTAATTATAAAGCAGAAGTTAAAAATTTAACAAAATTAAATTTCGCAAAAGTAAATAGGTGAGTCTTTTAACTTCACCACAGAATCATTTCACCCGACAAATTGGGAGAACGTGACTTGTAAACTTTAACGAACTGTGTTCTTTGACAGGTGAATTCTTTTTTTACTTAATCTCTCCATAACGAAAAGTAAGGCAATTTGAAATTAATATATGTAATTCATTATTATCTTCCCATGACTTTATATTTTTTCTTTTTCTAGAATTCCATTAACTGTTCGAACAATTTTATAAAACCAATTACAGTTATTGTTATTAGTTAAAATCCCTGATTCATCGCGACTGAGTCTGGGTTTCCCGCTTTTTGCGATATTGCAGCATTCTCCAAGTAGAACTCTATTTCAAAGGTGGTGTGATCACTTGCGCAGTGCAGTGATCGCAATCAAGTCAGACTTAATTGTCGTGTACCACGCAACTAGCTAGCAAAACTCTAGTCATAATAACTAACAGTGCACTTAAAGCACTGGATTCAATTACACCAAACAAGCCCATTAAATTTTACACAAGCCCTTGCTTACAATTTCGTTCGCGTTAATGCAGATTATGAAAACCAAATACCATCTTTGTACCTTATTGATAAAGTGGCTTTCTATAGGTGAAAGATTTTTTTTTTTAATTTCCTCTTACAAAAGTAGTTTGGATAAAATTTGTTTCTGTATGATTTAGTTGATAGTTTACAATTTGTATTCAGCTATGAATATCACAACAAATTCTTTTAATAGTATCTGGAAATAGACAATATATGTAACGTCTCAGATTTCGCGACTGTTCTTAGGATACCGTGATGCTTAATATTAATTACAATCGTGGTTGGTCTTTACTCGCATTAAATATTAGAGAATTCCTGAGAATCATTTCTTCGTCCGTTATACTACCGTTGGTATCGACTATGTTTTTAAAGATAATTTGATATCTATTTACTATAATAAAACTGTAACAAGTCGAAATCTGTACATTAAATATTTTTTGAAAAATTTAATCAGGGTGGACTATGTTATCGATATAGAACCCAAAAATAATCTTTTTACAATTTTTGTCTGTCTGTCTGTCCCTATGATCACGCATCACTCTGAAACTACTGAACCAATCTTGACGAAACTTGACATAGTGATAACTAATACTACGAGATTACATCAAATATACTTTTTGTCCCATAAAACGCAAAGGGTTCTCCAGGATAAAGGATTAAAGTCTAGAATCTAAACCCGTATTACTCTGAAAGTACTGAACCAATTTTAACAAAACTTAACACAGTAATAACTCATATTACAAGGCTACATCCAGGATACTTTTTGTCCCATAAAACGCAAGGGGTTCTCCAGGATAACGAAAAACAAAAATTTTTAGTTAACGTAACTAGACTTATTTGCGACACCTTAGTACAAGAGCCGGCAACGTTGAAAGAACATGAATTTTAGAATACCTGGTTCTTTAATATATCAATATATATTTTTTTGTATCATAGGAGGCAAACGAACAGGTGGGTCACGTGATGTTAAGTGACCACCACCCTCTATAGACACTAGCAACACCGGGGTGTCGTAAATGCGTTGCCAACCTGTATATTGGAGGAGGGTAAGGGAAGGCTAAGGAGAAAAGGAGAAGAGTGGTGAGCCTCCGGCGCTCTTACTGACCAAACGAAACACTACGATGCAAGCACTGTTATTTCACGTCGGTTTTCTGTGAGAGGTTGGTATTAGCCCGAAAGGACACTTGGTAGCCGGTAAACGATGTATTTTTAATGTGCATTTTGATTTAATTAATTTTGATTTATGAATAGTTTAGGAACATTTTTTTTTCAGTAACTTTTAAACACAATTAAAAGCATGAATTTATCACAGTCAGACACATTTTTCTATAAACAATCATATATATACCCGCTGATATATTTAATAAATAAAAATGATAACCAATTCAAACCAATTCAAACCAATTATTTTTTTTAGCAAAGAACAAATTTCATTTTATTAAACATTATTGATATTAAGGTTTCACCATATACAATGAAACAACGATAAACGTAAATGTATGACTTGGGATTGACGCCATGTTAAATATATGCGTCGATTATCAGGCTACACGAAACCGAAATACCTTGGGCCGGCGAGGTGAAATATCTCGGCGTCACTTTAGATAAACACTTAAATTTCGATTCACACACATATAGAGTGCAAAACAAAGCCGTTATGGTCTTGGGTCGTCTCTATCGTTTGCTTTGTCATAAGAGAAAAATGTCCCCTAGACATAAACTCACTTTATATAAAACTTGCATCCGTCCGATTATAACGTACGGTTGTTCGGTCTTTGCACATGCGCAAAATCGTATTCAAAAGTTGCAGGTTCTCCAGAACCGAGCCCTACGTAAAATCACCGGTGCCCCATGATACGTCCGGAATAAGGATCTCCACGGGGACCTCATATATAAAAAATCACTCACACGTAGTTATTTCGAATAAGCCGCGAATCATCCCAGCCCTTTAGTGGTTTCCGGCGCGAACTATGAACCCGTACCCAACGCTGCGCAGTATAGAAGACTACTGCGATACATTTTACTGACCCTCCTGATTCAATCACGTCAGCGAAAGATCAGTACCAGCCTATCTCTTCAAACAAAGCGTATTCACGCCCACGCCCGCATAACCACAGATCACGCCGCCATGGTCTGGGGATAAATTTCGCTCCCGCACACCAGATTAGGCCCCGCTCGGCAACGGCTCAAACCTAAGTCCATTCCCTCGGCGGGGAGCCCTTGAGTACTCTGCTCACGCGATACAGTGCCACAAAACTTTACATCAATGCTACAACATCACACACATCACCTATACACACGTGCACGCCTACACGCTTACACGCTGTTTTTCTTTTTCAGAGAAATAGACGACAAAGAGTTCTACCCTTATTTTTCTCCATTCTATCCTATCTTATATAGTTAAGAGAAATTTTTCCGATACAAAATACATACAGGAGTTGTTGAGGCACACATGCCCGGTACACATGCATGTTTCAATAACTTATATACGTATATCTAGATAGATTAGCTTAAGTTAGCTCAGATAGGAAGTAATTTTTGCACAAAACAGGCAACAGCCCAAGTCGAGGTGTGCCGTGCACACTTGAGTTGGTCGCTCAAACATCTCAAGTCGGTTGAGTGCTTTCAGCTCTCGCCTCAATAGTTCGATGAAGCTTTAAAGACCGTTCCAGGTCAACAGCGTATACATTTCGAAAAAAAAAATGCGTCGATAACATACGCTGCCACAATTATCGCTATCTTTATCGTGCAGCCAGTAGTACTGCACTAAACTATACCTATAGCTATATTATATACACATAATATTTTTATAGCAATAAATCGGTCTAAATATTGAGTTAATAACTGAATTTGTGTGAAAGATGAAATTTATACTTATTTATATAATAATAATAAAATTACTGCTATTCTAACATGGATTAAGATTACTTTTATTTTTTTTCCAAAAAATAGCATCAAGCACATTATTGTCAATACCATAAATGTCTTTCAATAATAATTCCATTTTAATAGCGTTTCAAAGTTAGTGAAAAAATACATCCTAAAGTTTTAGAATCAATATTTTTGTCTGTAAAAGTACGATATACACAGTTAAACGCAACTCTTACCGGCGGCCAAGTAGCCCGTTGTTCGGATGAATATAATATATAAAACTGGCTTGATTGATTCTTTCCGGTATGGCCTCTACCTATGTAGTTATTTTCGCCAATATCAAGTGTGACAAATACACGATATAAATTTAATGCCAAATATTTAGTGTAACAATTTAGAATAATCTATAATAGAAACATATCAACATGGATAAATTACTAAAAGGTGATAGGTACTATGTTATGAGTGGTACAGAGATTATTTATAAAAATATATTGGAAATATATTTAAAATACGTTTTCGAAACAGTTTATAACTCTTAGACAATAGTTTCAAGCAAGTGACAGTTGACGACGCTTCGGCGCGATGATTGACGCTTCGATACGGTGTTCATATATTTTTCTTTAATACAATGGAGTATAAAAAGGTTTTAATACAAGTTGAGAATAGTTATGATAAAGTAAGTGGTAGAGATGTTTATTTAGTTTTATGTGGGTTAGTTTTCATCTTAATTGATCCTGGTAGATGTTTTTTTTCTTCGAAATGACTACGCTATTGACCGAGCAAGGTCTTAACAGCTTTACCGGACTACAAACAATGGAGTGTTTGATGGTGCTACGAACGGGTACTAGGCTTATTAAAAAAAATACATGTAATCTGGGTATATGTTTCAGTGAATCCGTGGATAGTTTGGATTCACAATTGGAAACGGTAGCTGTGGCTGCAATCGGGTATCAGTTTTATTAAATTTTTCGCGTTTAAAAATACAATGGAAACCAGTGATAACCAATTTGGTGCAAACGAAGTTGCACGGGTCAGCTAGTATAGAATAAGAACTCCAAAAGTTATGGCGGTTTTTCTAAGAGGTATAACTTTTTTCCCTAATAGGAAAAGGTATTTTGATACTTTACGGGTTTTAGCGTATGACCACAATTTCACCCGGTAATAATTTACATTCTAATTCAAGAGAGACCGACTGACTCTCAATCTCAGTACCAGAATACACTTAGATGTGCTTCACGATCCATTTTCAACTTGAGGATGGTAACCAGCTAGGTTTAGAAACAACACTACCAACTTGCCATAGTTTTATTATGATGTACCGAAAAGTTCGGCTCATTGGCAAGGATTCACACCTATGTCGATCAGCACGGTGTCCGACCATGCTAACACCTCAGCCATCATCAGTTATACTACTACACTAGATTTTATAGTAGATATAACCAAAAGATAAATGTAATTACCGAGAGGTTTACAATACACCGTTAGTCGTTGCTGCCATGCTTCTTTGTGTTTGGATACTAGTAGCCCCAAAACTTGCTATACCAAAGAGTTATTTTGACAAGTTTTTGTGACCATATTTATAGTGGTAGCATCCTACTTATACATTAGTATAGTGTTCCACCGCCCTTAAATTTTGATCTCTGATCACCTAAAGATTAAATATTTTCTATATTTGTGTCTTCTCTGAATAATAAAAATTTAATTTTAATTTTGTGTGTAAAATAAAGACATTTTCAACTACAAATTTTTACTATAGCTTATACAGGACCACCTAAATACCACGGACATGAAGTCCCAAATTAAATGCACGGAATAAATACTAAAAGACGGCAAGCTAGTAACAATGGCATGAACCACAGAACACGATCGTACAGCGTTGCTGCCTCAATACACGCTCTCGTACCATTAACCAGACACGGATAAATCCTATCATATAATTCTCCCAGCCAAATGGAACTAGTGAGTATATAAGCTCAGCATATATGATTGCTGTTCGTAAATAAACATTTCCTTTCGAATGTGCAGCTAAATTCATATTTATGATTTGGAAGCCTGTATGACAATACGGCTTCATTCGTATCTTTTATTATTTTCAGTTTTTGGTCAGGCCGTTTGATCAATTGAGTAGGCAATTTAAAAACTCATAGCGTATTGATTAACACTGACCCATTATTACTTCCCGAGAAAAGAAGAAGTTTCTATTATAATATTTGTACAAAAGGGCATTCCTTTCGCCATTTCTGGATATAAGCTCTCTTATTTCGTATAAAACTTACACCCCCAGACAATACTCATCTCTAACAAAGGAGCAACAAAGCCGCCACAATCGACCGTGACGGCCCACTTCGGTAAATTAAAGGATTCGGCTGAGTAACTTTACTAACAAGTCACTGGACAACTAACAGCCAACCAGTAGACGTTCCACGACATCCAGATTGGACAGAAATATCATTATTCTAAAATGTCGAGTTGAGGGAATTTAAGCTTTATATTATTATTACAAAGTTGACATTATTTTGCACAGGCTATCTGGTTTCTTAATTGTACTTTATTAAGTTTACGTAGAATTTGACAGTCTTTACATTCCTTTATAAAGTGAATATTACTATCGAAAGATATATTATTTTAAGACTCATTTACTAACCTACTGGTTTTGATATGAAAATCATTATTATTCTTGTGAAGCACTTATACGTATACACAAATATCTTCACTTGTAAACCGCCTTTGTACATTCCATATATTACCAGCTTCAACTACATTGTTGTTTTAACATCTCGTAAGGTTTTCTTCATACGTTCTATAACAACATTCATTAATTACTTAATAGCTAAGCTTCACCAATTTCTTGAGAGTTATTTGCGAGTCATTATCATCATACATATCTACTCATTCTATAATTTGATAATTACTAAAGATAATTCATAGATATCTAGATATTAATTCACTACACCAATAACCTTTTTAATATACTGAAACTATGAATTAGATTTCTGGTTCTATTTTATTTATAGCTTGTTTTTCATGTTTGTATGTCATCTGTATGTCATTGTATGTCAACAGAATGTTAAGATAATTGTGGTGAAGCAATTATAATACAGAATTTAAGTCAAAGAGTATGCTAAGCGAGAGCTAAGTAATAGTGCACGTAAGCTCCACGGTGCGTGTAGTCTGGTGAAGCTGTTAAAACCCTGCTGTGTCAATAGCGTAGTCAGATTGAGAAGAAAAAAAAACTCCACGGTGCAGTGTACGGCTGAAGGAGAGGAAAATTAAACGTGAATGATTTCAAGCGCCTCAGCTGGTATTATCTGGCACACTTTGATATATAAAAATTTGATACATAAAAATCAATATTTGTTTGTTCTTATCTTATAAGCTTTCATGTCGGTTATATGGGCCTGGAGTAATAATAAAAAAAACCTTGACAACTTATATACCTAAGCCTTCGTTATGATTCACTTTATCTAGTGGTGAAAATCACATGAAAACCCGTTCAGTAGTTTTTGAGGTAATTGCGAACAGGTAGACATATGTGGCAGAAGACTTTGTTTTATAATATGTAGTGATAAAGCACGTATTGAGCTGCGGGCATCAATTAGTGATATAATCCAGGTGCTACTAACATAAAAAATATTAAGCCTGTCCTAATATTTCTATGAAGTATTCAATTGAGTAGTGAAAGTGAACAAATTTCGACTAATTAATTTAATGTATCCTTAGTAATTCAGATTTGGAATATCGAATATTCTAGTAAAAATAGTATTTGTAATCTTTTGTTAAAATTGCCATTACTTTTTTTTATCATATACGAGGCAAACGGGCAGGTGGCTCACCTGATGTTAAGTGATCACCGCCGTCTATAGAAACCAGCAACAGAGGACCAGAGGAGTTGCCAGTGCGTTGCCAACCTGTGTTTAGAGGGATGGGGGAATGGAGAGAAGAGGAAAGTGGAAGGGAGAGGAGAAGTGAGGGGAGAAGTGAGGGGAAGGGGGAGGTGGGCCTCCGGCACTCTCACTGACCAAACGAAATGCATTAATGCAACCAATGTTACGTCACGTGGGTTTTCAGTGAGAGGGTGGTACTACTCCGGACGAGCCGATCCATTCATGCTGAAACCAGTTAGTTATAGCTTCAACGTGGCTCTACACTTTTATCTTAATTTTATCTAAATATATTAAAAAATCAAAATTATTTTCAAATTTGACATCATGAACAAGAAGTTAAATTATTTTTCTTTGTTTGTTATTTAACGATTTTACTAATTTAACATAAATAAAATGTAAACTAAGAAATTGTAACAGAAAGAGAAATAAAATGTTAAAACTAACCAACTCTATAGACAATAACTATGGTATGAAATCGTACAATAATTTTATATTGTTAACGCAATATCAAGGTAAATGTGTTTAATGTAATCGTGAACACAAAGCCTCGTTAAACACGTATTAAGGTATACTATATACATTATAATGTAATATCATTTAACGGTGAAAATTTCAGTTATTAATTGGGAACAGAAGCCTTACATTGAATACTAAGTTTCACAGAGACGGGTAATTATGAAATACAGTTTCAATTTTCTCTTTATCTATACCGTCTTGCTGGACGTTAACTTATTTCTGAAAATACGATATATCGATGTGTGAGTATATAGAATCATAAAATAATATTACTTAATCTATACTAATATTATAAAGTGGTAATGTTTGTGAGTTTCTGACGTTGTGAGTGTGTGACGTTGTAGGGTGTGATCACAGAAACTACTGGTCCAATTTGAAAAATTCTTTCAGTGTTATATTATAGCTCATTTATCGCAAAAGGTTGTAGGTTATATCGTCACGCTAAGACCAATAGGAGCGGAAGGCAGAGGTTAGTTTTGAAATAAACCTCATTATGTTAGTATAATTATGAATAACATTAATGGAAGTATGTTAAGTAAGGATTAAGGATTATTGACTTTTTCTTTTGTTTGTGCACTGTTTTGATAGTATTTTCCTTAGTTAAATGTTTATTAAAAGTCACTCAGTAAAAATAAATATGATGAGCGGTTTCACTCGCGAATTATTTCTTTAATTTTTAATTGCCATGAACAAATTTTGAGTACGATCTGGAGAGTAGACCACGGGAGTGAAGCATTCATAGTTAGAACATTTTCGGTAACACTCGGTTCTCGCCGAGCGGCCATCTTGACTTTGCCCCCCGACACTCCGCCTCACATCATATGACAAACCGGCATTATTTCTTTATTCTTGGTTAACGTACTGTCTGATGTATGCTTGATATGATCATTTTGCCACTTCTAAAAGTTCCTTAGAATTAATAAAAAACTTTCATTTTTTTATTAATTCTAAGGAGTTCTGGAGTTCTTTGCAATATGAGCAATAGTTTAATTAATAAAAAAATGAAAGTTATTTTTTAAAGAACTCCTTAGAATTAATAAAAAATGAAAGTTTTTTTTTCATACTTATATGGTGTTATTTTCAAAGGGCTGCCATGGCTTCAATTATGCAGAACTATTGCTCATATTGCAAAGAACTCCAGAACTATTGTAAAGGAGCCCAGAACTCCTTAGAAGTACTCAAAAATCGAGAGTTGATTTTTTGCATACTTATACGGTGTTATTTTCAAAGGGCTGCCATGGCTTCAATTATGCAGAACTATTGCTGATATTGCAAAGAACTCCAGAACTATTGTAAAGGAGCCCAGAACTCCTTTCAGAACTCCTCTGTCATGACCTTTGTATGCTGCGTGAATTTGGCACTCCCATATTTCTTATGCTCATATGGGGTCTTTAATGTGTAGAACTATTTCTCTAACTTTCAGGAACTCCAGAACTATTGATTTGAATATCAGAACTCATTTTTGTTTCACAATTCCGATATCTTTGTATGCCAACTTCACACACATGTCCTCTTGACATCGCGATACAGCTGTACTAAGATACTGTACACAAAACACATAACAATAAGTAACTAAAAAGTAATCTATAAGAACAACATTTAAAAATACGGAGAATTTGATAGTTCACTCATCACTACACGATGTTATTAAGGTACTCTATTTATGTAGCATGTGAATTATTTGACTTCTGATCGTAGTCTCTTTGAATGTTAAATAATTATCAAACCAAATAATTTTTAGATTTTTTATTTCATACTTAAGAAAGTAACATTGTAATAGTATGTTTCTTAAGGGAAAACAGTACAAATGAAAGCAAACATGCGGTAGAATCAGAAGACGCGCAGGTGCGTCGAGGTCGTACTGCGGTCGCCTTAAATGTCGTCTTATTAATAATCGCACGTGCTACATCTAGTAGAGATATATTCTCTCTAACACAAAACAATTACTTAATTAGAGTTTCAAATAATAATAATAATGACTTTGGAGTTATATTTCAAGTCAAAGATGCTGTATTTAAAATCATTAAATCTATGTAATAAAATGCATTTCAATCTTTTTTAGAAATGTCTGTCTGTCTGTTTGTATGAACACGCATCACTACTAAAGTATTACATTCACGATAAAACCAAAAATGTATGAAGCATATACTCGAGTAACATTTAGTCTTTTTGTCATTAAAATTAGTTTACTCTATCAAAATATATTGTTTTTCTAATGACGACAAGTGATCAACGAGATGAAAGTAAATAAGTAAATAGACTTATACATATAGATGGTTTAATTAAGTACTATTTTTTCCATTAAGTTCCACGCGAACGAAGTGGCGATCACTGATAGTTTTATTAGTTTTTAATAAACCTATCGATTTGCCAATTTGGCGTATACATATCATCTATCTATACTATAATAAAACTGTAACAAGTAGACATCTGTACATTAAATATTTTTTGAAAATTTTAATCTATACTATAATAAAACTGTAACAAGTAGAAATCTGTACATTAAATATTTTTTGAAAATTTTAATCAGGTTAGACTATGTTATCGATATAGAAGCCAAAAATAATCTTTTTACAATTTTTGTCTGTCTGTCTGTCTGTCTTTCTGTCTGTCTGTCTGTCTGTCTGTCTGTCTGTCTGTCTGTCTGTCTGTCTGTCCCTATAAATACGCATCACTCTGAAACTACTGAACCAATCTTGACGAAACTTGGCATAATGATAACTAATACTACGAGATTACATCAAACATACTTTTTGTCCCATAAAACGCAAAGGGTTCTCCAGGATAAAGGATTAAAGCCTAGAACCTAAACCCGTATTACTCTGAAAGTACTAAACTAATTTTAACGAAACTTAACACAGTAATAACTGATATTACAAGGCTACATCCTGGATACTTTTCGTCCCATAAAACGCAAGGGGTTCTCCAGGATAACGAAAAACAAAAATTTGTAGTTAACGTAACTAGACTTTTTTGCGACACCTTAGTACAAGAGCCGGCAACGTTAAAAGAACAAGAATTTTAGAATACCTGGTTCTATAATATATCAATATATATATTTTTTGTATCATATGAGGCAAATGGGTCACGTCATATTAAGTGACCACCACTTCTATAGACACTAGCAACACCAGGGGTGTCGCAAGTGCGTTGCCAACCTGTATATGGGGGAGGGTAAGAGAAGGCAAAGGAGGAAAGGAGAAGAGAAGTGGGCCTCCGACGCTCTCACTGACCAAACGACACACTACAATGCAAGCGCTGTTATTTCACGTCGATTTTCTGTGAGAGGGTGGTATTAGCCCGAAAGGACACGTGGTAGCCGGTTAACGTTGTATTTTTAATGCGCGTTTTGATTTAATTAATTTTGATTTATGAATTGGTTTAAGGAACTTTTTTTTTCAGTAACTTTATACGCAATTAAAAGCATGAATTTATCACAGTCAGACACATTTCTTTATAAACAATCATATATATACCCGCTGATATATTTTATAAATAAAAATAATTAATTTGAAACCAATTATTTTTTTCCATAACAAAGAACAAATTTCATTTTATTAAACATTATTGGTATTAAGATTTCACCATATACAATGAAACAACGATAAACGTAAAGGTATTTACGTATGACTTGGGATTGACGCCATTGTAAATATATGCGTCGTCGACCATCAGGCTATACGAAACCGAAATAGCTTTGGCCGGCGAGGTGAAATATCTCGGCGTCACTTTAGATAAACACTTAAATTTCGATTCACATACAGATAGAGTGTGAAACAAAGCCGCTATGGTTATGGGTCGTCTCTATCATTTGCTTTGTCATATAAGTAAAATGTCCCCTAGACATAAACTCACTTTATATAAAACTTGCATCCGTCCGATTATGACGTACAGTTGTTCGGTTTTTGCACATGCGCAAAATCGTATTCAAAAGTTACAGGTTCTCCAGAACCGAGTCCAACGCAAAATAACCGGTGCCCCATGGTACGTCCGGAATAAGAGTCTCCACAGTTACCTGGAGATGCCTTCTGTCTGGGCGTATATAAAATCACTCTCACGTAGTTATTTCGAAAAAGCCGAGAATCATCCCAGCCCTTTAGTGGTATCCGCCACGAACTATGAACTCGTACCCAACGCTGCACAGTATAGAAGACGACCGCGACACATTCTTACCGACCCTCCTGATTCAATCACGTCAGCGAAAGATCAGTAGCAGCCTGTCTCTTCAAACAAAGCGTGTTCACGTCCACGCCCGCATAATCACTATCACGCCACCGTGGTCTGGGGGTAAATTTCACTCCCGCACACCAGTTTAGGCCCCGCTCGGCAACGGCTCAAGCCTAGGTCCGTTCCCTCGGCGGGGAGCCCTTGAGTACGCTGCTCACGTGATACAGTGACACAAAATTTTACATCACTGCTATAACATCACACGCATCACCTATACACACGTGCACGCCTACACGCTTACATGCTGTTTTTCTTTTTCAGAAAAATAAACACACAACAAAGATTTCTACCCTTATTTTTCCCTATCCTATCCTATATAGTTTGGAGAAATTTTTCCGACACAAAATACATATAGGAGTTATTGAGGCATACATGCTTGGTACACATGCATGTTTCAATGACTTATATACGTATATCTAGATAGCTTAGCTTAGGTTAGATCAGATAGATTGCGATTTTTGCACAAAACAGGCGACAGTCGGTTGAGTGCCTTCAGCGCTCGACTCAATAGTTCGGTGAAGCTGTAAAGACCTTACCAGGTCAACAGCGTATACAATTCGAAAAAAAAATGCCTCGATAACACACGCTGCCACAATTATCGCTATCTTTATCGTGCAGCCAGTACTGCACTAAACTATAGCTATAGCTATGTTCTATACACATTATTTTTATAGCAATAAATCGGTCTAAATATTGAGTAATAACTGAATTAGTGTGGAAGATAAAATTTGTACTTATTTATATCTAAATATAGTAATAATAAAATTACTGCTATTCTAACATGGGGTAAGATTACTTTTATTTTTATTTCCAAAAAATAGCATCAAGCACATTATTGTCAATACCAGAAATGTCTTTCAATAATAATTCCATTTTAATAAAGTTTGTAAGTTAGTGGAAAAAATCATCCTAAAATTATTTAAAAATCAATATTTTTGTCTGTGAAGGTATGATATGCACAAATAAACGCAACTCTTACCGGCAGCCAGGTAGCCCGTTGTTAGGATGAATATAATGTATAAAACTGGCTTGATTGATTCTTTCCGGTATGGCCTCTGCCTATATAGGTAATTTCGCCAATATCAAGTGTGACAAATACACGTTATGTATTTAATGCCAAATATTCAGTATAACAACGTAGAATAATCTACAATAGAAACATATCAACATAGATAAATTATCAAGAAGTGATAGGCACTATGTTGTGAATGGTACAGAGATTATTTATAAAAATGTATTAGAAATATATTTAAAATACGTTTTCGAAACAGTTTATAACTCTTAGACTATAGTTTCAAGCAAGTGACATTTGACGGTTCGGCGCGATGTTTGACGCTTCGATACGGTGTTCATATATTTTTCATTAACATAATGGAGTATAAAAAGGTTTTAATACAAGTTGAAGATGGTTATGATAAAGTAAGCGGTAGATATGTTTATTTAGTTTTATTATGTAGGTTAGTTTTTATCTTAATTGAACCTGGTAGATGATTTTTTATTTCTCGGAATGACTATTGATAGAGCAAGGTCTTAACAGGTTTACCGGACTACAAACAACGGAGTGGTAGATGATGCTACGAACGGGTAGTAGGCTTATTTAAAATAAAAATTACACGTAATCTGGGTATATGTTTCAGTGAATCCGTGGATAGTTTGGATTTTTGGAAACGGTAGTTGTGGCTGCAACTGGATACCAGTTTTATTCATTTTTTTTCGCGTTTATAAATACAACTGAAACCAGTGATAACCAATTTGTTGCAGACGGGTCAGCTAGTCAAAACTAAATATAATATTTGAGAATTCCGTTCCACAGGAATATTGTAATTTAGATAATCTTGAATCGTCTTAGGGTTTGGATAATCTAAACTGCACATTTGCTAATGAGTATTCTCGTTTGTGCACTAATGATTACGAATAGTACAATAAGCTAAATATCTTTCAAAGCAATTTACTTATGTGAACTATATAATAGAGTACAAATTACATTCACATAAAACATTCATTTATATTTAAACACTAAAAGATCTTAATTTTAGATAATAAAAAAAATTATTAAAATCACTAGCTGACCCGGCCACGTGCTACTGTGACTCAGTTGTTACTTGTTAAATAGCAATGAATATCATTGTTAAATAGTATAAAATACGTGCACCATAAAATAAATTAGAGTTGCAAAAGAAATGCAAAATTAAAACGTAGCGCCATGTACGAGATACCAATAATATAGGTGAATATCTATAGGTATAGGCATAACCTATTACTAATGTAACTATAGGTATGAATATAACCTACCACCCTCTCACAGAAAACCGACGTGAAGTAACAGTGCTTGCATTGTTGCATTTCGTTTGGTCAGTGAGAGTGCCGGAGGCTCATCTCCCCTTCCTCCTCTCCCTTCCCCACCAACACAGACTGGCAACGCACTTGCGACTCCATTTGTGTCGCTAATTTCCATAGACATCTTTCTCGAATAGATGGCGCTTTTAATTATTTTGTTGAAAGAAAACTGTGGAACCGACTTTTTTTTATATCTTAGGAGGCAAACGAAAATGCGGGTCACCTGTTGTTAAGCGATCAACGCCGTCCATAGACACTAGCAACCCCAGAGGAGTCGCAAGTGCATTGCCAGCCTGTGTTTGGGGGAATGGAGAGAAAGGAGGAGGAGAAGGAAGAGGAGAAGGGAGGGAAGGGGAGATGGGTCTCCGGCGCTTTCACTGATCGAACGAAACGCAACAATGTAAGCACTATTACTTCACGTCGGTTTTCTGTGACCGGATGGTGCTACCCCGGACGAGCCGACCCATTCAGGCTGAAATCAATAATACCTTCAGCGTGGCTCTACCACTACTAAATATAGAAAATAAATAATTCTATATAATTGCTCTTATTCATATATAGAACCCATTAATCTCTAACATGGTGATGGTGGTTGTGGATCCCAGATTAGGCCCCTCTGGGCAGCGGCTCAAGCCTAGGTCCGTTCCCTCGGTGTAGAGCTATTGAGTGTGCTGCTCGCACGATACAGTGACACTAAATCTTACATCACCGAGACAACATTACATATATCACCTACACACGCGTGCAGGCGTATACACGCTTACACATGAAAGTCACCCGGTACTGGATATGCATAGGCTGATCCCGAAACGCGACGCGCAGAAGCGAGTCACTATGACGGGCTTTTTCGCCATATGCATGATGGTTGCGACCCAGTCGGGCTGTAAAACCCTACCACCCCGCTTTCGCCTTTGCCTCGTTCGTTATTCAGCAGGATGCACCACGTGCAGGTGAGGTTGGCTTGGGTGTCTCAAGTCTTAAGATGTTACTCGACACCCCTTACACCCCAGAAAGCGTAGTCAGATTATGAAAAAGAAATCTAATATGGTGGCGCTAGTAATGTTCCGGTGGCATTGTAGTCTCGCCTCTCGAGTTTGTCGTAGCTGTACTGGACGTAGTCATTAACATTATATTGTTTATTTTACATGTAATAATAGAAACAAATAGTAAATAATTGTTTGCTAGTGATAAATATAAATCATTTTCATTATATCATTTGGAATTTTTATATCCTAACATCAATGCGTTGAAGATGCTTTAATAGCTGAGATCGTTTTAATTTATTATCTTCATCCATCTCATTTCCAAGTGAGCTTTCATTGACAATTTATCTCTGTCCATTTTACAAATGGAGTGAATGCTCATGAGATTTGTTTTATGTCACAAATATATTGCAGAAGAAATAAAAATCAGTGTGAATGCTAAAATTTTGTGGGTTTCTTTGCCAAAGAGATATAATTCGAATTGTATGGTATCAATATCCGTATTTTTCTGTTTAAATACCCGTTCTTTTATATTTTGGTAAATGTTGATCAAGTAATAAATACTTAATACAAATAGAAATATAGTATTCTGTTTTTGTAGTTCATTTTATAAGAATTCACATTTATTTGGCCTTAAAACGATCAAAACAAAATCCTATTGTAATATTGTAAATGTGAATGTGAGTTTGATTAACTTTCATTTAACGAATCGTTAATTTTTTTTATAACTGTTGCCAAGTGTAGGTGGGAGACCACGCTGAAGCTATTACTGGTTTCAGCATGCATTGTTCGGCTCGCCCTGAGTAGTACCACCCGATTCACAGAATACCGACGTGAAGTAACAGTGCTTGCGTTGTTGCGTTACATTCGGTCAGTTAGAGCACCGAAGGGCGATGTCGTCTCCTCGCCCCTCTGCTCTTCCCCTCCCCCCCCAATCCACCCAAACACAAGCTCGCAACACACTTCGACTCCCCTGGTTGCTAGTGTCTATGGACGGCTGTGATCACTTAACATCAGGAGACCCGACTGGCTTAGAAAAAAAGTTAATTTACTCAAGGGATATGTCGATACATTGACGCGAGCGAAAATCGTTGGCGAAAGCACTAGCTTTCAATCAAAAGTAAGAGATCATACTTGATTATGTTTTTGCAGTAAATCATAGGTCAAGCTATTATATTATTAAATTGTATTTATACTAACTCATAAATATCTCAAAGCTGTACAAAGATCTCTTCTACAAAATAAACAATAATAATATATATCCCAGCCTATGACGTATCAGCAGTTTCGAATACTGAGAAATTATTTATGATATATTATTCTTTGATAGTTCGAGATTTCTTTTGTGTGGTTTCTCGATGATATATTTTCATCGTAAACCAATCAGAAATGCTTCTAAATAAAATTATATTACAATACGCGAACTCACATATCTTTGATAACTATTTACTAGATGCAAATAACATTGTGAAAAGTACATATACATATATAAAAGGATAACTGACTGACTGAAATATTAACGCATAACCAAACTATTACTATTAGGGACGTCAAAACTTGCATACAAGGTTCTTTTACAAGAAATAAGAGATATAAGTTTCTTTTTGTTTGACCCCATTAATCCATCAAGATTTCATGTTACTAAGAAGTTACAGCTTTATATCACGACTAGCCTATGCCCGCGATAGTTCTCAATAGGAAAAAACATCCCGATTTTGAAACATTTTTCATCTGTGCTCCACTCCTATTAGTCTTAGCGTGGTGATATATAGCCTATAACCATTCTCGGAGAATGAGCTACATAACACTGAAAGAATTATTCAAATCAGACCAGTAGTTCCTGAGATTACCCCCTACAACGTCACAACATCACAACGTCACAAACTCACAAACTTTACCTCTTTATAATATTAGTATAGATATCGATCTTAGAGATTAGATCTTAGAGTTTGGTATAAAAGACTTTTTTTTACAAAATTAAACTACCTACATATATCTTTTTTTTTCCCCATAAGTTCTAATAAGATAAAAACAATATTAAATAAGAAATTTCTACAAATTTGACTTTAGTGACCTGTACTGCCTCACCGGTGTGAGTACAACTAAGTGGAATATGCACTATAGTACAGCGTTCAATCCTGAGTCTTTTTTTTATATCATATAGGAGGCAATTTTTTTTTATATCTTATAGTAGGGTCACCTGTTGTTAAGCGATCCCCGTCGTCCATAGACACTAGCATCCCCAGAGGAGTCGCAAGTGCGTTATCAGCCTGTGTTTGGGGGAATGGAGATAAAGGGAGAGGGGTTACAGGAGAGTCGAAGGGAGAGGTGAAGGGAGGGGAGATGGGTCTCCGGCGCTCTTACTGACCGAACGAAACGCAACAATGCAAGCGCTGTTACTTCACGTCGGTTTTCTGTGAGAGGGTGGTGCGACCCCGGACGAGCCGACCCATACATGTTGAAACCAAAATAACTTCAGCGTGGCTCTACCACCTACAATTCCTTTGATGAATAATTCCTGAGTGCGAATAACTTGATAGCACAATGTGTCGCCGATTTATAGAGTTTTAAAAATAATAATCAAAGTTCACGTGCACTTTTTAATTTGGGAAATTTTCTCACGCTCTAGGAGTGTATTTAATACCAAGGGATCGAACTTTTAGATTTTTTTTACATATTTCTAACAAAATTTTACTTCGCAACCGGAAAAAAAGTCGTTAAAAAACATCGTTGGATATAAATACGGATATAAGATAAGGAATCGAGAATAATTACTAAATAGAAAACGTGCGCAAAGGTCGCAGGAAATTGCTAGTTTCAAATAAATTGCTATCCAAGCTGCATAATTAACCCTTAAGGAATGAATACGAATATTATGTAAATTTGAATTTAAGATAAGCATTAAACTGTGTAGAAATAAAATCCAAGTTCGTCGCTTGTAAACACCTTCAGCGGTTAATATATCTTCACATGTAAACACAGTTTAATATAACAGTTGACTAGTCAAATAAACGACCGTTCTCACTTTGGGAGAGATTTTGTACACTCGAAAATGAACTTTAATGGTAATCAATTTAACTTTTTTTTCTCTTCCAATTATCTGTTATATATAGGGACCTTTGAATTTTCAAAGCTATCACCACGATTATAAAGCTTTGCGAACACCGCTGCGCATATTTTCCAAAACTTAAAAGAATTTTACAAAGAGTATCACTGACAGTGTTGACAGCATGAATAATTCATAATATATAATACCCGTTTAGTATTTTTTTGCTATATATATATATATATAGATATATATATATATAGATATATATATATATAGATATATATATATGTTTCGTTAGTAGTAGTAGTCTTTATGAATGTGTGTACAGTTTATTCGGAAATTACACAACGGACTTTTTTTTAGGTAATCTGTCTATTTTTGGAAAGTTTTTGGTATATGAACTATTAAGATATCATTCTTATGTACAAACATAAGTATTATGATTTATAATCTTTAACTACGTACGGGAAATTTCAATAACCCTGTTGTGCGGTTTAAAAATAAACGTTTAGTAAGGGAAAGTCTTATGGGTTTACGTCACCGACGATCTCGACATGCTCGTAACGTGTTATACTTGCGCCATACTAACAAAACGTCGTATAGCGGCCTGTGTACACGTGGTATTGATATTCTATATTGAACTTTTGCAACCCATCATGTTTTATTTAAAAAAAACTGTATAAAAATGTAGGTACATAGTTATTGTTCGGAGTACTAATGTATATGAAAATTGTTAATAATTTTATTTAACAAATTTTGAAATTTATACAATTGAGACTATATTTAAAATGATTAATAAAAAATAATAAGAAAAAAAAACAGTTATTCTATACTTGAGTTTTTATTTTATCGGTAGCCCTTATAACCGCCTTGACTTTTTTTATAATTTTATATTGTTTTTTTTTACGTCACGCAGAGCTTATTTAGCACAACAATTAATTGGAATTTTACTTAAAGAAAGACTATTTTTCTGAAAACGTACTAAACTTAAGTCCACGCAAAAATTTACATAACGAACTTTTGAACCTATGAGCTTTTAAACTAACTAGTGGGCGCCCAATGGTCGACATTCGACCATAGTTCAAGTCGTGTTATAAATATTATAACAATAGTTATATGTTATTATATCATTGTTTAATGTAGGATGAAAAAGGGTAATTGGAACGTAAGAGTAAAACAACACATAGAGTCGAGCATAGCAACCTTCTTCGCAATATTTTTTGAAGTTCGTTTATTGACGGCTGTCAAAATTTCTTTTTTATTTACATGTGCGTATATGTTGTGTAAAATTCAAGCAGTAGTGTGAGTCATGCATATTTTAATTCATTTAATGTACTGCTAATGCATTTTATATAAAACTATCCTCTGCCCGCGATTTCGTTCGCGTGGAATAGATACACTAACACCAACACTAACACGCAGCAGTTCTCAAAAAGAAAAAACATCCCGATTTTGAAACATTTTTCATCTGTGCTCCGCTCTTAATGATCTTAGCGTGATGATATATAGCCTATAACCATTCTCGATGAATGAGCTATATAACATTGAAAGAATTATTCAAATTGGAACAGTAGTTCCTAAGATTACCCCCGACAACGTCACAACATCACAACGTCACAAACTCACAAACTTTACCTCTTTATAATAGTAGTATAGATAAATAGCTTTCTGCACTTCTCCTCCATATAAACTTTAACTATGCCAAATTTAAAAATCATCCGTTCACTCAATTCTTTTCAAAAGGGATACAAAGTTTTTGCTTCTCGTATTAATCTATGGATTACTCATATTTCACAAACGCAAAATTATGCAGCTATGTAATTACTGACTATGTTATCCTATCGGGAGAGATCATTTGGTTTATTTGATAACTAGCTGACCCATGCCCACTTCGTTAGGCGGTAAACATTTTTACTTGTGATGAAATTATCACTGTGATTCGATTATCACTAAGTGCTATAATTTATTTTCCGACTTCCAAAATGTAGTTCTTGTAAGAACTTTTTAATACAAATAGTATTTCGAGCTTACAATGTCAGAAGAGATAACATATAATGCCTAAACGTAATAAATTATCGTAGAAATACAATAAAGTTATTAACAAACAACTAATATATAAAATGTGGAGCATGATAGATAAAATACTGTTTTTTTCTGATGTTTATTTCAGCGCTGCTTTATTTCTATTTCTCCTTCGCTTATACATTTTATTATGCCTTTTCACAAACCATAAAGTCTTGGTTAAAAATTTGATGATCATATTATAGGTTTTATTTTCAGTAGCATTATTTAAACCTTTATACTATTATTTCATAACAATGCTTTTCTTCAATGAAGTTCCAGCCTAATGAATGATACGAGCCTTTTTTTTAAAAGGAAATTCCTACATGTATACGCCTCACATTGCCGGAGGACGGTGCGAGGGTTATGTGAGACTCCTACTCACTAAAAACCTCTGTACCGCCTTTGCGCGTATGTTATCCAGGTCTGCGGGTTGACGGTAGGCTCGTGCTCTTCCAAACCCTGGTCACGCGCTTGGGTCTTCGTAAATAGTCGAACGAGGGACTCACGCCTCGAGAGAGGACATTTCTCCCTCCTACTTCCTATTGAAGCGGCGGCCAAAACCGTGCTTTATCGTCACGGGTCTTCATTATGCGGCAACGGACGCCTCCGCGTCCCTTACCTAAGCTACTCATGGAGGAGTATGATGAGGTGCGATTGTACCTCTCCTTCGTCCGCGGTCGACTCTCCTAAGGCGTATCGCCGGGATTTCCGGGTGCCTTCCCTTAAGCCTTTCAGCTTCCTATTTTGTTGCAGAACGCTGAATGATATGCACCTAAGTCGATCGACGCCATGCCTCTAACAAAGTCCTGAACACTTAAATGTGTCGTGTTAATTTCACTTAATATATATATATAACAATGTTGGTATTATATGTACGCAATGCGGACTAAAGCCAATTATAAATAAACAAACGCTAAACTAGATATTTAGATAATTAAAATTATAATGGCCGAAATAAATAAATTTCACGACCCCCAGAAGTCAGGTTAAAATGTTCAGATAAATATCGTGGTGCTCCGGGCGTATCCGATGAAATATTCATGAAGATAATGTAATTTGTTACCGATATTGCCTGTGTTATTTGCATTATATATATATTATATTTTATCCATAGGTTGATACATAAATTTATACTAATTTTATAAAGCTTAAGTGATTTTGAACATGCTAATCTCTTTACAGCTTCATTTGAAAAATTCTTATTAAATTATATATCTTATCTATTGAGAGAAGTTATCTAAGATCATGTTCATCAGATCTAACGTACACTAATCGAGAACATAATATTTTGGACGGGCCTAGTGGCGCTGGATGTAGGAAGGCGAGAGGTACTTCAATATTCCCGCGTATGGTCGAACCGTGAGCGGCTATATCAGAGAGTTACCATGCCGTGCTGCTTAGTGGAAGTCAATAAGAGTACCGTCGTATTTTTAGATCCCATACGGCGTCCTCACAAACCCAAAACCCTCACAATATAATTTATGTATCGAGTAAAAAACAAAAGGTAAATAAAAACAAAAAATTCTGTAATATTTAGTTTTTTTTGTAGTGCTTATAAAAATCATAATTTTTTAAAATTCTAATAATCTAAAATGAAGCTATCGTGATATTTTTTTACATAAATACCAAATGTCTAAAAATTAAATCTAAAGAAATGTGAAAGAAAATTACTTACACATAATACAAATTACTTACTACAGCGCTTTTTGTATGACGGACGCAAACCTCATTCATTTTATTTATTTAGCTAGTTTTTACTTTTTTTCTATAACCTTTAAGAATAATTGTTAAAGAATATTTTCTAGTAGACAGTAACATATATATAGGTTTTAGTCCAATACATTATCCGATTTAAACCCGGCTCGACACCATACGTTTTCTTATTCTGCTTTTCGCTGTCAGGTGTCAACTCAGAGATCATACATAACTTTTATTCTTAAATTCTTCGTGTCATGCATACATATCTTCTTTGATCTTATATGTCTTACTTACATTCTCCACCTTCATACGTAACCTGATATTTAATCTTCATACAACCTCATGGCATGCTCATATAATAGAATCTTATTAGGACTCCTCAAATATTAACCAATAGCATCAGTTTTATGAAAATATAAATTGTAAAAAACTTTTATAACTAGGCATAAAATCGATTTAATACGAAAAATAATATAACTATTTCGTTTAAAGTGGAACACACCAGTTGTATCCGCTTTGTACCTCAACGTCTGTAACAAAATAAAGTCTGACTGTGCAAAAAAACACCCTGGGGATTTTCCGCAACAGTTACCCGTTTGTGAAACTGAATTTCACACTGAGGCAAAAGATACTGTTAACAAGCTCAAAACAAAATATTTCACAGATCATCTTTATTGGTAGATAGATACATTTGAGGCTTTGAAGTCGTTACGATGTTGTGTTTATCAAAATTCTAATTCTATTAGATCGAATGAAATGTACTCATGTTGCTTTTATATTAAATTTTTTGTCTGCATATAAAATGTTCTAGAAATCATTGCTACAAGTATGCGATGGATTATCTATGCTTTTCCATTTTTTATCATTAGGTAAATTTCTTTGGTGTTTGTTTTTTTTATGTATAACAGGTACGCGCTTGGCCACAATCACACCTGATGGTAAGTGACGATGAGGACGACGATGTATCGCGCTTACCCACTAGATGCCTGTTCACTCTACTCTTGAAGTTATATTATAAGATGACGGGAAGACAGACGCCTGGAGTGAATTTCACTCCTTAGCCGTACGTATAATGAATGTGGAAGCAAATCGCTTCGCACGAATTACAGGAATACCAACCACGTAAGGGTGGAAACCCTCACGGCGTCTAGTCGTCCTTTGGTAGAATGGAGACGCCGGAATTATATTGTGTAATTCCTCTGCACACTCTCTAAAGTGTAACCTATAAAACAATGAGAGACAAGTTACTTTTCGACGATGCTCTAAACTGAGCATTCTTGTCTCCCGCAGCGCTTCATCACCGATAAGCCGATGAACACGACGTTCAATGGAATTAAGAGCGGCCAGCTGATATTTGGCTGATCCATCCCATAAGTGGCAGCAATAATCCACACATGAGCGTACTTGAGTACATAAAAGCTAATGAAAACAAAAAAGGGAAAGCAACCAACGGAATGGAAACCAAATATAAGCTTGAAAAGAAAACTATAAGTAAGACCAACAAAACATCAGATAAAGCTTTATGAATACACTGAATACTTTTGGGACTATCAAGGAAAATTTAAATAAGTTAAGAAATAAACAAAGGATTTAACTTGAAAGTTGGTTCTAAAGGAGAACCGCACCCTGAGGCCTCGATTCTATCGCGCTTGTGGCAGACACACGTGTAATAGGACGCCGAGACTCGTTGTCACGTCCTTTAGCTCGTAGAGAAATTCGAGTTAAATTGACTACTGGTAGATTATTCACACACTACATAAATAATAAACATTTTCGGTCTCATTACAAAAACTAAAATGAAGATGCGTTTAATACGAGTTTTACTAAACAGCGTCCACAATTTTAAATCTCGATGAACACAAATCTAAAATACAAGAATACGTCCAAGTGGTCTCTAGCTAAATATTCAGTTTAAGTTTTTTATAAAAGCGACTCAAAATTGCATGCGTTCAATTTAATCTCATCATTCAAAAAGGTATTTTGCAAACAATTAATTTTGTGATTTTGTTAAGATCTCCATCACAGAGATATTTATTTGAAATAAAATTGGTCATTATTTTAGTTTAAAAAAATATGCTGTTAACGTTAAAGTGGGTAAGGTGGATCAACTGTATAATCTAAAAACAATTATATTGTCAAATGTCAATGATGTCATATAGTAGTTGTGTTGTTTTACTTGTAAATCTCTAAAATTGTTTGATTACGTCTTTGAAATTAATTATATCCCCGAAATCCATAATTTACTACGTGTTTTGCTGACAAATAGAAATACAACTACCGTCAACTTAGACAAGTGTTAGACAATGTTTATATGTAAATAATATCTGTCTGTGAAACAAGGATAATGATACCCTCATTTCTGGTCAAACATTTTTGAAACAAGTGTTGAAAGCGTATTTAACATTTTTATAATAGGATATTTCTTACTTTCTACTTTAGAATTAGTAATAACGATGTGATTTGTTTCTGTCATAAAGCAAATTCTTCAACTGTCCTTTATTCTGAAAACTGTTTAATACACATGAAGCGTTATAACTTAAGCTTCAGAAAAAACATGCTAGACCTACAAGTGACTAAAATAGAAGGAAAGAGAGAGATCATGATAAGAACATGGTGAAGGTCAAAATATCAAATATTAGCGTCGTCATGTATTAAGAATTTCCTGTTGGTAAGGATTTATACAATAATTTTTGATATGTTATCTACCTAAGATAAGGCCCATTGGGAAATCACTGAGTCGATGCCCTTTTTATATGGCACATAATCCCTACTACGTGAACTGTATACGAAAGTATACAGTTATATAGTTATTTATCTCTAAAAATTATCTTACAGTTAATAATATAAATTAATGTGTGTATCACTACATATCGTATAAGACAGTCCTTCGCCACGTCTGTCTGTCTCTTCATGATAAACTGATACACTACTGAGCACATTTTCATTAATAGATAGACTGATTCAGAATGAAGGATAAGGTATATAATTTGTCAAGATTTTTTTTAATTGTTTTTTTTTGTATTTTCTACCACTATTCCTCTGACATATGTCAGAGGCTTTGTTTTGGTAGGCAACGACGTGGCGTAAAGACTATATCAAATATGAGGAAAATATTTTTTTATTTATTGGGTAATAAGTAGATCCTCTAACACGAGAAAGTGGCCTTTACTAAGTTGACGATATTAACAGAACTTAACTAAACTTAGTACTAACTTAAAATAATGAAAAACAATAAAAATTGAATGAATATTTATGTATGTATGTACATATGTATGGCAATGTATTATCTATACATATAATAAGGATTTTAATCTAAAGTGTCTGTGCTTTTCGATTATCGTAAAAAAAAATGACAGGTGTCTAGGAAAGACTAATAGACATTTTAATAATTTTTAAAACTGTCTGTCTGTCTGTTTGTATGAACAAGCATCACTGCTGAAAGCTGGATTTTAAATTGGTTGAAAACAGCGATAATTGCTGGAAGTATCGGATAAAGGCTAGCCACCTGGAAGCTTTTATCGAAAACGCTGCCTTTGAGAAATAACAAACGACGCAGTAGTCTGCGTCACGGGAATTAGCTACTTTACTATACATTTTGGAAAAAATATCTTAAACCAATTTAAAAATAAAAAAACTTAACAAAGTCTTAAGTTGAAATGATGATTAGTTGATAGCGTATTCGGACACAACGTTGTAGGTCAACCTTGGTCAATCCTTGCCTTCAAAGGATTATGGCTGTCAGGGTCATACGCGGTTATCGCACAATTTCGTGTGAGGCGGCGTGCCTGCTGGCGAGCTCTCCACCGTGGGAACTGGTGGCGCATGTACATGCTGCCATGTACTGGTGGCGTGCAGACAGATCGCTCCGTGGTGAGGCCATTTCACCTCGCGAGGCAGAGGCTCACAGAGCCCATCTACAAAGAGTGCTCCTCGACACCTGGAGCGAGAGACTTACGAGGCCAACTGCTGGCCTTTCAACAATTGAGGCAATCCGTCCTCTCTTAACAGAGTGGGTAGAAAGGACCCACGGTATGCTCACTTTCCGGCTGGTGCAGGTGCTTACCGGCCATGGCTGTTTTGGGAAGTACCTGCATCAGATCGCTGGGAGAGAGCCAACTGCCCGGTGTCATCACTGTAGTGGATGTGACGTGGAGACCTCCAGACACGTCTTGGAGGAATGTCCGGCGTGGACAGAGGAGCGCCGCGAGCTTGTCGCGGTTGTTGGTAATGACCTCTCTCTGCCGGCTGTGATTCGTTCCATGGTCGGTGGAGAGAGGGCATGGAACGCCATCGTCACCTTCTGTGAGAACGTTCTCTCACAGAAGGAAGATGAAGAAAGAGAGCGCGAGAGGGCTGCCGACGCTCCTGCTGTCCGTCGCGGGAGGACTGGCCGCAGAAGACGAAGACGAAGAGAAGGCTACTACCATCAGAGGCCTCCCTAGTTAAACTCCAGGCGATAGATGCGGGGGTGTCTGTCGCCGCGTAAGGAGTTCCCGTGCAGGCGAAGCACGGCTTGCCGCAGCCGTAGAAGAAGAGGAAGAGGGGGGAATTTCTTGTCCTCTCTCGAGGTGTAGGTCCCCGTCTTAACATCTACGGGTGACCATAGCGCGCGACCAGAGTTTAGAAGGAGTACATACTCGCCGTCAACCCTCGGCTCTGGTCAAATTACGCGCACAGGCGACCCAGGGGTTTTAGCCGGTAGGAGTCCGGCATAACCCTCTCATTGTCCCCCGACAGTGGGAGGGTATCCCAGGTAGGATTTCCCCTGGATAAAAAAAAAAAAATGGTCAATCCTTGCGAACTGTGTCGAAGCTTCCGTTAAAAGAAAATATTGTGGTGAAACCATAGCATGGTGGTAGGGTTTCGTCTAAGTGCCTCTGGCTAGCTCCCATATCCTCAAGTTGAAAATCTGTTGCCAAGCATCTGGTCATGTGTTTCGGCAGCTACAATTAAGTCTCCAGTCTCTTCTAGGTTTTGCATATTTACCATCCTATACCACGTTGCTATTTTACATCAGATGACATTATAAATCATAGCGTATCTATAGGAGAAAGCAAAATGGACAATTCTTTCCAACTTTGTTATTTGATCATCCTAAAAATGTATAATATGAAATTGGTGACTTATGAATACATTATTATCCAACTCTTCGATATAGTGTTTCACTGTATTTATATGTGCATTATAAAATTCAATATTGTGAGACTAAATTGATGTAATATGAATTTTATTGGAAGAGGTATCTAATTTTTATATTCTGCATAAGTAAATATAAAAGTAGCAAATTAAATTGACTCATATAAAGGACATATTACAAAAGGACACTACACAAGCTGATTCAATACTGTATGGTTGCGTATAAAATCCTAGTCAAGGGAGTGCAGTTTAACTCATAGTATTTATATTTTATCCAATTGGATACCAACAGACGTTGCTTTTATTATTTTTTTTTTTTATATCATAAGAGGCAAACGAACAAATGGGTCACCTGATGTTAGGTGATCACCACCGTCCATAGACACTTGCAACACCAGGGAAGTCACAAGTACGTTGCCAGCCTGTGTTTGGGAGGAGGGTGGGGGGACACTACGGGAAGGAGGAAGGGGAAGGTAGGTGGGTCTCCGGCTCTCTCACTGACCGAAGGAAACGCAACAATGCAAGCACTGTTACTTCACGTCGGTTTTCTGTGAGAGGGTGGTGCTTCCCCGGACGACCTGACCCATTCATGCTGAAAACAATAATAGCTTCAGCTTGGATCTACCACTACTATATGAAGTTATATTGATATTTTGTTACCATTTGTCTTAATTGTTTATAATCTTTAATCAGTGGATGTTTACACCAAAACTTTAACGCACTCACATATGTTTTAATATCGAAAAAATGTAATTAATTTCTAGTTGTCTGAAATCGTTACGTAAGCTAGCGTAATGTTTAAGGTGAAACAGTATCTTCCAAGGAGGCCTTAAATTATAAATATTTGTTTGAAAATTAAACACTTTTAAAGCAAAAGATTAAACGTATCTAAATAGTATAAAGTCCGAACTATGTTTTGAATTAACTAATTATACTTTTACGGTGTTCATTTCATAATCACTAATCAAAGTATCGAAGAGAACCGCTTTTAATGCACAAAATCCCTCTAATGTTACATTTTAGCGAAACTTCAAAGGAAATTGCTTTGCAATCCGCTGGACGCTCGCAAATACTCTTTTGTTAATCCAACAAGCACATGAACATTCATAGCTTACTTTGCAAATGTAGAAGCCTAACCTAACGATTTTGTGAATTTGACTATGTTACAAATCGTTGATCGGCATTGAAGTTCCTTTATTCATATTTAATATTACAGACCTCTTTGTAGATTTTAAATCCTCTTTTCACATTGAATCCGATAAAGATACTCCTACGTCTTTAATAAGTAAATTAAATAAGAAATGGATACATATGTAATGTGAGTTATCTCGTCTTTCTTTTTTTTCACCGCAATGCATAATGGAAACAATATTAAGAATTCTAAAGTACCATTAACGAGTAGTATCTTCGCGCAATTTTAGTGAAATTGGCACGATACTTCATATTATATAGTCCAATAATTTCATTCTGACTTCACAAGTGTAATAAAGTGGGTCTTGAAATTACCGCTTACACTTGGCAATATAATTCTATGCGTTCTTTTATTATACATTTCGAGATAATAAAAATACTGACATTTCTCTAAGGTATCAATAACATAAAAATTACAGTAATTAATTTAACAATCGCATTAGTAAGATTAGTTTTTTTTGCGTCAAAGGAGGCAAACGTACAGATGAGTGACCTAATGTAAGTGATCACCACCATCCATAGATACTAGCAATACCAGGAGAGTCGAAAGTGCGTTACCAACCTGTGTATGGAGAAGGGGGCAGGGAGGAATGGGAAGGGAAAGCGGGGAGGCGGAAGGGAGGTGGTCCTCCGGCGCTCTTACTGACCGAACGAAACGTATCAACGATAGCACTGTTACTGGGGCGAGCTAACACATTCATGCTGAAATCAGTAATAGTTTCAGCGTGACTCTAACATAATTGATATCCAATGGATTCGACTAATTTTGTAATACTGGTATTTACAGTTAGAATAGGGTTTGATAAATTAAAATGAAGCAGTTAGAAAGTTATATTTACAATTCTTAATTGATATGTCATAGATAATGTAGCTGGACGACTTAAAATACTGTTATTATTGTCATAAGTAACGTTTATAGTTGCTATTGATTCTAGCTGGTCATAAGTTTGACCAAATCTATAACTAGGATTATTCATACCTTAATGCATATGGGTGTGCATATGAAAAATATAAATACATTATCACCTTATTAGAATTTGGCGGCATATTGTACCATAGTTTTCTAGAAATGTCATAGAACTATGTCTCCTTCTCGTTTCGTCTCTATCAACAAGATATTTTAATTTGGTGTTTATACTGTCAAGTGTTTGTAGAACAGTTACGAAAATAGTAGCTTACGTTATGAAGGTTGAGCCAAAGAGGGAATGTACAAATATCGCACACTATGGATCACTATCAATTTAATATTTACTGACCTTTGGTCGCGGCTCCGCTCGCGGCAATGTAGAATTTATCAATCACCAAAGAACAAAACTTTTTTTTTATATATCATATAGGAGGCAAACGAACATGCGGGTCACCTGTTGTTAAGCGATCACCACCGTCCATAAACACTAGCAACCCCAGAGTCGCAAGTGCGTTGCCAGCCTGTGTTTGGGGGAATGGTGAGAAAGGAAAAGGGGAAGGGAGATGAGAGGGGAGATGGGTCTCCGGCGATCTCACTGACCAAACGAAATGCAACAATGCAAGCGCTGTTACTTCACGTCGGTTTTCTGTGAGAGGGTGGTGCTACCCCGGACGAGCCGACCCATTCATGCTGAAACCAATAATAGCTCCAGCGTGGCTCTACCACCTACTGCATTTTTTTCGATGATATGTACCGTATGTCCTTGTCTGTATTTTCCACAACATAAATGCTAAGTTTATTGCAATTGGATCACCTGCATTGCAGCGCATAGAAAACAAATAAATAGATATTGATTATTATGTATTAGAAGATAAATCTAGGTAATATAAAAAACTGGTTAATTCTGTTCCAGCCATTCATTTCAAAAACAATACATATTGTTTATACAAAGATATATGGAACTACCGTACATTTGTATTTCATATAATTTCTAATTAATAATTGATAAATAATAGATTGCAGGAATGGTAATACATAAATCATAAAATAAATCGGTATAGCCGGCGATCTGCATCGACCTAACTCAGTAATAGCTGGCTCGGGAGTGAAAACTTTACGAGATAAGGCAATTTCTGCCGTAAATATAAAATTTATGAAGCAATTATATAGCCGCTATCTAGTCCAGGTAAAATACTATGCGTAGTTTAGAACCAAGTTTATGTAACAGCATAAGCTTATACCGCAACTGTTTGTATCTATGCTGTATTTATTCATTTCAATTTTGTTAATCAGAAAATTTTTACCGTGTTTTCTAATAATTATATATATATTATTAATACCTTTAAACGAGCAATTCTTGTATATTTTTATATATTCAGGATCTCAGAAACGGCGTCATCTATTTCCGTGAAACTTAGTATGTAGGTAGTTTCGAGGATGATAAATCGATCTATCTAGATTTTATTCATAGAAAATATTTTTAACTGAGTTTTAAGGCAATGAAAAAATACATCTAGAATATAAAGGTAAATTTCGCTTGCGCTGTCAAAACAAAAATGACAGCGGAAGAAATATGTTTTTTTTATTTATTTTTTTTTAGTATGAAAACATGTTAATTTTATAAGGCAAACTTAACAGTTATTTTAATTTAAAAATGTTTTTTAAAGAACTGAGCTAGGCTCGGTCGCCCAAGTTCTAAATATTTATTAACTTATATTTACACGTACACATACTCACATATTAACAAACACACAAAACAGGAGCTCATGATGATTGAATAACAATTTACATAGTGCAATCATTAGTAACGAATAACCCTCTTTACCAAACATTTTCATAAAATTTGTGGAGATTCTGCTGGCGTCTGTGATACAGTCTCAAGACTAGTACAGACGTCAATGCGACCAATTGGCGTCGTCAGTGACATTTTAATTTTATAAATAATTTATGTAAAACTTATTGGACAGTAAAAATGATTATCATCATTATATTCCCAGGTAAATAAAATAAAATGAAAATCAGCTACTAAGATGTTTTCTATAAGAATACAGAATTTCAAAAATACTCATTTAAATATAACAACACTCTGTTGTAAGGTTACAAGGGTGGACAACCCCTTTGTATAGGTAATAAAATATGAATAGAAGAATGTGTACAGGAAATTCCCTAAAGATGAACATTCGCGTGAATGATTGTTTACGAAGTTACCATAAAATGCTTCTTTTCCTTTTCAGAAAATAATAAAATTGTAAACCACAATAAAATCAATGATATGACATAATAACAATAAACATACTAAAATAAATATACTAAATTAATAATATTGTAGATAAAATCAGAGTGTCGAGATCGATAAAGTTAAAATAATAAAAGTGCGATTTCTACAAATAGACATTTAATCGGGTGTTTGTTGCATGTTTTACGAACTTATGCTTATTTAATTATATAGAACTAAGTATCCGTTATTTACTTTAGGTTATTGGAACAAAATTCTTTATTGCGCGATACACGCTTTGAGTGGATGGGAGCTAGACCGAAAAAAGTGTAACAAGAGTTCTTTGCGTCACCTTAGTACAAGAGCCAACAACGTTGGAAGAAAAATAATTTTAGTAAAGCTGGTTGTATATCTTTCTCTATGCTTTTCCAAATAGAGTTCCAAGGGGATGCAGTTGCGAAAAATTACGATGCTTCTTTATAATTTAGCATCGGAACTAAACAATCGCTGTGGCCGAAATCGGCCAGGAGCATCATGATCACCATCTTATCTCACTACATTCACTCGTAGTGATATATTTATTTTCGATAAAATGTAATAGGTAGTAGAGTTCTATTTTCGCAACTCAAGCAAGCATTTACAAGCACGTAAGCAAGCCGATGCGTCCACGAACACTACCGGTAGGAAACTAAGGAAGGGGAAAGATGTGGGTGGAAGCATATCAAGATTGTGCTTTCAAAAATCCAAATTTTCATAAAGACGCGTCAACAGCACTGGTTTTGATTAACTAAATGTGATTAGAATTGTATATCTCCGGTATCTCTGTAGAATCTGTTAAGTCTAAAACCTAAATAGTCTCCACGCTGCGACAACAAGTCTACTATGCATAGTATATATTAACTGTAATGAAAATATACGGATAACTTTACATTGCAACTTAGATATTCTGAAACACAGGATACATGTTCCGACTCACAACAATGCTGCTATGTAGGGTGACTATCATTCCAAAATAAAAAAATAATTAGAAGAGAGCATTGACAGAGAATAAGAACTATTAAAGAAAAATAAAGAGCCTGACTTCCAAAACAATGAACCTTTTCATAGTAAGTAATTATGAACTTATTATTGAGTTGAAAATTATTACATTAATTATTACTCTTCTCTCTTTTGATTCTTAGACGATATACTTGCATTTTTGTTTCAAAACTGACTACGCTGTTCACCTGACAGGACATTACAGCGCATCACCGTGCCTCATTTTTTATAACTTATATCATTCCTATAATTAATACATTAAACTACAAAACACACCAAAAAGAGATCAAATACATACAAATAGACAAACAAAATACTTTATGTTCATTTTTGGCTTATTGCAACTCAATATAACAATGATATTAAATAACAACTTAAATACGTATTTGTTTTTTTGTTTGTAAAGTTTTCATGCCTTAATTACTCATTCATCCAACGTGAGATTTCGCTTACATGCTCTTAATAGTACAGAGAAGGACATAAGATGCCTATCATCCAGAAAAAGAGGACAGTTCCTTACGTATAGGTCTAATTTAAATTAGCACGAGCGAAACTGTAAGTAAAAGCTAAAACAAAAATTTAAAACATCCTTGGCTGCCAAATGTTCTTCAGTTATTTAGTAAGAGAATCATACAGACTAATTTGTGAGTACGTAGGTATATGTGACGCTTGATGAGAAGAATAATGGAGCAAAAATAATTATTAATTTCAACTTGCTATAATGTTTTCTCAAGAGTGAAATAATTATACAGTGATAAATATAAACCTATTCGCAAAATTAAAAGAATGCATGGCCACCGTACTCGTTTGCAAGTTAAGGATTACATGCGAGACGTGTATGCGCTGGTTTAAGGAAATATCACAGAGTTTGCGATGTCGAACGACTACACGGAACTAAATGAATGTTTTTGTTTAAAGCTATATTTTCTCCACTACGCCTAGTATCCGTAAGTCCGCGTATAACTCAAAACTCACTTGCACCGATTTACAAATGTTTTTTTTTTTTTTTATTTTAATTTAACTATCATCCGGCCAGGTTTCAATATATATTTTGTTACATTAAGTGATATATGGCCTAGCAAAAAGAGTAAAGGTAAACTAACATGAAACAAAATAATTACTAGTAACATTATGTTGTAACATTTCAAATGAACTGTTTAATATTATCAAAAATAATGAAGAAAGCAATTGTTAATAATAGGAATTATAAAAATAAATTGAGGCTATTAATAAACCTAATTGTTATATTCTACTCACAGTGATTGTGATAGAGTAAACTAATAGTATAAACGCAACATGCAACACGTCCCTTCCTCTATCCTTCTTTTCCTTTTCTCCCCCCCTCCCTTCTCCCATATACAGGCTGGCAACGCACTTGCGACGTCCCTGATGTCGCTAGTGTCTATGGACGGTGGTGATTACTTAACATCACGTGACCCATCAGTTCGTTTGCCTCTTTTGATATAAAAAAAAAAAAAAAAAAAAAAATGCAAAACGTTAATTTCAATTTTTTCAATGTCAATTGAAATACACCTTTTCTTCATTACTTTGCATATGTTAGTTAGTCCTTTACAGTATCTCGTTCAGCCCAAAGAACATTTGCCAGGTTTAATAGAAAAAATACCCTAAAAATTAACTTGTAATTCAAGCGAGCAAAGCTACAAACACAGCAGAAATGTTTTTGTTTTCACAGATATATTCAGTTTTTCCGCCTTATGCCGCTATATTGTTAAAATAAGAAGATATAATGCCAGTGAAATAATATAATAAGCTCAATCTCAATCAATGGAAACAGGAATCCAAAATGGTATAGAGAAAAAGATAGAAAAATATATAGATATTCGAGTGTACCCTGGCCTATAACATGGCGCGAAATTGAAGGCAGTACCTCCAACGCGGATGTATTTGCGCCGTATTTATAGAAAAAATATATCCTGGGAACCAAAAACTAATCTCTAGAGATCTCGGTCCGACCGATGCGGCACACGTGTGGAATGTACGCTCATTGGTGGATCGTGACAATAATGAAAAACATTGAAAAGGCTCGTGGACAGTCTCCAGTAGTTTGCTGAAGCTGTCAAAAAGTGTTAGAACAATAGCATAGTCATTAAAAAAAAATGAAAACAGTACAACAACAGAGTTCAGCAGAAGCGAGTCAAGAGATAGTCCGATAGCGCGATGCGACAAAAGAGATTTACAAATAATATGCAGCAGGCTATAAGAAACAATAGTACTGAGACAATAGTAATTAAGCCACATGTGATCGATATACTTTGAATAGAGCTAGGCTGCTATACATGCTATGGGTGGTAGAGCCACGCTTAAAATATTACTGGCTTCAGCATGAATGGGTCGACTCGTCCGGGGTACCACCACCCTCTCACAGAAAACCGACGTGAAGTAACAGTGCTTGCATTGTTGCATTTCGTTCGGTCAGTAAAAGCGCCATAGGCCCACCTCTCCTCACCTTCCTACTCTCCTCTTCGTTTCCCCCCTCCCCCGCAACACAGGATGGCAACGCACCTGCGACTCCACTGGTGTTGCAAATGTATATGGACGGTGGTAATCACTTAACATCTCGTGACCCACCTGTTCGTTTATCTCCTATGATATAAGAAAATATATACTACCACCTCAATTTATTCACAATATCTATATTGTACAGTATTAAAGATGTTTTTACGCAAAATCCTTTCTCGAATTACACAATTCTTTCTAAATGACAACCCATTGAGAATACTAATTATATATGAGTAGTCCGAGCTAAAGTATAAACACCATTGTGTTTAACCTGTGACACGATTGCATAAATTTACTGAACCGGTAATGAGGTGAACTCGTCGCGAATTCGGTCAACAAAGGCGACCATCCCATCTCCATACCAAATTCGTGGGCTTTTGATAATGAGGCATAAGCATAGCTCTCTGTAGTCTGTTGAATAAAGAAATGTTATAGTACATAAGTATTATGTTCTATTTTTCATTGATTTAATAGATATGGCTTTACATTTTAAAATTACTTGAATACAATTTTAACTGTTCCTAATATTTTACGTTATTTTTCAAGATCTTCAAATTTTGTAAATGTAAAATATGAAAATCAAAAAATTAAAAAACTTCATGGATGGCAAAATTTCCAATCTGTACTGAGTATATAAAAACTGGAAATGTAAAAAAAATTGAACATGTTACATGGTCGATTAAATTTGAATTTAGCTAACTTTGAAATGTAACGATACAAATTGTCCAAATTATACACCTAAAACTTTCCCACTTTATCTACTGATCAAAACCGCATGAAATCCGTTCGTAGTTTTTGAGTTTATAGCGAACAGACAGACAGACATTACAGAGGACTTTGTTTTATATGCAGTGATACTTTCATATCCTTTTAGCAAAGTATTATTTTAAGATTACAAACTGTCACTCCAATATTATTATTTGTATAAATAAGAAAAATATTTTACAAAACAAATTCGTAGGACCGTTTTGTAACTTAAGGAACATTCAACGAGGGTCATGAGGATAAGTATTGAATATTTTTTACTCGGAACAGAAACTTCGCGAGATTAAATGTTCCGTATAATTTAACGAGCTCGCCATGGGAACGATGGGACACAACATTTTCTTTGAGTACAAGATATTGCGGTGGCAATTTATGTTTTTTTTGCTGTTCAATTTTATCGATCACGACAATTTTTCCTTGTTGATTCAATTCGAAGTCCCTAAATGGGTAAGACAATAGAGATGAATGAGAGTGGCCTATAAATAAATCAGTTTTCTTTAGCGTAGGTTTTGCGGTATGGTCTGAATATATATGCGAAAAGGTCGCGACTCTGCCATTGGTTTGTAGTGTGTTAAATATCCAACAGTGAAGAAGCTTACAAGATTACATAACATCGACCACCAGCAATGGACTACGGATCTCTTGGTGATCACCGTTGTTTATATTCTGCTATTCTTGCCATCAAACATATAACAGTCTCTATTTCGTGTTGCCATTAAAAAAACGAAATATTATTAATGGAGTGCGAAGATCTTGATGAATGCCGTTGTTTATATTGTATTGTTCTTACCATTAGACATTAAAAAAAATTGTCTTGTTATAAAAAATAAATATAATAGTTTTACATTACACTATATTTAATCGCTATCAATCCAAGCGAACGGTTTTGCAAAACTGTAAAATATTGGCGTACTTTTAATAAGATGAATAAAATAAAAAAATTGAACGGATTCTTTTAAATTTTCTAAAATATGTATATTATTTTACATATAAGCCTATAAAAATATGTTAAAGGAATAAGCATGACTATACTCTGAACATGAACCTACACTCTGGGACCGTGGAATTGGAATGCGTTCAACCTTTGTAAAGAACTCTTAAGCTGTCTAATTTGGTAATGTGATCTGCATGTAAGTATTTTTTTTTTTTTCGAAATGACTACGTTATTGACCCAGCAAGGTCTTAACAGCTTCACCGGACCACTAAGGCAAGCGCTTAAGCCACTCAGCCGATTTTATTTTGGCAACCAGCTCAAGAGTGCACGGCACACCTCGGCTTGGCTGTTGCCTGTTGCATGCAAATTCGCGACCTATCTTAGCTAACTATTCATATATGTATGAGTTGTTGAAACGTATATGTGTACCAAGCATACACGCCTCAACAACTCCTCCATATATTTATTATCGGATAATTCAGAGTTTTCCAGTTCGATTAGGGAAAAAAAGTAAACCCTTCCACTCTCATGTGTAAGCGTGTAAGCGTGCACGTGTGTGGGGGTGGTCGTGTAGTATTGTAGCAGTGATGTATATTAGTGTGTCACCGTATTACGCAAGGGCATGTAAGTATCTTATGCCACATGGGAACGTTAACATTAACATCCTTATGGTAATGTATTCTTCTGGTAGCGAGTAGGACTGCGTACAATTTAATAATTCTTAGGCATGTCATAGCATTCTGTTTTATTTTAATATTTTGTATTCAATGTTTAGTAAAGTAAAAATTACTGTAGGCGCGTTGGGCTGTATTTTTGGCAGGAGATAAATTTACAAGTTCATGTCGTGGCATTCTAATAACATTACAAGTTGATATTTTGCAGCACATCATGCTTTGGATTGATTAATAAACTTTATAAAAATGTATATAACTATTGCTCCGAGTGCCAATAGATAAGGAATCACACTAATGTTAATAATTTCAATAACTTTAAAATTTAAATATTGTCATTCACACCATAAAAAGAGAATACAGTATTTACATTGTTTTAAATTTTGACTTCTGTCGATAGTTCTTATGACTGTCTCAACTTTTTAAATTGGTTGGATCATTTGTGTACTTTTACTTGTCTTATATACCCTATTTAAGAAAGAATCCACTATTCATAAATTGTGGTATATCTAGCAAACGCGAATACTGGCAGATCATGTAGCACACGCACTTGCATTTCGCCAAGCAGATGTTAAGCATACTAGTGGGTGCCCAGTGGTCGATATTCGACCATAGTTCATTGATTTTTTTAAGTTTGTACTTTATTAGAGTTCTTTTGTCAAAGGGTATACTTCTATAATCAAAGGCTTCTATATCATCATGACTACTCAGTTATTTGCCACTTTTTTAAATTATATAAACATAAAAATCTGTGTCTAAATGAAAACAAATTAATTATAAATTTGAAAGAAAAAAGAGGTTACATACGGTGGTAAGGATCTCAAATTTTAAATAAAACTTTGCGAAAATAAAGATATTTATCACAACTCATGACACAATTTATATTCTTTCATGTCATCATTGAGTTACTGACCGAGCTCTGTCTAGAGTGTATTTTTTCATTTGTATTTTATATTTTGTCGGTACTTTTAAATGTTTTAAATATGGTAAGGGTATAAATAGGGTAAAGAGAATTAGCCATTATCTAATCTGCCACATTCCTTTTAATTAATCTAGATCGCGAAAATATCGAATTATTTACAATTGTTACAAAAATAAAACAAATTATTTGACAAGTAAACCTTTTAAGAAATACTTTTTATTAGTAAATTCCAAACGACATTACAAAGAAAACAACGTGGCTAATAGATTTAAAATTTTCCGTTCGTTGTGATCTCAAAGCCTCGACGAAAATATGAGCAAAGTTTTGAATACGATCAGAAGATAAAACTCACGGAATAATTCCACTTTATTCCAACTTTTGGAAGCAATAAAGATTTAATTTAAATAATACAAGAGCGTGCGGGGAGTCCAAAAATTTTGCCATAAACTTTTAGTATTAGATGAATAGATCTTTAATTGAATTATTAATTCTTCTTTTTTTCAGCTGCAAGACGAAGTAACTGCAGAGTGCCTGATGTTAACTACAAGAGAATACAAAATCCAGGAGGATTATTAAAATATCTACAATCTTTTAGCCATCGTCGTTGTCATGCATTTAAAAACAGTCAAACTCTGAGAAATCCACAGTTCTATATTTTTCCCACAAACAGTAATGTTCTTGTAGAACATTTCTCAGGTTCAGGTTTCCTCACGATGTTTTCCTTCACCGTCAGTCGACACTGTTACCAATTTAAATTAGTAAATGTACGTGAATTACGAAAAATTCGTTGGTACATGCCGGGGTTCGAACCTGCGGACATCGAAAAAATATTCCACCGTTCAAACCACTAGGCCACATAGCATAGCATAGCATAGCATAACATAACAGCAATTCAGTCAGTTATTACCTACTTTAACACAGAATACATACAATTAGATCCTGAAACACGACATAAGGATCACAATTCACCTGGACACAAATGTCACATTCTATCGCCTAGATATATTGTTAAAGTATTTGGTTTACACTAGTTAAAGAAATTACCCTTTACCTTCTTGCTTTTTATTTACTAGTAATTCTATTTTATGTGATTTTTTAAGTAATTTTTGACGTGATAAATTCTTTAGATGCGTTGAGCAGTATATTGGTTGGAGATAAATTTGTAATTTCGTGTCATGACATCCTACGTCAACATTACCGGCCGTATTGCGCTTGTGCGACTTGCGTCAGACTAGCGACGCGTAGTAGTATATATAGTATGATATTTTGTAGCTCATCATACGTTTCATTCATTAAATATACTTTATAAAAATATATATAATTATTGCTCCGAGTGCCAATATATATGAGAACCACACTAATGTTAATAACTTCAATACACAAATTTTGAAATTTAAATATTGACCTTATGCCTGCTCGCCATTTTTTTTAATTACGTACGTCAATTCATATTCACTACGCGATCTACGAAGTAAAAGCACTTTACTCGAAAACTGTAATAGGAATAATTTAAAGCAAACTTTTCAAACCACTTGATAGTGTTGCCACGAAACGCTGTGACACTTCGAAACTGGACGGCTGCCAAATTTTCCACAGGCGATATTACACGAAAACCGTTTTTCCCCTTAGAAATGAATTCGTTTTTAACACCCTATCGAATAAAACGAGCTGTTAGAATATAAGGACGTGGGAGTTCGATTCCTGAACAATAACATTTTCAATAAAGATTACTTTATTGTAATGGATTTAAGTGCTCCAAGGAAAAAAAATAATAATGGAGATGTAACGTATAATTCTTAGTTGTTAATGGTTATATTTATTTACTAGCTTCTGCCTGCGACTTCGTTCAACATTGGCCTAAAACTTTAACTCGCGACTTCGTGTAGAAGGTGAAAATATTTTTAAACAATACACACGTTACCGCGATTTTGAATCATTCTTCATTGGTGCTACGCATCTATTGGTCTTAGCGTGATGATATATGATAGGCATATTCGATAAATGAACAATATAACACTGGAATAATTTTTCAAATGGGACCAGTAGTTCATGAGATTAGCGCGTTCGTAGATAAAAGTTTATATTAAATTCAATTCATCATTATATATTATAAAACAAAGTCCTCTGCCACGTCTGTCTGTGTATCTGTCTGTATGTTCGCGATAATTCAAAAACTATTAAACGAAGTTTTATTGAGTTGTCCTTATTACATTCTATTATCTTTAAGGAAATTTTTGAATTGAAACTGAAACCATATAGTGCATGCTGTGACAGCATTTAAAGACTAATACTTATATATTTTTCGTAGGTAGAGTTAATTCATGTATATTGTATTGACCATTAGATGTCCTTAAATAAATATATACTATAAGACAAGATAAATACGTAAAGATGTTATGCAAACTCTAGTATGTAATTACCCAAATGCCCCGAGGTGTTCCAGTAAATTGTCGAGAAACGTTCTAAATACGGAGACCCCGGGGCACTCTCAACCTATTAAAGTTAATCCTGTCTAAAACAGTTGTGCTAGATATATTTTTGTTTTCAAGCTAGTTTGTTCATTAGTGACCAACTTGTATGCCGGAAAGGACTTAGGAGCGAACCCTAAAACACCTTGAACTTTCGGTATAAGCCGTATGGTATAGTATAGTAGTAGTTAGTTAAAAATCCATTTATTCCTTAAATACCACATATAATAGTCTTTTTTTATATCATGTAGGAGGCAAACGAACATACGGGTCACCTGTTGTTAAGCGATCACCGTTCATAGTCTCTAGCAACCCAGAGGAGTCGCAAGTTGTTTTTATGGAGTGATGAACTATTTATTATGATGCTTTCGACGCTGTTCCAAATTCATATGCATTACTTCCACTTTTTTTACTGTTCCACTGTTTGCCAAACATAGCAAACTCGTGACAATTATATTATTTTCTAGAGTCTTCTCATTGTATGGATTGGAGCTTTGGATTCGGTTACGGTTTTCCCTAAGGCCTTTAAAATGAGACTCTGCAAAAAGATATTGAAGTACACATTTCTTTGTTGATAACATAACAATAATGCCTCTAGTATCGCAGATGTCAATAACCGATGAACACATTTTACCATTAAGTAAGCCATCTCTATGTTAAATACTATAGTGAACGTTACTTTGCACTTCAGTCTGAAATTGGCCGCTACTACGTCTCACTGCAACAAAATCGTACCGTAAGTTCGATATAAATATTAGTGCTTCAAACTACCATTTATTATTCATAATCAATGCCTATCGGACTAGCAAAACGCAGCACAGCTGACAGCTGCTGTCATGCATCACTTGTCAAGTATTGGAGCATCAGTACGTGTTTGTAATTCGCTATCGCGTCACAAGCATTGTTTCACATGCATGCATAGTAAAATGAGCATAACTGCGTGATACTCTGTATTTAATTCTTATTTAGTACCAGAATTACAAATTAGACCACTCGCTACTAAAACTAGTGTTATAATAATTTTCCTATTTCCGACATAAGTATTCAGTGCTTAGTGCAGCCACTAAATTAAAACTAAATACTGAGAAAATATTACACAATTGTAATTATATTAGTGTAGTGTATGCGATACAGCATACATACGCTGTCTCGTGTGTTCCCGTGTTGGTAAGCAAATAGCAAACGTCATTGTCACGAAAGCCGCGGGCGCGTGTAGACGATTGTGCTATAATTACGCATACGTGAACATTGTCGAGCCGGTGTGGTGCACAAAGGATACCCTACAATTAGGATACTAGTTTTCGGAAGTTTGTTTCTATGCTATGCCCAACAAATAATTCGGTGTGATAATAACACAAATTCTAAAGCGGTCCAAATCACTTACATGTATTGTATTTACTTTAACCCTACTCGAGTTATTTAAAATTACTCTTTACCCACATTTACTTTCATTCACGTTAGCCCTTGACACTGGTCAGTAAACTCGTCATCTAAAAGAGCGAATAAACAATATAAACATGAAGTTTCTTCAAAGAGCCTTATTTATTTTAGCTTTGCTTTCAGTAAAGTCATTTTTATGCAAATAATTAGGACTAAAAATATAATCTCGAGCATGCCTTTGTTGAATATATCGTTTTTGCGAGACTCTAACCATGCTATTGTTGTTTTCTAAAAATATGCCCCTTTTCTGTAGGCTTGCGTTTCAAACACAACTTGCCTTATACAAGGTAAGTTAATAAAAAATATTCTGTGCCTACACTAAATATTTTTTGTAAGAGTTACAGTAAAGGAGAGAAAGAGCCGTGGTTGGTCAACCACTGGTCTACGCTACCAGTTATTTCAATTCGATGCAAAAGCTACACCTACTATATAAATTGACTCTTTAGAGAATGAATATATACTAACGTAATACGCAAGAAAAACTTTCTGATATGTTCAACATAAGTACACAAACTTACTTTTCGTTTTGAGGCACAAATCTGTACGACATTAACTAAAAAAAATATTATAGCTTAATAAATAATCATCCGGAAGACTTATCAAATCAAGTAGACAACCTGAAAATACAGAGAATGAAGTCACCTTAAACCATTATTGCCTGTAATAAAATCAAGCTCATTACTTTTACGAGTGTATAATGCAATAAATATAATTTACATTTTTAGCGACAATTTTATCCTACACTAGCTGTGCCCGCGGCTCCGAACGCATTTATTATTATTGTAAATAAATCATTCAGTTGTATCAAAAAATATTCTAGTATTTAAATATTCTAGTATTTAAATGTATACATATACCAATTTACATCATAATCGTCTGAACAGTACAAGAGTGCTAGAGCTACAGCAGCACTTGGTGGTAAGTTATAGTCAAATGTGTTGAAGTACCAAGATCCATATTTAAAAATACTAACTTCTATCCTCCAGAGTGGAGTCCTTAAAAACGCTGGTAGCGCGATACGGTGATTCTGTATTCACTGGCTCACAACATATACAATACTCTATATACATTTACACACTCACGCACATTCACACAATAAGAATTATGTTTCCATTTAAATTTATGGTTACGGCTCATGCTTTCAAACTCGATACTCGAGTAAATTACAGTGATACGTTATACGTTTCAAAACTGATGATTTCAAGTCGAGATAATCATGGTAGCAGAAAAGAAGAAAAAATCAAAGAAGACGAATTGAAAACACTGCTCGATGAATATTCGTGCCAAATGAAAGAAGTACTAGCAATATTAATAGAAATGACTCGATAAGCCACTTCAAAATGCTTCAAGGGCATGTGTATGGTTCAAAGTTATCATCCAGCATGTCAATACTAGTCATATGTCGCAAAAGTGGTCAGTTGCAAACTCTAAAAAGTAAATAAAAAAAAATTAACCCACTTCAATATCAATCAAAAACCCATAAAGCTAAAAAGCGGAAAATAAATAGTATATTAAATTAACTAAATAAATAAAACATATGTATATACAAAATGTGCGCTACCTAGAGATGTATTGGAAGTCGGTGAAATAATAATCAAAATCGGTTCACCCAGTCCAAAGTTATGAGGTACCATACATTAAAAAGATACAGTCGAATTGAGAACCTCCTCCTTTTTTGAAGTCGGTTAAAAGGAAGGTCTTACTCCTCCCGCCGTACTCTCCAGAGGTCGTCCCTTCCGACCAGCGTCTTTTGGCAACCTGCCGGGTCAGTAAATCGGTTAAGAAACAGAAAAAGAAGGTGTTCTTACTTGTTTTGTCTCAGGCTATTTAAGTATTGAAAAAGATTCCTCAGTATTTATGTCGAATTATACACAAAAACCTAACCTCAAAAATACCTATATATATTTTTTCCTAAGGATATTTTTTTCTTTTATACGCTTAGAGTAACGCTTTACGATAGGAGAGAGTTGATTGTGGCAAATAAAACGGTAGCTAAAATGACCAACGTGACACGGTCCCCAGGAAACATACACGTTCCAAAAGACTACCTTTCAAATTGGAAATTAGAGGAGGTCATTTTAATTTGGCACGTAATGTGCCAACACGATTCGTGACCATTAAATGCGGTCACCGCTGCCTGTGCACGTTTTTGCGGTTTTTAGGGAGTAAAAGAAACGAGCAAAAGAACATTTGTATTGCATTTTTTGTTATTTTGTTGTTTGTACTTTATTGGTTAGTAAGTTTTGTTCTTTTATTTATTGTCGTTTTTGTGAGATTTTCATTAGTTCGTTTTCTTCTGTCTCATTTTGTAATTCTTTGTATTAGCTTCTTGATAAACTTGAGACTTGCGATTTGAACATAATCCAGGAGTAGATGTATAATGTAGTAGTGGTAGAGCCACGCTGAAGTTATTATTGGTTTCAGCATGAATGGACCGCCTCGCCCGGGGCAGTACCACCTTTTCACAGAAAACCGACGTTAAGTAACAGTGCTTGCATTGTTGCGTTTCGTTCGGTCAGTGAGAGCGCCGGAGACCCATCTCCCCACCCATCTTCCCTCCTCTCTCCATTTCTCTTCATTCCCCCTAAGACAGGTTGGCAACGCACTTGCGACTACTCTGGGGTTGCTAGTGTCTATGGACGGCGGTGATCGCTTAACAACAGGTGACCCGCATGTTCGTTTGCCTCCTATATGATATTTAAAAAAAGATGACAAGGATGTGAAAACTAAAGTTAACAAATATCATTATGCCGTATTTCAGATATGTTCAGATAAAAAAAAAACATGAAATTTGTCATATATGTAACATACAATAGACTAAAAATAAGAAGATAATAATAATAAAATAAATGTATATACCATGTTTTTAAAATAAACTAATGCTTTAAAATAGATTTCTCTCATCCTCACAACGGTTTAAAAGCCCATAGAAATACCTATGGTAAATCCTTACAGATTATTCCGAAAATTCACAATTGTGAATAGTAATGAAAATACTTGTTATAGAAATGGTTGTGTCTACAAACCTACCTAAATGTGTCTACCTAAAAGTTGTTTGAATCGTAATAATCTTTCAATTCCTGTAACACATTTTCATGTCTTTAAAACATTTGTTCTTTTACAAGACTATTTTTATATAGGAACCAAATAATTGCAATATTCGTATCCAATACAGTATGATAAACGACGTAAACATTAATCAATAGATTAATTTTCTCTCCCCATCCTGTAGTCACGTCGGGACCTTTTAATATTTGAACAACCTGTATATTGAACTAATGTTACAATTCAGTAAACAGGTCTCGGAACACGGAAAGATTTTTGTATGTTACATTTTTTAATATTTGTTTTAACGACCTCTTTAAATTTATTTTATCGACGTAGCCAACATTAAACCTATTTTATATGAACAAGGTATATAAACATTTTGATTATTTTCTTAAGTTCAAAACAATCGATTTAAAGTGTCATTATTTCAGGTGCTTTATTCCTTTCTACACTATAGGTGTTAAGGATAGCGAGCATGTGAAACTCAGTCTTAGTGACATTGAATAGTTTTAAATAGTGAATAGGAATAGCATGTGAAAGCGCGTAGATTTATTACCCTTTAGTTGCAGTACATATTGTTTTAGTTTGTAGAAACAGTGTTAGCAATAAGTTATATGGACAATAAAGAATGAATAGATTTATAATTTATTAGGGATAAGTATTGTTTGAAACTGTGCAAGATGCAATAAATTTATGTCAATGCTACAGTCTAGGGAGATAATGACAAAAGAACGAATCCATGTGCCTTATTTCTCAAACGTGTCAGAACTTGTAATTAAAACACATTATACAAATATTACGGATAGAGGTGATTTACGACCACCTCATTATATTCGTAACATTTATTGGTCCTTCGAGCCGGATAAAGAACGTAATATTATTGGTCCTTCGCGAATCGGATAAAGAACGTAATATTTATTGGTCCTTCGCGAGCCGAATTTGTAAGCTTCACTTCAACAATAATCAAGGACTATTTCTTGGCCCTTTGAGAACCGGATTGAAGAAAAGAAACAGCGATTCGAAGAAAAGACAAAAACGTCAAGAATTCTGTGAGCATCCATGATCGGCGTACTCAAAATGGTTATTACAAGGAACCAGAGCAAAGCAATGGAGGCACATGAGACGACGACAAGAGTTTTTGAAGAATCACCGCTATCTTCAGATGATCAGCAAACGGAGGGAGTATCACGATCGTAAAGCACGCCCCTCGTACTAACCACTCAAACAAGCCAAACAAGAACAGGCTGTCTTTCACCGCCAGGCTGACAACGATCGACAATGAGCATGACGATGCGATCACAACTCGCCGAGCTAGAAACGGCAGAAAAGCTAGCTAATATACGGCGAGAAGAACTACGTATAGAGGCCGAATTTCTGAGAAAACGACTCGCCTTAAAGCTCACATCGATTCGTAACGAAGCAAAGGATAAACGCGAGCAACTGTTTAAGAAGTCAGATGAACGAATCCACCGCGTGGATGACTGGCTGTACTCGCAATTCGATGCAGCACGGGGGGAGCAATTGTCATGCAAACGTATCGACGCTCAAGAAAGCGAACGCAGGCTAGAACGACACGCCCGTTCGCCATCACCGTGCAAACGTATCGATGTACAGGAAAGCGAATGCAGGCCAGAACGACGCGCCCATTCACCATTATCATGCACACGTATCAACGCACAGGAAAGCGAACGCAGGCCAGAACGACGCGCCCGTTCGCCATCACCGTGTAAACATATCGAAGTACAGCACAGCGAACTCAGGCCAGAACGACGCGCCCGTTCGCCGTCAAGATGCAAGCATATCGACGTACACGAAAGCGAACACAAGCCAGAACGACGCGCGTATTCTACATTATCGTGCAAACCTATCGAAGTACAGGAAAGCGAACGCAGGCCAGAACGACGCGCCCATTCGCCATCATTGTGCAAACGTATCAACGTTCAAGAAAGCGAACGCAGGCCAGAACGACGGGCCCGTTCGCCATCACTAAGCAAACATATCGACAAACAGCAAAGCAAACGCAGGCCAGAACTACGTGCCCGTTTGCCTTCACCGTCGCAGAGTAGCGACACGAAACAATTTAAACAAGACGCGCTCGGCGGGCCGCGTTTACCGACATCAATCGACGCTGATAATAAGGTGAAACAAATATTCGGTGAGACTATCCAGCGAAGCGGTGACGTACCGTTTGAGCTACACACACGATCGCTTATACAGCTCGGCGGCAGTGAAAGAAAATAACCGAGTACAATCTACAAAAGCCGGAACGCACGACGAATGGTTGTATCAACTTGAGAACATAACAAGACTGCGGCTGTCGTGTTATTACAATGTATCAACGATAAAGCAACTAGAACTGCACATAATGTGCGATGTGAGTGAACAGATTTATGTGACGGCGGTGTCTTGTCTCGCGACATACAACAACAGTCGCGGACACGTCGTATTGGTGGCATTAAAAGCGAAAGTCACACCTAGACGCACGCTAACGATTCGCGGCAAGAAATACAAGCCGCAGTCGCTAGGGTGCATTTGAACGACACTATTCGCCTTGAGCACCACCTAGAAATCACTCGCACATTACACGGTACAGATTCGAATGTCCTGGTACGTTGGATGCGGAATAACAAGCACAGATACTAGCCATATGTTAAACTTCGCCTCGGAGACATATACAGGCTCCCCAAAAAGAAGCTGTATAGATGGTTAGCAACCAAGCTAAACGTCGCGAATGATGCGACACAATTACCGGATGCAGAAATCGATACCGACGACCGATGGTTTACGGAACCGTGCTTCCTTATTCACATAAAATGCGGTTGGACTATAGAATATACACCACCGCAAGAAGACGTCGATGAAGCCGTAGTGATACAAATGATCGTGTCACGTAAAGTAGTGCCACCGGATATCGCGCGATTTTCATCATACGAACGACTGCTGAAAACTGTCGCGACAATGTTTGTCTTCGAGAACATATGTCGTCACAGAGCGAGACGTATCGGAAAAGGACATATTGAACATACCGACAACGTTGTGTTACAACAGACACAAACTGAGAGTTTCGGCAACGACATAGAGCGCTTAAAACGATGCAAAATGATACCGCGAACAAGCCGTGTCTACAAGCCGCATACGAAAATAAAACAAGACGGTACGCTGCATATGCGTGGACAGATCGGAGCCGCAAACGTACCATCAAGTATCAAACAATTATACATATCAACATACATTAGTCGACGAAGAGACAAGCGATGGATCGCCTTGTTTACGTGTCTAACTACAAGAGCAAATCATCTAGAGATCGTTTCAACAGATTCAGTGCCAGCGCTACGGCGAACGAGAAGAGGTTGGCTGACTGTTATGTGTAGCGATATCGCTACGAATTTTCGCGGCACGGGAAATGGACTACGCGCCGCCTACGTCAAAAGGGTGCCTGCACTACGAGAGGAGGGACTTCGACGCTGCAGGGATTGCCTTTACATTCCGCTCGGCGCACCTACTCAGAGAGGTGCACGGGAGCGGCTAGTGATGTCGGTGGAAATAGCGCTACTCGTTATACTGAAAGAGAGAGGTGCCGAGAAAAGAAGCGCCTCATACTGCGCTCACAGAGGTCGAGAATTCGATTAGTGTACGATGTCTGACCCATGTGAGCGCTACCTCGGTACATGGAACGCTACACCGGACCAGAGGGAGGAGTGCGGAGCGCCGACATGTAGACACGGAGCGACCTGTTCCGGCACCCGACATCAAAGCTCGCCGTCCTGGAGATAGAGGCTGCGCAAGCTACGCCGGGGGGAGAACTGTTAAGGACAGCGAGCATGTGCAACTCGGCGTTAGTGACATTGAATAGTTTTAAATAGTGAATAGGAATAGGATGTGAAAGCGCGTAGATTTATTACCCTTTAGTTGCAGTACATATTGTTTTAGTTTGTAGAAACAGTGTTAGCAATAAGTTATATGGACAATAAGGAATGAATAGATTTATAATTTATTAGGTATAAGTATTGTTTTAAATTGTGCAAGATGCAATAAATTTATGTCAATGCCACAGTCTAGGGAAATAATGACAAAAGAACGAATCCATGTGCCTTATTTCTCAAACGTGCGCATCCTAGGGGTCTCGGTCGAGCTGATTTCGACTTTAAGCGAGCCACACGCGTGGACCGCATGTATCAGCCCATTACAGCTGCGAGACCTTTAAATAAGAAACATGAACTTGTTCAAAAACAGTAACATCATAGACTCTGATCGGAACGGTCACCGAGTAGACTCTGAACGATAGAGTTTACTCGGAATATTGACACGACAGAGTCTAATAAGATCGCTAGTTTGAGTGGTTTTATCGATACATTATATTCGTGATAATAGTATTATAAGAACTTGTAATTAAAACACATTATACAAATATTACGGATAGAGGTGATTTACGACCACCTCATTATATTCGTAACAATAGGATAGAATTAAAAAACAAAATTAAAAATTGAGTGCGTGCCAATGTTATATATCTTAAGAGATTTTTTTCTTTTGAGCGACTAATAGACAGATTTGAAAAATAGAAGTTTTAGTCTATTTATTGAAAAAAAATACGAATTTAAAGTTAGAAAGTTAGGATCCTTAGGGGTGAAGGGAATATCATACAAAATGTAGGCCAGAAAGCACGTTAAACGAAATCGAATGAATACTGTTATGCGTCGCGGCACGTCAAGGGTCAAAAGCGAGTTCGTTCTCGCGATGAAATCCAAACAGCACCGAACTGTGAATGCTTATTCCCGTATAATTGATCTAACTGTGCTGTCAGTGGTTAGAACTGTACGAAAGTAAAACTCAAATAAACTTTTTCGTTATATACTACTCCTATTTTATTTTTCTGTTCGCTTCGTATAAATATAGTCTACTTTGTCAAAAATTCCAAATAAAACGAATATTATGAAGGTATTTATTACAATTTCAAAAACAACGATTTGTGGTTGGAAAACAATATCAATTAGCAGATACATTTAATCAAACCCGCACGGTGTGGTTAAGAATTCTGATGTACAGGGATTTCCAGTGGAATTCAGAATACAGGTATTGTTTCTATTTTCAATCAGTTATACACTATATTATTTAAGTATACTTGTCATACTTGAACGTCAAAGAATTTAAACAATGATTAGATTAAAATAAAAAAAAATGCATAAAACATACCCTATGTCCTTTTCTGTACCCGGACAACAATTATGCAAAATTTTCATGTTGATTAATTAAATAATTGGTAAAAGTGTAAACAAAGAAACTCACATTCACATTTATAATATTAGTTACGATTAGCTTTAACATTGTTACGAATATAGAATTTTTTTTTTTTTTTTTTAGGTGGTATGGCCACGCTGAAGCTACTATTGGTTTCAGTATGAATGGGTCGGCTCGCCCGGGGTAGCACCACCCTCTCACAGAAAATCGACGTGAAGTAACAGTGCTTGCATTTTTGCGTTTCGTTCGGTCAGTGAGAACGCCGGAGACCCATCTCCCCTCCCCTCTCCTTTCCTTTCCCCTCTCCCTTTCGCTCCATTCCCCCAAACACAGGCTGGTAACGCACTTGCGACTCCTCTAAGGTTGCTAGTGTCTATGTATATGTCTATGACGGCAGTGATCGCTTAACAACAGGTGACCCGCATGTTCGTTTGCCTCCTATATGATATTAAAAAAAATGATCATGATAACCATAGGCTTTGACATAAATATTGGTCTTGTAATAGTGTAATTTTATCAGTTAATCACAAAAACTATAATTCTATGCAACTAAAAAAAATAATTAAAATAAGCTAATAAAGAAATATTTAATCTCAATTGTTAACATATAAACGTGCAAAAAAACAATGATTTTCCCATAAGTAATAATAAAATACGCTATGGAGCACTAATGTGAAAGGAATCAGTACAATGGAAAGACCCATCAGTTATGATTTTTCACCTGTCTCTTTCAATAGATATAGATGTTCGACCTTTTTTGTTCGAGATAACAGACCCTATTATATACTCACCTGGCATTCCCTCTTGAATGTGTATTGTTGAATATGAAACGGAATTTTGCTGTATACATAATCGATGAAACATAATTTATCGTATCCCTGTGTATATTTAGTTAGAAAATTATTATACAAAGGCACAGGTCGATCGCAAGTGCTTTTTTGAATCGATCTCGACAAAAAAATGCTGATGTAAAACTATTCACAGATTTTCATTTTGGTATGTAACTAAATAGATAACTATAATGTATTTGATCCACAATTATGCCAGAATAACTTATGACTTTCTTTTATCGTTTTCAGCGGGAGTTACTTACACCTATCTATACGACAATCCTGTATCACACATACTTCTAACTACTTACAAATTCAACTACTAGCGTTTGAGGTCATTAGTAATACCCCCGCTATAGTCAATAGCGCGGTATCACAGGTCAATAGTGGCTCCCCTGATACATACTTTACACATATGTGCGTTGATTTAATATTATATTTTCTGGGTTTTTACAACGTTATAAAAATAGTATACATATATTCTTTTCAGGGTTGTCATCATGTTTTTAAGCTAGTTTAGCTACGTACAACATCCAATTTGAAAATCTGTCGCCAAGCATCTATGCGTGGGCTCCGACAGCCGCATTTTAGAATCAGTCTCTCTAGGTTTATTGTTACCATCTTAGATTAAATAAATTAATATTTATCTATACTAATATTATACAGAGGTAAAGTTTGTGAACTTGTGACGTTGTAGGGGGTAATCACAGGAACTACTGGTTCGATTTCAAAAATTATTTTAGTGGTACAATAGCTAATTTATTGAGAAAGGTTATAAGAGTATATATCATCAAGCTAAGACCTATAGAAGCGGAGCACCGACGAACAATGTTTCAAAATTTGGAATTTGAGAGCATCCGTGTTTTAGCGTTAGCCCAAAGTAAACATTAGTACGCGGACAAATTCGCGGGCAGGGGCTAGTACTATATATTAATTTAAAGTATAACTTGAGTATCAAAACAAGAGGATGTTTAAATACAGAGCAATAAAATGTTAATTTAAAGACATTATGGAGAAAGTATAGTCGAGTAAAGTTTAAGATTAGTGACGTCAGCCTCATGTGTCGTATTGTAAACATATTAATTTAATTTGTTGCCTTCAGTTTTAAGAAATCAAAGAATGATTTCATTGATAGTGTCGAGGGAAGTTAATGTATTCTTGTTTAAATATAAAACTACAAAAACACATTCCTTTTGTGACTTTTAAATGTTTTAATTTATAATTAACAGGCTTCGTTACACAGAACGAGGAGTCGCTCTTCAAAGAATCGTATTTACATATACTATTAACGTGGTTGTTATATTTTATATTATATTATGTATTATTTTATATTAATATTATATTATATACATTAAAAAGCAATTTTTAGTCAGATGTTAAGATATAAACATCAGAGGGAATAGGCTGTCATATGTGGTCAAATTACTTGTTTCTACACCTCCATTGATGCGGTTTTAATATAGGAAGAGATGTTGACTATATTGTTAGCCGTCTGCGAGTGCAAGAATATAAGGGATACACGCTCAATCGCAGGATTCAAAGGTATACAATCAATTGAGCTGGAAAAGAGAAAACATACACACTTACTTGGCTGATATGCGTCCGATCACTGGTATCAAGGCTGCTGCGATGCAGGGACTCTCATTTCACAGCGCCGAATAATCACGGTATAGCGTCCGTATCTAGTCCGTATAAGGGTCACAAAATATATGTATTTTCACTTGCGGCGTGACTAGAGTATTTGTTCGCGACACAGAGCATTCTTGTATAATGGTGGCGCGAATGCATTCGGGCCTCAAGCGATATGTCAAGGAAAGGATGCTTAGGCGTGAGGAGGAACAAGAGTCACCCTCACGAATTGCAACAAAACTAACGAACTAGAAGATCAAACGTTATTAAAACTCATTTTTGCTGGCGGCTCCACTCAACTGAATGTTGGTACCGATATCTCTCAGAAAAAGATACCATGTGTCCTTATCTGTACCATTGAGCATATAAATATACAAACTCAATTTCGCATTTTGTTAGGATTAGAATAATTTAAAAAAAATAGACAAAACATATCAGATATAGTGAAGTTTATTGCACTTTTCCTCCGAACCATTCGGTTTGCTAAAAGTTTCTACTGTACTATATTATAACTCACAAAGAGTTTTGAGTTTATCGCGAACAGATAGACACACAGACGTGGCAGAGGACTTTATTTTAATAGTTTTAAATTAAACGTAGTGATAAGATAATTAATCAATATTTATTAGTATAGATTTAATATATAAAGTTATATTAGTATAGATATAAAACGGTAAAATTTGTGGCGTTGTAGGGGGTAATCTCAGGAACTACTGGTCCGATTTGAATAATTCTTTTAATTTTATATATATCGAGAATGGTTATAGGCTATATATCATCACGCTAAAACCAATAGGAGCGGACCACCAATGAAGAATGTTTAAAAATCGTTTTTTTTTCCTCTTAAGAGCTGCCGATGCATGTTAACGTTGACCCAAAGTATCTCGCGAAAGAAGTCGCGGCCAAAAATGAGTTATAATATGTATTATAATTAATAAAAAATCAGTAACTACAAAAAAAAATTATCCCATCACTAACACATCGTGAAAACGGTACGTCGCTTACACAGGAACAAGTTCTGCGTGCAATTTGTTGAATTTAATAGTCGCTGTTGACTGCGCCGCGCCGCTGGGCTGTTAACTGAAACAAAGCTATTGTTCACGATTTCGAGTTAGCTGAAGGAATTGTTTAATGAATTGTAAGCAGGTAAAACTTTGAACGTAATTGATACTTAATCTCGTCCAATCGCTATAATTTGAAATTTATATGGCTTCATAAAATCTTCGCGTAACAAATAGTGATGTAGTTGACAATATGAAGTCTTTAAATTTTGGTTAAATACCTCATTTGCCTTACTACTCAATATATAGTTACATTAAATACTGTATACTACATTAAACATATTTTCGATTGAAAATTATATTCAGTTGTTTTTAAATGCTTCATATAAAAACTCACTAAAAGTATTTTGATAGCAACAATAGAAAGTAAAATTTCGAGGTCCCAAAGGTAAAAAAACAATTTGATGATATTTACCAAACAATTAGCCTATGTTATGAGACAACTGTTATTACAAAAAAAAAAAACGTATTAAATACTTGCCATAAAAATGTTACATTTTAAGTGTACCGCGCTCGCTGAATGTTCGCCATCTTGCTCTTTTGTCTCGATTTGGTTAGGTCGGGCTAGAATTGCGTAAAAAGGATAACGCGAATTACCAAGGGCGAGCGCGGTGCATTTAGTACGATACCTTTTAAAAGCAAGTACATATACGTATTTAACTGTTTTGTGATAACACCAATAATGTTTGTTCTAGATATGTAATTATACAATAGTGATTTTTATTCATCTCTGTTATTTCATAGGTAATTAATGAAAAGTGCTATTAATATATAGAGTTTATCGCGATTGCAACTAATTTCCAACTGTTGCAAATACCCAACACTATCGTTAAGGACTTTTTATCATCGTGTTAGTAACACAACAGATGTATTAATTCTTATAAATAACAGGCCGATTAGATTTTTAATATAACAGTTATAAAAAAACATAATTACCTATACAAACTATTACTTATACGGTGTGAAAAATAGCAGATTCGTAATTATCATGCGATAAATTATTTTTCGTTTCATTTTATAAGTAACAGTGACACATGATACGTTCACGAGTAATTTAATATTGTTGTTCGAATAACTAGTTCAAACTTGTAATCCCATGCTACATTATTTAGTGATAGGATCCAATGTTTGTAGGCAGTGTTCACATACGTCACGAGAGACGCGTGCCGTATTTCGACTCATGGGGCCATTAGAATTGATTTGATTGATGTTTCCATTGCATACCTAATGGTTTATTGATTGATGGAATTGTGTTGGCGAAGAAAAGCCATTATGTTTCAAGATATTCGTGTATATAAATGTATGCCAATGCTTTCGGATTTATTACAATTTTGATTTTCATTCTTGTCGTATAAATATGTTTGGTGTAAGATGTTGCCAATATTTCTATTAACTCTTTGGATACATAAATATATTTTTTTAGATATGAACTACAAATCAAGATATTGCTATAAGAATAAATTATAACCGAATACCGCGCATTTTAGTTGCTTTTATATTGTAATAGTTTTCTCATTTTAGAAGAGATTATGCCTCGATTATAACGTGTTTTGAAAACCGCTTTTATTAATGAAGTTTGTTATTTTAGAATGAGCTTGAGCTTCAGGCCAATATTATCTCACATCAACCTGTAAGACACCAACTGCAGGGTCACTAGTCTCTTCCCGAAAGAAAGTGTGAGTTTTTTGTGAGCCTGTGTTGGTGTGGAAGGAGGGAGCGGGAAGGGGAAGAGAGGGAAGAGAGAGGGAGGGAGATGGGCCACCGGCGCTGTCACTGACCGAACAAAACGCAACAATGCAAGCACTGTTACTTCACGTCGGTTTTCTGTGAGAAGGTGCTACTATTCCGGGCAGGCCGACTCATTCATGTTGAAACCAGTTATAGAATCAGCGTGGATTTACCACCTACGACTTAAGTATAATCTTTACGCCAACAGGCGAGGTTTGCTGATTTGTAACTCTTAGGAATTCACAATTCTATATTTTCCTCGACACGATGGTAGTACAAAGACATTTCTTATATTTAAGTTTCCTCACGATGTTTTTATTGACCGTTCACCTATAGTGTTAATAGTTTTAATGTTATTGTTATGAATTTACATGTACACGATTTCCGAAAAAAACTGTCTCAGGTGGGAACCTGCAGACACTATATTGACATTCCACTGGTCAAATCGTTTTGGGGGCAAAACAATAGGACGGTTATATTAAAGTTAAAGTTGGTAATCTGTCATTAATTACCTATATATGTATTCCTAGGTGTATGCGACTGCCAGTCTTGGTTTTTTTTTTACTTTATTTTTGGCAATCAATCTTTCAGATTATTACTGCCACTGTCGAGTAATTAATAATATTACAAGCGTCGTGCGATCACTTCAATATTAAGCGTCGTGTGAGTCAATATTCTAACAAGATGGTGGATCCCTTGTTAGAATCTTCCTGGGAGTTTTTGTGGCATCTCAGAATTTCATGCTCCGTGGTATTATTTTCCATTCACTTCACTTATGCACAATAAACTAACAATATTACGTAAAACTCCACGAAATTTACAAAATATAGAGTCCTATAACATAAGATTATGAATAAAATATAAAATCCACTACATGACAGACTAAGATCCCGCCAAAAACTCAGTCTTGGTTTTTAGTTCCTTTCCCAATATCTAATAAATTAAAAAAAACAAAAGCTAATCGTCATTTAAGGATTAACAATGTACGTCATTTTAGTCAAACTTACAACTAATACAAAACAATGGCCTTAAGTTAATAAATTTGAATACGCTGTCACAGAGTTACCCGATAGTCTGAACATCATGTTCCCGGTAGCTTAACCCTTGTCGTGTAAATTCGGTATCACTGCGGACATGCCACGACGAGTAGGTACGAACATTATTGAGTCATTCCCCTCTATTTCGATCGCACATATTTCTCGTTCCGTCCGAAGATTTATGGAGTTTGCCCTTTTCAGAGAATTTTCAGATGCGTATCCGTCCTCTCGAATGCTCACAGTCGAAATGCATGACAAAGAAATCTTTTAGATATGATTTTCGTTCCGATTCATTTAACTTTGCTTATCCTTTAAGTGTTTTTGAGAATAACGGAGGTCAGCGTCTTGCTTCTTACATATCATATTTTTACGTATGGTGAGTGGAACATATACTTAACTAAATATTACTTACACCTATACTAATATTTAAAAAAAAGTAGTTTGTGAGTTTGTGACGTATATACGTGTAATCTCAGGACCTACTGGTCTGATTTGAAAAATTATATTAATATTATATAGCTCATTTATCGAAAAAGGTTAATAGGTTATCATTACATTAAGACCAATAGAAGCGGAGCACTAATGAAGAATGATTCAGAATCGAGGTTTTTTTTGCATCTTGAGAGCTTCCGCTGCGTGTTAGCGTTAGCCCAAAGTAATTATTCCTCACGGAAGAAGATGCGGGTAGACACTAGTATAACATTAAAGATGTTTAGTAGGAATTCACGAGATATCAATATACTAGGTAAGTCAAAGACGTTACATTCTAAACGTAATAGTCCAAAATCCCAGTGCTGCCAGACAAATTATTTTTAAAAATATGAAACCTAATGTGTTGAGTAGTCTTTTATGTACTTAGAATGCTTGTGCACTCTCAGAATTCGAGTATGGGGGCAATGAAGATATCAGGAGAGACAGATGACTACAAATAAGCTACTTTATTTCAATTTAAATGGTTGATTTTTATATGTCTTGCATAATATCATTCTGAACTAGGATCCAGTATCGCCAGACACTTTCCGAGAGCCACAAATTCTGCCAGACGTTTTAAAACAAACAAAAAAATGAATGAGCTGTACTTACTTTTAAATGCCTTATTTTGTAATATATTATTCATATAAATATTACAAAACTATATTTCATCTGACATACACATTGTAAGGGCAAAACATCTCGTCAGACGTAGTAAGAATATGCGCATAACGACAGACCTTTCTTATATCATTTATATAAGAAAAAAATGTATTCATCTTGGATATGTGTATATCGAATACATGTATATTAATCAACAATAATAAAATACAAAATGGCAACTCGGTTCAACGCAATGGTACTCGAGTTATGTCACGGTTTTGAGTGAACGGGCGTGTTCAAGCCTCTAGCTACACTGCGAATTCTGTAAAGTGCCTGTTGGAAATGTTCACTGCACATTACGCATTATTAAAGCTTACCTCAAGCATACTTTTCATTTCAAACTCATTAAGATACAGTAACTTAGTAATGTTTAAAAATATATAAGAGAATTAGTGTTCAGATTCTTTAATTGTAACACAAGTAAACGAATTTTAGACAAAGAACACTTTTAAGTAGGATCATATAACATTTCGAAATGTAGGTGTGTGTAAAACTTTGGTATGACATTTTAAAAGTATTTTCAACTAGCTGTAGCAGCGTGGAACTTAATGTAAAAAACAGTGATAGATAAAATCAAATGAATGTATTAAGTTCATTAATCATCTACTTTTCTCTCGTACTTAAATCGCGTCATCAATAAAATTACAATAACTTTTGGATAGAGTGAACTTTTTTTTTTCTCGAACTGACTACGCTATTGACCTAGCAAGGTCTTAGCTTCACCGAACTATATAGAGTGAATCGATTGTAATGAAACTAAGGCTAAATGTTACTCGAGGAATATGCTTTATGATTTTCTTGGTGAAGTCTTATCGTGTATGTGAAGCGTATTCAAACGACCAGACATACATTAAAAAAAAATGTATTTTATTATTTATTCCAAGACCCCTGCTACAATTTATTTTCTCAAAAATCTAAAAGGTACAGACATATTAGATTTACGTTCTTATTACATGTAGAGATTTTATAAAATGTAGGTACGTAGGTTCTGTAAAACTTTGGCATAACATTGTATAAGTATTTTCAATGTATTTAGCACAGTTCTGTAGCGTATTGGTTGTTTTACTTGAAATATATTTCAACATATGGTAATCTGAGTAGTGTAAGGCATCATCTTCCTCTAAATTTAATAAAGTAAACCAAAAAGTAGTTTGGAATCGTTTGCGAAATTATTTTGAAACACCTTTAAAAAAGGAAGAATTTTCTAGAAAAACAGGGCGTCCGCTATCACTTGTATACTTATGTTAGGCACATATTTTTTATATAAAAATATAAACAATTTCAATATTACAAATAATCCACTGGATTTCGAAATTTTAATTGACACTTGAAACTTCCCTTTTAAATGGATAATATGAGCATCAGTTGAACCGAAGATTCTAGATTCTAGTTTAGAAATCGATGCAAATACTAGAAGCAATACCATTATATACTATAAAACCAAGTCATGATAAACTCAACTATTGAAGGAATTTTCATTCAGTTTCACCAAGTAGGTACATAGAGTGATTCAAGAGAAAGATTTAAGTATATAATTTTTCTAGATTTTTTTTTATTATCAGGGTAGAACAAAGTCCGCCAAGCTAGCACAAGTTAAGATTATTATTACTGTGAATAAGATATGTAAAGTATATGGTGATACCTATTTTTAAATTTTATATTAATATGAAAATATCAACTTATTAAATACACGGTATTTTATTTATCTCTCAGTGTTAAATTGTCTATAATACAATATAAAAATTAAGAAGCGAAATAATTATTTAATTCTTATCAGTTACTCAAGTACATCGAATGGACAGTTATTGGTACAAACTGGTACCATTCCTCTATCTACAACAATTAACTGGGAAACAACTAAGCCAAGGATTGTGCTTGGATGAAGCAAATTAATTCCTTTTGACCCTTGTTCGGAATATTGTACCCATTCTGTTCGACTTCTCGTAATAAAACGCTTTAAGGTTCATACAAATTAACCAGAGTAATTATTTATTGTGTTACATATTAGAAGCGTACTCAATAATAATTGGCTTTAGTAATCAACTTTGGAAAACAAATAACATTTCATTAGCCTGAATATATTGTACCTGAGTACATATAGATTTGTACACAAAGAAGCCACAACATTTTTTTTTATCCAAACCTAATAAAATCATAACTACACTTATGGGGGTAAAATTGTTGAGCTAATATTAATCTTAGAAAGTAATTCACAGCATCATCGATTAATTGTACAATGTTTTTAATTAATTCATTTGGTTAAATGAAATATGAAATTTCTAATATTTTAAATTTATCTTTAGGAAAGCTTTAAGAGTTTGTAATAAAAGTAATTGAGTTACCATTAATTTTTTATTATCCTCCGTTTGTTCCTGTGAAAGATTTTCTTGTTTCCGCAAAGTCTCTCTCATCCTCCCATCTCCGTTTAATTTGAGTAATGGCAGATATAATTTATGTAAAAAGAATAATCTAAGATTAGGCTATTTTTACAGCCAACTTTATGTTATTACAAGTCACTTTAAACTCAATTAAAGATAAATAACAAATGAAATAGAAACTAAATGACAAAACGATCTTTATTACAATTCAAGCTTCGAAATTGCATACACTTAATTATTATTGTAATATTTATCTGAATATGTGTTAATTCTTATGAAATTCGTGTTATTGAAGAATACCGAATTCATAGAAACGTGAAAATGCCGTGGATACAGCTCTTTAAATTTCTCCTTTAGATTACTTAGTCTGATATATCCAATGTTTATATTTACTTGTGTAGTGTAGCTCATATAAGATATTACTAATTCTTGATACATTTGTAGAAATCATAATTAATTGCAAATTACAGTAACAAGCGCAAATTATTAAAAATTATTTTATTAAATGTGTTATTTTTTATATTTTAACTAATTAAAAGAGTTTCAGATAATCATTATTACGAATAAAAATTGTGCGTGTATTACTTTTAAATACCGTTAAATAATTAAATTAGATTGGTTAATATCTACAATATCCTTATTAAAATAAGTAGATAATATATAAAGAAAAATAAGAATTCAATCTCATTTTTAATTCCTACATTTCATACATAAAGTATTATATATGAGTTATAAAATATCAAAACCAGTACTAATAATTTTACTGACATCGGAAATTAAGAAAAATGTGTATTATAAACCACATAAGCGAAATACTAAACTTTTTATTAGATACATTTCATAATTTTTTTTTCAAGAATTTAAAACAATTAATACATAAAGAAATTAGCCCTTTTCACAATGACATGATAATAGTAACGTAATACAAGTACCTGAGCGGAGTTTTTGGCTGGATTTTAGTCTGTCATGTAGTGGATTTTATATTTTAACCATAATCTTGTGTTATTGGACTCTATATTTTGTTAATTTGGCGGAGTTTTGCCTAATATAGTTAGTTTATTGTCCATAAGTGAAGTGAATGGAAAATAATACCACGGAGCATGAAATTCTGAGATGCCACAAAAACTCCCAGGAAGGTTCTAACAAGGGATCCACCATCTTGTTAGAATAATGACTCACACGACGCAATATTGAAGTGATCGCACGACGCTTGTAATATTATTGACTACGTGACAATGGCAGCAATAATCTGAAAGGTTAATTGGTAAAAATAAAGTTAAAAAAATACCTGAGCGGCCGAGCCTAGCTCAGTTCTTTAAAAAATATTTTTAAATTGATATAAACTGTTAGGTTTGCTTTAAAAAATTAACATCCAACATCCAAAAAAAAAATTAAAAAATATATCTCTTCTGCTGTCACTCAGATTCGAACTGAGGTTACACGGATTTTCGAAGCAACCGATTTCCATCTGAACTATTTTTGTTTTGACAGCACCGGAAAAATGTATCTTTATATTCCAGCTATATTTTTATATTGCTTGAAAACTCAGTTAAAAAAGTTTTCCATGAATAAAATCTAGTTACATCGATTTATCGTCCCCGAAACTACCTACATACTAAGTTTCACGGAAATAGATGACGCCGTTTTCGAGATTCTGAATATATGCAAATATAAAAATATCCAAGCATTGCTCATTTAAAGGTACTAGTGGGCGCCCAGTGTTCGACATTCGACCATAGTTATTTGATATTTTAAGGTTTTAACTTTATTAGGGTTCTTTTTTCAAAGGGTATTATTATACTTCTATAATCAAAGGTTTTCATCATGGATACTCAGTTATTTGCCATGATCTTTAATTATAGAAACATTTTAAAAAATCTATGTGTAAATGAAAATTGAAATTAAGTATAAATTTGAAACAAAAGTCACGTGATAAAGCTCTCAAATTTTAAGCAAACATAACTTTACGAAAATAATGAAATTTATCGCAACCCATAACACAATTTTGAGTGAGAAATAGTGATATGCCCAGTATCATCGTTTGGAAAAATAATGGATCCACAATACAATCAAATGGTGAATCCAAGACAAAGATGTTTTTAATACTACCATTAGCTTTTGAAAATAAATTATTTTTTGTTGATACATGAGGTTGAATTGGAACATTGTAACCATGGATGTCTAAGTCATGGATTACTTTTATGAACAAAATTATTTTTTAATTATAAAAAGTATTATTTGGCTCATTTTTTTATTAAATCATCATTTGAAGTGAGTTCACCATAAAAAATAATAAACGTTACAATAATAGTTATTTTTTATAACATCATTGTTGAATGTAGGATGAAAAAGGGTAATTGGAACGTAAGAGTTAAAAAATATATGCAGTCGAGCATAGCAACCTCCTTCCTCCTACCTTTTTTGAAGTTCGTAATTATTGACGGCTGTCAGAATGTCTTTTTATTAACATGTGTGTATATGTTGTGTAATAATCGAGTAGTAGTGTGAGTAGTGCAAATTTTAATTAATTTAATGTACTTCTAATGCACTTTATATAAAATAAACAGCTTTCTGCACTTTTCCGCCATATAAACTTTAACTATGCCAAATTTCAAGTTCAACCGTTGACGGGAAATAGGTTAAAAAGGGGTACAATTTTTTTGCTTCACGTATTAATATATAGATTAGATGTTACTTCTTTTAACTCTAGAATACTTTACTTCCCATACTTTCCTTCGAGAAGAAGCCTATGATCCTGCAGTGGGTCTCTTACAGCATGACGCTGATAAAACAAACTATATTAATTTACTGTCATAAACAATTACAAAGCTAGTTTTATTGACATTACAGTTTCCTGAATAAAAACGATTCCTGAAACCAGTACGAATGTTGCCTAAAATACAAACAATTTAAAACTTGCTCATTCGTCGTAACTTGCCGTTTTATTGACTAATTTTAATCCGCAACGTTATTTAAGCATTTATTGTAAGCATATTCCTTCGAAAAAGTATTTTTCAATGTACCTACTCTACATTTTTTATAATCTTGAAAACGTGTAGGCAAATTAAGTGATTGATTTAAGCGAGAAAGTGTAACTCACTAACACATTTATAGTATTAGTAGGGATTAGTGTCTTATATATTGTTGGCGACGCACACGTTAAGTAGCGCACACATTACCTTACACGTAGGTTTAGTATATTTCGTATAGAATATATATAGATTTTATTGATATGTGTATAGATTTCGTTAGGTAGTTCATATGATAGAAATAGATAGAAGCATATAGATTAATATAGAATTATGTGTGTTAGTGTAGGGTGACTTTATAGATTAGGTATCGAAAATTATACGATCGTACAAAATAGTTAAAATGGAACATCGTATAACTAAACATAGGCTGTTTTAAACTAATGATTATTGAGGTACATAAAAGTTTACAATAGTGCCTCATAACCAACACGTGAGAAACAAGGGTTCTACAAATTGTATAGTGAATAATTAAAAGTATTAGTGAAATTCCAGCAATATACCGGCTTCCCTTTGTAGCATTAAGACGGACAAAGCGGATGCCTTTAAAGTAATAGAGACCAGCTGAATAGTAATCGTATTTGTTATGATTTTATGGCATCCAGTAAAGTATTAACTTGTAAAGATAAAATATAAATTTGTGTAGGCAAAAGAACTAGCCTTTGAATACAATAATATATTTTTAAATGGTAAACTGCACAAACAATAGATTAGAATTCGGGGAAGGTAAAGAGCCCGCTGGCGATAATTTTATGACGGTGCAGTAATTCTCACGAGAATTTAAGAAATAATATTTTGTAAAATATAGATTTGTAATTTTTAATATTAATAGATATGAATTGAATTAAAATTATAGCATGGAATAACATATCACTTACGGAATAGTGATGTGTCGTGATGAATTAGGAAAATCACAGACGCAATATAGTATAGAATATCGAGTAATTATTTATTATTGAATATCGAATTATAGAATATCGTGTTATTATTT
>JACEII010000035.1:2010199-2069345 GCA_014332785.1 Antheraea mylitta
TTATTATTGAATATCGAATTATAGAATATCGTGTTATTATTTATTATCGAATGTACGTTATGTTTATAGATAATATGTCACCCTATACAGATAGATTGTAGATAACACACTAGATATAGATACATAGAAATATAAGTTAATCTTTAAGATTGTAGTGTTTAGTGCAAAATGGCACTTAATATAGATATAAGTTTAATAGATTTACATTTTAGCGTATAAATAGATAATAAGAAATGTATAGTATTGATTTTTAAAATATACAAAATATAGATAAATAAATAGAAACACGCAAAACCGAGCCAACAGACATGAGAAATAGAGTCGCTTCGCGTAACGGTACCCGCCGCAGATTTGCTTATAAGCACGGTCGGCGCGGTACCGGGATGTAGTCTGATCGCAGAGCTCATAGAGATAACATCGAGTAGTCTGATCGCAGAGCTCATAGAGATAACATCGAGTAGTCTGAACATAGAATTCGTCGTGACAACATTGAGTAGTCTGATTGCAAATCTGATTGCAATAACATCGAGTGGTACGAGCACGCAGTATGGTAATTATTGATATTGACAGTAGTGCTCTGTTGGCTCGGGGACGCGGTCATTATATGAGAACCACGTTGTTTTCTTGCGACCACCCCGACCTCCGCTTCCGCAAAAGCTACCACCTTAGTCGACTGGCTCGTGCATCATTGCACATCATAGAGAGCCCTTCTGGACATCAAGACCGGCATCCGACTGTCGCCACCGAGGCGGGCTACCGGCGCTCTCTCTACCATCTTTGAGAGTTCTACGCCCGCCCAACGCCGGGGAACGTCGCCTCGCCTCGCCTCACCTCTCACTCACCTCATTCCACCTCACCCCGCCTAACCGCGGGCCGGTGACGTACGAGGCCGAGAGGTGTCGCCGTTCATATATAGATATTTGACAGGGCGGCGGCCCCAATATATATATCACAGTAAGACGTCACATTCTCACTAGCTAGAATATTAGCTATGTCTTCGTTAAAGAACTACGTAATTTGAATTTATAAAATGAGTATTTCCGATAATACACGTTTCATTTAACCAGAAAAAAATATGTTTGTGACCTCTTTGTTAAGCGTATTTAAGTTTTGAGCTCAGTTAAAATAAACAACGCTCCAAATTTAATCCCATCGGCTGGCGTGCGAAATCCAACCCGTGACCGGAACTAACTTATAATAGACCAATTTCCATACAAGCGGTTGCGTCGGTTGTGCTAGAATTTGAAATAAAATTATTATTACGTTTTGAAAATATAATTTATTCCGATCGCATAAGACATAAATGAATCCGGAAAGTTTATTAATGGGCATTCTGAAGGTGGACACGGTTGCGATACTGAAAATCGTGTTTTGAATTCATAACAAACTTTATTTGTATTCCTATAAATGACACTGCATTTGATCTCATTAAATAGGATATACATGATCTGCAAACTCAAATAATAAAACATATATTTCCTTTTTAGGTTTTGTTATCTTTAATTTAACAGGCATTTGTATGTATCATTGTTAATATCTATTATTTGTATTGTAAGAATAACGAAGTGTTTTAAAGGGTCGATTTTTTTTACTTTCACTTTGATTCATTTTGATGCCATATTTTGTCTAAATTTATTAATTAATATGATGGCGTAGACGAATGATGAGAATAGAAATGATTAAACAAAATCGAAAGTAGTCTAGACTACTATATCTTATTTATTATTTTATTGACAGGAAATGCTTTCGGGTATTAAAGTAAACCAGAAACATAAAACGTAACATAAAATATTCAAGTAAAACGAATCAAATAAACAATTTATTATAATTAAATGTGTTAGTTACGATGTTATTTTTTAAACAACAATTTTTTTTTGTTCCCTATACAAAATTTTGTTGGTAATAAAAAAATAACTGAAAATTTGAGGCCTTAACATTTTATTCTAAGTACTCTCTTAAGAGTGTAAAATATTAGAAAGTTTTGATTTTCTGTTATTTATTATGTTTTTTTTTATTTACCTATGTTTCGAGCTGCCTAATGATAATAATAATAATAATAATAATAAGTGTGCCTAATGAGATTTACCATCAGCAACATATTTTGAATTGTAACCCACCATATAACTTAACCTTAGTGCTTACTTGAGCTGTATAAGTAACTAATGAAACAATAATTTAAAATATTATTATAAAGATTTATATTTACACTAAATTTAACATACATTGTCATTATAATTACGATTTTGTGAGTATACAAAAAATAAACGCTTGTCTGTTCCGTAAGAAATTTTATTATGAAACTCTTTACTTGATACATTTATGGTCTAAGATCTTATTAGGAAGACCTCTCCTATCTCAAAGTTACTAATAATTATAATGTGGAATGGTAGACAATAAGCTGATAATTATTTCTCTTATTGAAAATAAAGAATGAGTTGAAATATTGCTAAATTTCACTCAAAACAAATTCGCGTGCAACTGCTAGTATAAAATAGGACAACCTCAAATACTATTTATAAAGTCAGTCATTATATGCCAGTGAAAGTCTCGTAAGGGTCAGTCTAACCGTTTTGGAGATAGCACTGCGGGCGAAATTGCAGTCAACAGATAGTACAAACTAGAATTACTTAAATAACTTTTAATAAGGTCAACTATCCGCCAGTAAAAGTCACGTGAAGATCGGTCAAATCATTTTGGAGATAGCACTGCAAGCGAAGCCACAGTCAACAGCTAGTATAAATTAAAATTACCTAAATTACTCTTTATAAAGTCAGCTGCTTGCCAACGAAAGTTTCTTGAAGATTGCTCTAACCGTTTTAGAGATAGTAATGCGGGCGAAGCCACGGTTGAAAGCTAGTCTAAATTAAAATAGACTAAATGACTTGTTATGATATCTCTTAGTGAAATATCTGTGAAAATCAGTCCATCCGTTTTGGAGATAGCATTACAGACAAGGCCGCGGTTAACACTTAATCTAATTTAGAGTAACCTATGTTACCCGCAGTAATTTCAGGTATTTGGCAATGAAATTCCCGTTAAAATCGGTCCAGCCGTTTCGGAGATTACCCGGAACAAACAGACAGACAGACAGACAGACAGACCAGCAAAAAATTTAAAAATAGCATTTTTGTTATTTGTATCGTGTATACTTTCATACTCAATCAGTCATTTTTTTATTTTGATATTACATACAGACACTTCATTTTTATTATATGTGTAGAAAAGATTTATTTTTAATTCAATACTATTTGATTTCGCAAAAGATGCACAAATATGGTAGATAAGTAGGCATAAAAATCATAAAGTATGATGAATAAAGTCTTATAAATAAAAAAAAAAACCTGTCATTCAATGCCTTAAGCATATAAAGAAATGAAATAAAAAAAAACATACAGTCGAATTGATAACCTCCTTTTTTTGAAGTCGGTTAAAAAAAATAAAGAAAAAAGGTTCACACACAGAAGGAAAAGTTACTGTTTTATCCTCGCTAATTTATATGAAGATATATTGATAGCAATATGCACTCTGCTGGCATATGATATCGTATCTCAACTACTATTTCAGGGATAAACAAAAATAAACGCAATCAATCGACAACACATATTAAAGGAAAAGGTATAAGGCATAGTAAATATTGAAATTTAAAAAGTAAAATGTCAAATACGATCATTGTAGTTTGTAATAAATGTCTATAATTTTCTGACGTAGCATCCAATCTCTTCTCGTTAATGAGAATCCTTTAATCTCATTCCCGTCATCCGTGAGCCAGATGAAATGGCTTCTGAGTCTAACATACTCGTAAAATATAGCAAACCAAAATTATCTTTCAGTGATTGTAATATATTGGAATGACTCAATTTTTTTACATTCGATACATACATATAATTATCTCCCTATTTTTTTTTGTCATAGGAAACAAACGGACAGGTGGTTCACCTGACGTTAAGTAATCACCGCCGTTCATAGACACCTGCAACACCAGGGGAGTCGCTAATGGGTTACCAGCCTGTGTCGAGGGAAGGGGGAAGGAAGAAGGGAAGAGAAGAGGGGGAAGGTGAGGAGAGGTGGGGCCCGGCGCTCTCACTGACCGAACGAAACGCAACAATGCAAGCACTGTTACTTCATGTCGATTTTTTGTGAGAGGGTGATACCAGCGCAGGCGAGCCGATCCATTAATGCTAAGCTATTAATGGCTTCAGCGTGGCTCTACCACCTTTTTGTTAACTTTAACATATATATTTTTACAGATGTCCTGTTATGAACTATTTAGTTTAAAAATAGCATACGCCCTGAACGCGAGGAAGCCATTTCACATCCCTTTGAAAGCGCTACAACGCCACAGCGAGCGCTTAGTTCATTTCCGTATCGTGACAAAAGTATCTGAATACACCAAAGTAACCGAGTGCATAGGACGTTAGGTTGTGATGCAATTTGGTTATAAAAGCTGCAAAATATTTGCAACCGTATAGAAACCATATTTAACAAGTTCATATTGATTTATATATCATATTGCTTATTTGCAATTAAAGTAAAATATTTTGTGAACTGTAATTTATTTGTAATATCTTCTTCATTTTTCTGTTCATGAGTATGTGATTGAACTCCTCCTAAACGAGTAGACCGATTTTCATGATTTTTTTTAGTGTTCAGATGGATTCAAGAATGGTTTAGATTCACAACTGGACCCGGTAGATGACGTTGGGGTTGAATTTTAGGATTTCTTCCATTATCAAGTCAGGACAATGTCCGTCGGTCCACTACTATTAATTTAAAATTTCATTTAATTGAGTATTATATTTATGTGATTTCGATAGAATAAGCCGTGATATAATGAATATAACACTTTCCTTGGTACCATGCTTAAGCATCTCACATACGAAAATCAGCCAATATTTATCCGGAAATTAAGGACTCACGACCTATTATTGAAACAGTGCGTATTCATACCCACGCCCGTGTAAACCCCGTTCACTCTGCGGGCGGGTGGCCAACTTCGCTCCTACACACCCGTCGCGTTCACTTCCGATAGCATCTTAAGTTTGGTTTCGGTGTAGAGCCTCCAAGCACTTTGCTGGTGGGATACAGTAACACCGCATTCAATAGCCTAACAACACGCATCACACTACACCCCACACGCGTTTACATACAAACACAGTAGAAACATGGATTCTATAAGAAACTTTTTTCCCTTTTTTTGGTTAGTTAATTATAGCCAAAATTGACAGATCGGAAATATATGAAGGTACGTTGATACTAACCTCTATATGTATGGGTAGCTTAGCTCAAATTAACTATGAATAGTTTAGTTAGATCTGCGATCCTTGTATTCGAGGCAATAATTGAAGCCGAGATTCGTTCACATTGGCACCTCAGAGCTAGTTGTCGTTCAGCTAAGTATCTCAGGTGCTTGCTCAAAAAGTTAGGGGAAGCTGTAAGAACCCAATAGTAGTTCGAAAAAAACAATCAAGAATGTGTTAATTCACCACAGTGGCTCTTTTTAGCTTTTCACGTTATGGATTCAATCTAAAGTATAGTTCAAGCCTACATCAGAGTAACGTCTACCAAAGACACTTGGGTTTTGGGTTACACTACGCTTACTATCAGATGCAAGGTCGTCACTAAGAATAGTCACAGACTGTGTAATCGTTAAAATAGCAATCTGAATAAGCGTGAATAATATGTTTTTGCAAAATTATAAAAGTGCCAGAAAAAAATTAATTTATATATACATAAATTATACATTTCGATTACAGAGGCTGGAAAGTCGTGGAGGTAATTATAACTTTTGAAATAAGCTCCCTTTAAAGAGAAGTACGGCGATAAACAAACAAACGGCCGAATTACGGGTTAGCAAAGTTCAAGCGAAATTGTATTACTGTGACTGTATTATGAAATATTACCTTTATTTAACCTCTATATAGGAAAACAAAATAAAATGTTTTGTCACAGTTTTATTTAGTGTCGTCATAGTCTATTTATTCGACAGACTAGCTGTAACCGCGGAACGGCATGCGATTGTTGTTATTTGTGTAACCCTTATTCTGTTACAGTAAACTGTTTGAGTGGTAATAGAATTATTATTCTTCTTCTTGCTTTGGCAATTTTTTACTAAGACCAGCTTTTTTTCCCGGTTTCGCTCGCTTCAATATAGATTTGTCCTATCCCTCGCGAATGGTATTTTTTTCAAGATGATACTTTTTTCAAGAAGAAAGGTATTTTTGTATGCAGAATCTCATGATTATCGTTACAATACTCAAGTGAAACATTACAAACTTATATTCTCAATTTATAATATTAATTACGTTTAGTAGTGCTATCATCGAGCGAGTAATTATTACAGCGTATCTTGAGAAGACTCCATCCAGTATTGCAACAAGATGGTGTCTCTCTTACTATAACTTTGCATGAATAGGAGTTTTTGTGACATGTCTGAGTTCAACGCTTCGTATTTTTTTTTCTAGTATCTCGAATATTACAGAGTCTTGAATACTTACAGAGATATACTCTTTAACCTTAAGCCTTAGCGATATAACCTTCCTCGATACATGAAGTATAAGACTTACAGAATGAAAAAATGTCGAGCCAATTAAAAGGACTGCCTACAGGAGTGAAAACTTAAAACGATGAAATAGCTGTGTCTGCGCTTCGATAGCTCTGTTGTAGTTATGTACTTGCTGGTTACTATTGTGTAAGTAAAAATCCCTCTATGTATAAGATGTTTATAATTGACAAGTGTCATTGACAAGACAGTCACAAGAAATCATTAAAAAATTCAAAGATACAGATCTATAGCCAATAAACTAACCTTATATTGTTATTTATTATGGCATACGCATACATTGCGATAAAGGAAGCTGCAGTAATTTTTTTTATATCATACGAGGCAAACGAACGCGTTGGTGACCCGATGTTAAGTGATAACCACCGCCCATAGACACTTGCGACACCAGGGGAATTGCAAGTACGTTGCCAACCTGTGTTGTGTAAGGGGGAGGAGAAAGGGATGAGGACAGGGGGAAGATGAAGAGAGGTAGACCTCTGGCGCTCTCACTGACCGAATGAAACTCAACAATGCAAGCACTGTTACTCTACGTCGGCTGTGAGAGGGTGGTACTACCCTAGGCAAACCGACCCATTTATGCTGAACTCTACATTTATACTCTTGTACATAACTTCAAGAAAAGCCACATAGCTTTGTACGTGATTCAACAAACCAAGCAAAATGTAGTTTTTACTCAGATGTACTGATATCAGTTTAACTAACTTTAATTAGTGAACGTTTTTAAATTGCAAATAGAAATGAAAGATTAAAGGATTTAGTTTGATTAGTAATTAATTAGAAAATTAAGTACTTACAAACCTTTTGAATTCAGATAATCAGGGAATAAATCTGAAGAGAAGGGACGGTCATAAAAAGAAAGATGATAGTGTAGCCGTCTGAGCTTATTTATGATTAAATCAGAGCAATAATTACGATGCAAACAAAAGTCGATATCTTGAGTAACCGAATGAAATAGGATTTATTTAGTGATTTAGTTTCGAATGAGGCACCAAGACTTCTAGACGCATACATGATTACAACTATATTTAATGACAAATTAACAATCCAAATAAGTGATCAAAATGAGGTACGTGAGTTACTTCTTTGCATAGAATAAATTTAATATCATATTGATATTCTATAAGCCAGGTCACCTTCGCGTATTCCCATAATAAATTATACGCAATTTTAAGCGATAGTATTCATACATTTTTTCTTTGTTTTTACATAAACATAAATTTCATATCAGTTACCCTAAATTTTTCTGTATTCTTTTTTCCTTACTTTGGTATCCAATCATCAATATCATCAACTTTATAGTTACTGCACTCTAAAAAGTATTTTAAAATGACTTTCATGTTCTAACAAAACTGTGGCCTTAAAATTCTGTTTATCTGTACATCTTAATTATACTGTTTATTTTCGTAATATGTTAGAATTAATTACCCACTTATTATTGTTGATCTACTTTACTTATAACCAAGCTATATTATTCAAGAGGTCATGAATATTAGAAAATATATGTTTGTAAACGTCATACGTAAAGATCAAAACCACTGTACGGATAGAATAAGTTTCCGCCATAAGCGCCTTAGATTATTTTTAAAGCAACGTACCGAATACAATATACAAACCAAATATAAAATAATATAAGAAAGCGAATATAAGCATATTTATCTATACCTTTATAAATATACAAATAAATAAAGGTAGAGTTTTTGTTATTTCTCTAGATTAACAGGCGAGTCCAGGCAGATAGAAAACTTATCACAATATAATAATAATAATAATGCAGCCAAATAATACATCAGGAGCTAGCCTTGAAATACGGACTCACAAAACGGAGAATACCATTATCAGTACAAACTTGTTTTTTGGGAAATAGTGTACGGTTCTATAACAAAGTTCCAAAGGATATTACCGATTTGCCGGATTGTGAATTTAAGCGCCATGTCAAGCGGATTTTGGTCTCCAATAGCTATTATAGAGTGGATCAGTATGTGAACGATAGTGATGTCTGGAATTGACTCATCTCTGTGCATCCATTAAAAACCTTTCTGTCATGTATTTAATATATTCTAAATATTATATATATTTGTTGAAAAGATAAACCAGTTCGAGTTTCTTACCGGTTCTTCTCGATGAATGAGTTGTTTCCGAACCGGTGGTAGTTTTTGAGATTCATAAGTGCGTTATTAGGGCCTGAACTGAATAAAGTATTTTTGATTTTGATTGAAACTAGACCCTGAACTTGAAAATGACCACGCACTGCTCTACTGGGATAGAACTATAGTAACCGATAGATCTATTACGGGCAACAAGTCTGACATAGTATTGAGGGACCATTCACATTCAAGAATATTTCTTGTGGACGTCAGCGTCCCATTCAACGAAAATCTCGTGAAACCTGAAGCAGATAAGAGAACTAAGTACCTTGGTCTGGCACACGAGATTTCAGAATTGTGAGGGGTGACGTTCGAGGAAATAGTCCCAATAGTTATCTCCGTTAACGGGCTAATCCCAGCTAACATCGAAAAATGTCTTAGGCGGCTGGAATTGCGAGAAAGATTAAATATAGCAAGCCTCCAATCCTGCTCGAGAACGCTAGAATTGTCTGGCGATTTCTATTCATAGCGCACTGAACTCTAGCAGACTGGTGACTTCTCCTGGAGGTACTCCTGCTACTACTTAGTTAAACGCTAATTATCAGAAATGTCTAAATACCAACTTCAGTTTTTGGCGGGATCTCAGTCTGTCATGTAGTGGATTTTATATTTTATTTATAATCTTGTGTTATTAGACTCTAGATTTTGTAAATTTGGTGGTGTTTTGCGTAATATAGTTAGTTTATTGTGCATAAGTGAAGTGAATGGAAAATAATACCACGGAGCATGAAATTCTCAGATGCCACAAAAACTCCCTGGAAGGTTCTAACAAGGGATCCTCCATCTTGTTAGAATATTGACTGACACGACGCTTATTATTGAAGTGATTGCACGATGCTTGTAATATTACTGACTATGTGACAATGGCAGTAATAATCTAAATGTTTGATTGCCAGAAATAAAGATAAAAAAATACATACTTAAATAATAATAAAGCCTTTATTTCCCGAAATTTTTGACAATAGTACAAAAACAAAACTATAATATATATAATATATCACGTAATTTGGTGTGCCCAATACCAAAGGCCTCCTTCAACTTTTCATTTCTTTCTTCCTTTTCATTGCTTTCTGTCTGACACCACTCTCGTCCAAAGGGGTCCTAAAGTCATTTTAAAATCATCTTCCCATATTTTTGGTTGGCGACCTCTAACTCTAGCGCCATCCCTTGAATACCAAATCGTTACTTGTTTGTTCCATTTTTCTTTATTGCAGCGAAGCATATATATGTCCAGTCCACCTCCATTTTAGTTGGTCGGTGCGTGTCAGGATATCTGTTAGTTTCGTTCTATGCCTGATATCTGTACTTATAACTTTATCCATTTGTTTTAGACCTAACATGCTCCTTTCCATACCTCTCTGACATTTTGTTAGTTTGTCCCTGAGGCGTTTCGTCAAAGTCCAGGTTTCACAGCCTTATGTCACTATATCACAATATAGTGCAAGCTAAATTGTATTACAAACTTTTTCGTAATAACCCCAGAATAATCATGAATTTCAACAGAGGTAACGTAAAATCGGCAAAAGATTTGTAGGGGTTATGACAAAATTGCAATAAAAAAAAAGATATCTCACATTAATCTCGATAAAATATAGTTTCTATGTACCAACGAAATTATTTTTACAGAAGTGAAGTCACGGATATTTGCTAGTTAACAATACGTCCGAAAATAAACAACGAGTTCTTTCAAAGGACCATTCACTATCTATAAGCCGCTTAAGTCTACGTTTAGAATACATATATAACTAACTTCCCTAAGGACAAAAGGCTAACTGGTTTAACTCATGAATATTTTTTGTTGAACACGAAAACTCCGGCAAAACAAAACGCCGAGAGTTAAGTGAAAATGAGGTAAGCTCGGAAAGAGCCAGAATAAAATATCTTATTTTGGGACAGCAAAAAAATATTATATTAACATAGGTTACGTTGAAACGTGTAAGCTTATGTGATTTCCTCTTATATTCCTTATCGTAAATAATAAGTGAAAGTGGTTTAAGGTTAATTTTGAATAAAATAAATCACATTGGATTACTTTGTTTCGTATCTTTAGCCATTTCTACAATTTCGTTGTAGTCCTTAGTAAGAATGGAATTAATTTTAATCGTTACGAAATACGGTGATAACGTTATAAGGAATAAAGTATTTTAAATTCTATGTGAAAAGGAACAAATCCAATACAATACATCGCCATTCCATTTTATCCTAAAAGCCGACCTTACGCCTAAGCAATATACAGAGAATATATAAAAAAGGAACAGGATGGCTTAGTAGCAAAAAAGTACCCGAGACTTTATCTGGATAAGCTAAAAGGGACTAAACTGGTTTTTCTAGTCGTCAAATCTTAATTTACTTATTCATTTTAAATTGTTCTAATTGTGCTTTTTATATATATTACAAAAATAATAGAACGTTCATAGTATTTATAATCTAGTTTCCTATCGTCATTTGACACTGGATACGGTTAAAGTTAGTTATAATATCATTGGGTTAAAGCAATGGTACACAAGAGAACGATTTCTTATCGATACAGGTGCAAAATCGCGACCAACATCTGTCAGCTGTAGTTGCAAAGGATGCAAGGCATCAGGAGAGTCTTCTGAGCCTTAAAACAGAATCATTTCACTAGGGAGGATACCTGTAATAAAACCGGGCCCGTCCGTAGACTTAGAGATGACATTCCTGCCATTGGTCTAGGATACTGCGGGTTAATCGTATACATACCTGAAATTAAACCGATTACTGTAACAGACTCAATGAATAACCGAACCGATTCTACTAAAACGACCTTCCATTCGACCAAAGGCATTCTGCCCTCTAACCCCGATAGTTGGGGGACATATAATCCCAAGTAAGAGAGAGAAAGCAATGAAATTATAACTATAGTACAGATACGTCATACGCGCTTCGACAGCGCATTTTTTATGTCATAAGAAGCAAACGAACAAGTGGGTCACCTGATGTTACGTGATCACCACCGTCCATAGATACTAGCAATACCTGCCAGTTGCCAGCTTGTGTTGGTGGGGAAAGGGGAAAAAGGGTATCGAGGGAAGAGAGAAGGGAAGGTGTGCCTGCAGAGATATTCACTGACCGAACGAAACGCAACAATGCAAGCACTGTTACTTCACGTCGGTTTTCTGTAAGAGAGTGGTACTACCTCGGACGAGCCGACCCATTTATGTTGAAACCAATTATAGTTTCAGTATGGCTCTACTACCTAAAAAACTTGACTAACTAGCATATTTTTGACGACTGCTCCGTCAATCCGCATGTATCTAAGCAACATAACTATTTATTTTTCACTACCGATATTGAGAATATGCCATCTCACTTCCACGCTTTATCTAAGACAGTGGAGCGTCTTACTTACGTTACTTACGTATATGTGCGTTATCACGCCATCTGTTTTGTCAAAATATCATGTAGGTAACGTACAAAACATTATTGTGGTAAGTTCAAGATTATTGCGATTTTTTATGTACGAAAACTTTGACAAGCGATTTCTCGGTTTTTCATTTTTAAGGTTTTTGCTAATTGGCGAGAAAGATAGGAAAAAAATGTAACGTCCTATCGAAACGAGACAAAATTTCAGAATTAAATTATCTTCTAGTTGAACCTAAAAAACCTTAAAAAGTTGTAATTAACCTACTTTTTAAACAATCTGAAGTATTTTTTTTTTTCAAAAAAGTGATATTTTTTAAACTGCAAAAAATTTGTTGAATTTCTCACTTTTCTTTGAATTTTCTTGGTTTAACTAGAAGTTACTACAGAAAATAACAGTTTTTTGTTTCAGATGGAAATTGCGACCTGCATCTTTCTCGCCGCACGACACATGCACGCTCGAGGCGCCATGGCGAAATCCTTGTACCAGGCATAATATGACATGTATTTTAATGAAAAAAATTTTAGAAGACTGTAGGAATATATAACCATAAAACCTAAAAGTTTCGTTTTAATCTAATATTTATTTCCTTCCCAAAAAAATCCTCGAAATAATCGATTTTTTGAAGCTTCTAAAGCAGGAAAATCCGACAACTGTGACGGAGCTTTTTTTACTTTATTTTTGTCAACCAATCTTTCAGATTATGATTGCCATTGTTATGTAGTTAATAATATTACAAGCGTCGTGTGATTATTTCAGTATTCTAACAAGATGGTGGCACCCTTGTTAGAGCCTACCAGGAAGTTTTTGTGGTATCTCAGAATTTCATGCTCCGTGGTATTATTTTCCATTCCCTTCACTTATACTTATACACAATAAACTAATATACTACGTAAGACACAACCAAAATTTACAAAATATAGAGTCAAATAACACAAGATTATATATATATAAAAATCAATTGCTGTTCGTTAGTCTCGCTAAAACTCGAGAACGGCTGAGCCAATTTAGCTGATTTTGATTTTGAAATATTCGTCGTAGTCCACGGAAAGTTAAAAAAGTGAGAAAACATGGAAAAATTGCGAGAAAAATACTAAAAACAACAATTTCATTTTCCCATACAAACTGTTCTAGTCACTTTTCTGTCAAACTTTTGACTGTCAAACGTCAAACGAAAGGTTATAAAGTTAAATATGATTCTGTCGCCACTATACCGTTATTAAAAACTATCATAATTTTGTAAGTGCGTGAAAATGTTATTTACCGTTATCGTTTGAAAATGTCAAGGAAAAGACGAGCTGAAATATATCGTCGAAGTCAATGAAATGTGCTACGAGCAACCTCACGTGTAAATCGCACTGATGAAGACCGGGAGACAGATAATGATAACATTCGTCGTGATATGGCACAATTGCGTTCTAAAGTGAATAATAATTAACTAGACAACCTTAGAATGGCATGAGTTTGGGCACAAAAACACAAAAAAGCGAGCAAGATGGAATAAGATCAAGCGTTAACGCAAAAGAAAGTGCTCCTGTGAAAATGGAACGAGTTGCTTTCCATTAATTTCTCGGTTTCGATCATGGAAATTATACTATACTAGCTGTTACTCGCGGCTTCGCACGCGTTTTTTTAAAATAATAAATAAATTTAAAATTATGATCACACATCTAGTCTAAATTACAATAATACTCTTTAAAAAATATTTGTAAGTATTACACGCACATCATCTACTGTAACAGGTAACGTGTACATTATATATGTAAATACTAATAGTGTATGGAATGGGATAGGATTTATCATCAGCCACATAACTGGAACTTTAAACTGCTATCACCCTCAGTGCTCACCTACACTATATAAGAAAGTAATGAAAACATTAAGCTAAATATTATCAAACAATATGTGTTAACTCTTCATTATATAGATATAATATGTCCATAGTGTCGATATAATTAAGTTATTATTATACCTTGCTATAATTTAAATCACATATAAACATATGACTTTTAATTATATTTATTCTTGGAGCCCATACAGCGCACGACACACGCGCATGTTTACAGAGAACAACATATTTTTGATTAATTTCACACAGACGAATGCACGGATAACAGTTCATCACTACATAGTGTAAAACAAAGTCCTGTTCCACGTCTGTCTATATGTCTGTTCGCGATAAGATCAAAAACTACAGAACGCATCTTCATGTCGTTTTCACTAATATATAAAATGATTCTTGGGCAAGGTTTAGGTATAGTTTATTCTTATTATCAGGTCAGGCAACGTCTGCTGAACCCGCTAGCTTAAAATAAAACAGCTAATTAGTTACTTATTTGCAGTAAAATTCCCGTTCTAATATTACTTGTGGTCCTGTGAAGCTATTAAGACCTTGCTAGATCAATAGCGTAGTCATTTCTAAGAAAAAAAAACTATACAAATAGCTCCAGCCGTTTCAGAGATTACCCGGAACAAATAAACAAACAGATATCGACAGAATTAAAAAAAAATTGTTGCTATTTGTAGCATCACAGATATATTTATTCACCAAAAAGTATTTATTTTAATATAAAATACACTTATTTTACTTTTATAATACGTAATATATCACAAATCAAAAATTGGGAACAAAACTAACGTAAAATTAATGGCGGGATTTCAGTCTGTCATGTAGTGGATTTTATATTTTATTCATAATCTTGTGTTACTTGTCTCCATATTGTGTTAAATTGGTGACGTTTTATGTAATATGGTTCGTTTATTGTGCATAAGTGAAATGAATGAAAAATAATACCACGGAGCTGGATTCTGTGGTTTTGAAAAATAAGAAGATAAAAATTTATGAAATATTATATAAAGGATTTGGCGCTTATACCTTTACATTAACTTGGACATAGAAGACCTATATTCACAACTTTAAAATTGGCAGTATGAGTTAAATCCTTCGACTGTCTTATTGGACGAATATTATTAATACTAAAGTTTTTGAATAGCGACACAAAATAAACTTTAGAAATGTTTGCGATATAAACGTAACACGTATAATTAAAGATTGTAAACAAAACTAACGTAGAAGAAACTTTTTGAATAGGAGCACAAAAGAAACCATGAAAATATTTGCGATAGAATAATATCGCGTTACCATGGCAACGCATATAATACTGATATTAACACGCAGCGGAAGCTTCCAAAATAGCCCGATTTTGAGACATTCTTCATCAGTGCTCAGCTCCTATTTGTTTTAACGTGATGATTGTAATATTTATACTCACAAATATCTTTTAATAATTTATTTAGAAGAGACGCCAACAAACACGACGTTCATTTTTTTACACAAGCATGGGCATCGAGATTATACAAATTTATTGAAGGCCAGTACACTACAATGATATGTAGCCTATAGCCATCCTCGATAAATGAGCTATCTAACACTAAAAGAAACTTTCAAATCGGACAGGTAGTTCTTGAGATTAGCGCGTTCAACCAAACAAACAAACAAACTCTTCAGCTTTATGATATTAGTATAGATATATGTTTAAGTGAGTCCGTTGATAATTTGGATTCACAATTGGAAACCATAGTTGTGGTTGCAATCGGGTATCAGTTTTATTAATTTTTTTCGCGTTTAAAAATACTATTGAAACCAGTGACGACCAATTTGGTGCAGACGAAGTTGCACGGGTCAGCTAGTATAAAATATAAAATCACGAATGACAGACTAAAATCCCGCCAAAAACTCCTGCGACGGAGTTTCTTTGACAATTAAAGTCACAGTTATGCTATTATTTCAAACCATTAGTAAAAAAAAATATTAACCGACATACTTATAGATACAGCGAACGTACAAAGCATTAATGGGGTTCATTGGATGGCTCGCGGAAAAGGTTTTCCTTCATTTACGACATTAGTTGTCAGGCAAATGGCGGATATATTTTGTGTTTGTACGATTATGTTTCTCCGTAAAAGATAAGGAAAAAAATACCGAACGAAGTTTTAGTACAAGATGAGAAACATCTAGTTGTGACGTAGAATGTTATAAAAATATAGTACTAGAAATTTCTAAATCAACTCACTATTTTGATGTTTACCGAATAAGGGCGACAGCTTATGCTTACAATACTATACTAATATTACTCGTCCGATTTGAAAAATTCTTTCAGTGTTAGGTAGGTCATTTATCGAGGAAGGCTATTAGTTATATACCATCACGCTAAGATCAGTAAGAGCGGAGCACCAATGAAAAATGTTTTAAGATTGTTTTTTTTTCTTTTGAGAGCTTCCGCTGCATGTTAGCGTTAGCCTAAAAACAACTATTCTACGCGGACGAAGTCGCGGACAGAAACCACTATTATATATTCGAATGTGAGTTTGTAATATGTTACGCTTTCATAACTTAACTAATGCACAGATCGTTATGAAATTTTGCATAAACGTTGTTAGAGATATAGAAAAGGATATACGGTATCTTCTATACAGAAAAAAGTTCTATAATAATTTCCTTCGAAAAAATCAAAAAGAATTTGCATGCCTCGAAATATATATCACCGCTGATGGCCTTACTCTCTATAGTTGTGATTTTAATCTAATTTTAAAGTAATACACATGTAGTGTGATATCAAATAAACTTACAAAGTTAAATAAATATATATTAGTTTTTAAAATATTATATATATGTCGTCTATAATTAAATAAAAAAAACACAAAAAAAAAACATTATTACATGAGAATATATGCTTACTATGGTTTATCTTTAGATGTATATAATTATTTTTAAGTCTTTTTACATACGATTCCGTAATTCATTGTCTTGATACATGTTCGTCATTTAGAGTATAAACTGGAAAACACAAAAAAGTCTGTGTTAAGTGTTAATTCACTGAAGAAATTACATACCACAAAGAAGTAACAAAGATTGTTTAAGAGAGAAACTTAACGGATGTCTAATTAATAAAAACACAGATACTCTCCAAAGGAACAGTTCTGTGTTTTCTTTTGACTCGGTGAGTTAATCCGAAAATGTGCTTTCTATGTACTGTTGCAGATGGCACAAAGCCATTCTCTCGGATTGTGCACAAAGGACCGTATACACTTCTAAATTGGATTGGTTTTGAGAGCTCGGAAGTTATGTCTCGTGTCAATAAAATAACTAAAATTAGTTTTTGTTTTATTGAAGAGAGAAATAATACTATCGGCGTTATTTTACTCGCTAATACGGTAGATTTATCTCTTAAAATTTCAAGCTTAGCTCGGTTCTTTAAAAACATTTTTGAATTAAAATAAACTGTTAGGTTTGCCTTAAAAAATTATCATTTTCACCAAAAAATAAAAAATGATATTTATTTTTACTTTCACTCGGATCCGATCTGAGGGTAGACGAATTTTTGAAACAGCCGATTTTTATCGGAGCTATTTTTGTTTTAACAGCGGTGGCGAAATTTACTTTTATATTCTAGCTATATTTCTTCATTGCCTCAAATCTCTTTTTAAAAAAAAATTCTATGAATAAAATCTAGTTAGATCGATTTGTCGTCCACGAAACTACCTACATTCGAAGTTTCATGGAAATAAATGACGCCGTTTCCGAGATTTTCAATATATACTAATATAAAATTAAACAAGAATTGCTTGTTTAAAGTTATTAGAAGATTGATAAATGAGTGACCTAAATTGATATAATAGAAGTTTTAAAAATTCATATCACTGACCAAAAAAATGAAAAACTAAGGATAAAGGTATTGGTAAGGTTTACGGAGGGAAGAAGTAAGATTGATTACACTAGATTTAAGCTACTAAAAGGCATAAAGATGTAAACCCAACTTATTTTTTTACTAGTAGGTAGTGTGCGTGACTGAATTTCCCATCGGAAATACAAAAATTATTATTTAATTCCAAAAGATATGGAAATTAAAGGCTATGAATATTTTTTGTACCTCATTTACTTCACAAAAGCATTTTTCTTATATCCCATGAGGCAAACGAACAGGTGGGTAATGATGGTAAATGATCACTACTATCCATAGACACGAGTAACACCAGAGCAGTCGCAAGTGCGTTGCCAGCCTGTATTGGCGCGAGGAGGAAAGGAGGACGAGGAGGGAGAGGGCATTGGGCCTCCGGCGCTGTGACTGGCCGAACGAAATGTAACAAGCACTGTTACTCCACGTCAGTGTTTCTGTGGGTCGGGTGTTAGTACACCGGGTGAGCTGACCCATTCATGCTGAAACTGGTAATAACTTCAGCGTGGCTCTACCACCTACAAAACCGCAATGCCCCCTGTTATACATTGTGTCAAATACATTATTTTAATCATACAAATTTCAAAATATACGTACTAATATTGAAGGATGCTGGTACTAGTTGCCCGTAGCTCCAGACTGTCGCACCATTATAGTAAGTCAAGTTTCCTTCAGAATGGACGACAATTTCATCCGTGACGTCATTGAAGTGACGCAGCGGGCGGATCCCGTGGTTTAAATTATTTAGTCATAGTTCCTTATTTTAGCCGTCTCTTACACCGATTAGGTTACTTGTTAATAATATTCTAAATATATTTTTTTATTTATATCGCTAAAGTGTCCATTTTTTATTGCTTTTATGATGTAATAGACCTACTCATTGTGTCATGTACAAAAATCTAGTGTCACGGTATTTGTGACAGAACTCCTCCGAAAAGGTTGGACCGATTTTTATATATTTGGTAGGCATGATAATAGGTTTTAAAAATATTTTATACCTCTAGGTGATTAGGGTGTTCCTATCGAGAATTTATTTCTTCAAGTATTTTGTCAATTTTTCTTATTTAGCATTTTTTTTTATTTGCCATGTATATTTTATCTGCCATTTGCCATATACCCATGATCTCTAATTTCCACTTTCCTAACCCCACTCTCTCATTTTTTATTCGCGATTTTAATATTTATATATTAACAATATCCATGATTGATAAGGTAGTAGAGTCACGCAGAAGCTATAACTGCCATCAGTATGAATGAGTCAGCTCGCCCGGAGTAGTATCACCCTCTCATAGAAAACCGACGTGAAGTAACAGTGCTTGCAATGTTGCGTTTCGTTCGGTAAGTGAGAACGTCGGAGGGCCACTTCACCTCTCCCTTCCATCCCTTCCCGTGCCTCTCCCCCTTCTCCATCAACTGAGGCGGGTAGCACACTTGTGACTCCTCTAGTATTACCGGTGTCTAGTGACCACTTAGTAACCACTTAGTAACCACTTAGTAACCACTTAGTAACCACTTAGTAACCACTTAGTAACCACACAGTAACCACGTAGTAATCACACAGTAACCACGTAGTAATCACACAGTAACCACGTAGTAATCAAACCACATAATAACCACATCACATAAAAGAGCTACAGTAATATCACAAACTTGACATCCATATATGAAATATGACGCAGTTTCGTTCCCACAAAGCTCGACCCTTGTATCAGGCACAACCTTCAAGTAATCCTACTTCTGATATATTAGACACCACGTATTTGTCAGCCGGTCGGTCAGCGAAACCATTAACATTCTGTAAATACTGTGACTATTCATCCGAGCAGAGCTCCGCACCACAACAACGTTCACATAGAAGTGCGCGTAGATTGACGGTATCTTTCCTTTTATATGCCAAACTGTGAAGTCAATGCATTTACTATTCACTCACATATCTCCCATATTTTAGTAACACACACAAAGATGATATTAAATAGCAGATTGTTATTTAAGTGACATCTAGTAATGTTCCGGTGGCGTTATAGTCACGCCTCTCGGGGTGTATCGTAGCGGTACCGGACGTAATCATTTAACATAGGTTTCACAATTGAAAGTTTGAAACTTTGGAAAACGAAATCATATAAGGATTAATTAATATTACACTTCGGTGTAACAGGCGTATACTTTAAAAGGTTTCCTTATAAATTTCCCTTAAGCGCTGACCTTCTCGTGTAAATTGAATAATAAAGCTTGAAACACTTGTGCACGATTCGCGTTCCTTGTTACGGATAATTTTATGATGAAATACTTATTTCGAAACTTCCGAATTCCATGAGTATATTTTATTATTAGTATTTATTTTTGGAAATACTATTTCTTTTATTTTTATAAAACAACATGTAATAAGTAGAACTAGTGTAAAATAGTCTCTGCGACGTATACCATAGCTATGTGATAATGATTCTTTTGAGGTTGGAGTTTTCCGAGAAATTCGTAATTCTATATTTTCCCACAAACAGTAGTACAACAAGACGATTTCTTAGGGTCAGTAAATGTATGCGAATTCCTATTAATTCGTTGGTAGGTTTGGAACATGTAGTCATAGAGCTGAAATTCCACCGATGACACCGACAACCATGATTTAATCTATACTAATATTATAAAGAGGTAAAATTTGTGAACTTGTGAGTTATTTTTTCTCGAACTGACTACGCTATTGGCCTAGCAAAGTCTTAACAGCTTGCAGCAGTTGTAGGAGGTAATATGAATCTGAAAATTCTTTCAGTGTTAGATAGCTCATTTATCAAGGAAGGCTTAGATTATATGTCATCACGCTGTGACTAATAGGAGCTGAGCACCAATGAAGAATGTTTCAAAATCAAATGATTTTAAAACATTCTTTATTGGTGCTCAGCTCCTATTATATTTATGTATGTATATTTTCTTCTTGAGAGCTTTCGTTACGTGGTAGTTTTAGCCCAAAGTAACTATACCCCGCCGATGAAGTCGCGGTCAGAAGCTAGTTTATAATAATTTAATACTGTACTAAATTCTGTGTTTTTAAAATTTCATTTGAATTTTATTCAGCTTTACTAGATATTTATTTTTAGTTTTATTGTATATTGCATGAGAAGTGATGTTTATATAATTGCACAATATGTACTTCTATTTAATCATACCTATGTTATTTGAAACCTACGAGCGAAATATATTAATGAAACTATGCTTTTAGTTGATGACTGTTTATTTTAGTAGATTAATTAGAAAGTGGATTTGAGTAGAATTTTAGTCGATAAATAGTCGAGTTTTAATTAAGCTTCAGGTGTAAAGCTAGTAATAATAACTCAGTTCGTTATGTCTGCAGAAAATGTTACGTTAAAAGTATAAATATTATAATATTATAATAGTATAATATTAAAAGTATTAGCGAATTTTGAAAATGAACTTAATTTTAAAAATAAAATCGTACAAGTGAAAAAGCTAATAACTTTTTAAAAAAATCGTTTTTCTGTTACAATACCGTGTATATTTTCCCATCCATTTAATAAAATGCTGTAATATTAGGGTAATAAACAGGCACTTCAATTTTATTATTTTATGTATAGTTATGTTAGCTACTAAAGAAAATTACATTTAGAATTTCGTATTATTTAAGGTAGATATTGCCTAGGAATTACTCGATTGTACAATAAAGAGCCGACCTCAATTAATGGAGTCTCCGTATTAATTTCGATATAATTTCAGTAAAGCCCTTGTGAATTTGAAATGACAAATATGGCGGATAATTGATGTAGGTATGTTTAGTGTAACTTGTAATACGGTTACAATTACAGAAATTACACTTAAAATTAGTAATGAGCTGGGCTCGCGATTCCGCTTGCCTTTATTATGAATTTATTTTCATCCAGTATTTTAACTTCTATATGTATGTTATGGGTCTCTAAACTAATGATAGGTATTTTGAATAAAAATCAGTTTAAATTAAATAAAAGATAATAAGTTTTATAAATAGTAATCAACAGTAATGAATTACTTAAGTACTTACTATACTATGCAAAAACCCACATGATTTTAATACTAATAATATTCACAATTTAGGCATTCAATCTTTAAGCTAAGTAAAAACACTACTAGTTTTTTTTTTTAATAAAGAACTTAGTATTAAAAAAAAGGTATCAAGTTAAACCACCGATTTGCCGGACAATAACTTCAGGTATCATGTGAAGTTAATTTAACTTCTGAAAGCCTATCTTTTGGAAGCTTTACGAGAACGACAGTGGTGTCTGGAAAACAGACTCAATACTTACATCTGTTGGAGTACGACTGTAAATAACGACTTGTATAGTAATTCTTATTAAAAAAAATTCAGACCATGTCCAGTTTGTTGCCGGCTTTTATTAAAGGCTGGCTTACGTTACAGAATTGTTAGTATCAACTTGGTAGGTAGGGGGGACCTGTTTCTATTGGCTCACAACCGACATGTACACACTGATAACATGTCACAGTGACTGTCTTTGGGATTATCGCATTTTGGGATTAGTAAGCGTATCCCCAAATAATGAAACACTTGCAGATCGGCTTATAACCAACTGGTGGAATTCTCGGTGGCTATCGTCATTTTTATTATACTATATTTACTATTAGAAAATGTGTATTTAACTTATTTTGCTTGAATGGGAAAAAATAACATCTACAATTACTTCGATCTCTTAAACAACGAGACACCATTAAAAGTAACAGTAATTTTCAATCTTCCCAGCACAATTTCTAAGTAGATAAGATTTCTATCCTTTTTCTAATTACTATGACGTATGTGTGGCTTAGAATTGCAATGAGAAACTAGGAAGTTGTTTCTTATAACACAACTTAAAACAACTACAGAATTTGTACGTAATAGATCTCTAAGACCTTTATATTTATATCGACAAAAATGTATACAGAGATCATCATAATTAAATATTAACTCGAATTATAGTTACCAATTATTGAAAAGGCTCAACGAATGTAATATTTTTAGTTGTATTACTTAAAAGTATAAAAAAGAAACTAGAAAATCTTATTTCATTACTTCAGATAAGATTCAAGTAACGTTGTAGCGTAGCAGTCTTGGGATCATGCCAAGCGTACTGGAGATTTTTAAGTAAATATGTAAGTAGATAAATGTACATAGTATTTGCGCTCAGTTTCTTGAATAAAATATCCACATGTTTCAGAATATTACGGTTTTAAAATAGCCTGGACTACCGTTTCATTTCGTGAAAAAATCAAAAAGAGTGGGAGATGCTCTTTTATTTGTGCAGAGGTGTGTGCACATGACCTTTCCAACACAATCCTAATTAATACCAAGCTATAGTAATTATTCTCCGGTCTTCAATCCAATTGAGATCGGAAATACATAGCTCATAGACTGTAGAAAACACTTAACCTGTGATTGCGTGTCTGTCTATACTAATATTATAAAGAGGTAAAGTTTGTTTGTGACGTTGTGATGTCGTGGCGTTGTAGGGGGTAATCTCAGGAACTACTGGTCCGATTTGAATAATTCTTGTGTACAGTGTTTCACCAGGGTTATGACATGGGGCTCTTAAAAAGGGATTAAAACACGTTCTTCAAGGTCGGTAACTTAACAGCGATGCCTGTAGTGATACAGTTATCCATAGGCGACGGTAACCATTTAACAACAAATGGGCCGTGTGTCCTTTGGCATGAAAAAAACGGAAGTTAGTATTTCCAGGCATATCAAGTCATATAGTAACTTATCGTCAGTTGAGATTATGGTTAAATAACAAATTTATGAAATATTAAATGTATAGTATAAGTGTGCAATGGGCCGTCGTTTACCAAATTTTACCAAAGTCTTTCGCTCACTGGCTAATTTATTGTACAAAAACATTCAAATATAGGACCTATGTAAACTAGCGCTAAACACGCAGCTATTCCACCGATGCGCAATATAAAAGCTGCATTTACGTATAACTGTAATACTAATGCCACACACAATAATCATTAAAAAAAAAATCAAAAAAAAAAAGATTAACCTACTTCAATATTAATCAAAAACCCATGAGGCACTAAAAAGCGGAAAATAACCAAATTAAATAAAACATATGAATACGTGCGCTACTTAGAGATGTCGGTGTCTCCTCGTTTTTTTGAAGTTGGGTAACAATACAATAATTTAAACATTTTCATAAATACCGATATTCTTTTTTATTTCATGATTAACGAATACAAAACAGAAAATATTGAGAGTAAAAAAATAGTAAATAAATTTCTACAATCACCACCGACACTTTACACCGCTGGTAACACGAAAACTTTTTTAATATCATCCCCATAACGAGTTCTGAGACCGCTTTGGTTGCATTCCGTGGCGGGTCATTTGAGCACTTTTGTGTCAAATTTATCGACGATTAATTTTTAAAATATATTATACAATATTTTAGATGTTTTACTTCGTTATTTTTATTCAAACTGAACATTTTAAAATACGGTTTATGAAAAATAATAATCTATAATACTGTAACTTAAAACAAAAGTTATAGAGGACACAACTTTCTAAATCACAATTTCTTACCAACGAGATTTTAACGCGGATTACTGATAAGTACAGATACTGAAGTTGTCTAATTTAACTGGAGGACAAAGTGTAACAAATCTTTTATAGAATTGAAAAGTAATTTACCGTTTTAAATGTTATAATAGAAATGTAGCCCAATAAAGTTTGGTACAGGTATCACTAATGTATAGAATTTGAAAGATGTAAGGGTGTAAGGGGTGTCGAGTAACATCTTAAGACTTGAGACATCCAAGCCAACCTCACCTGCACGTGGTGCACCCTGCTGAAAAACGAACGAGGCAATGGCGAAAGCGGGGTGGTAGGGTTTTACAGCCCGACTGGGTCGCAACCACCATGCATATGGCGAAAAAGCCCGTCATAGTGACTCGCTTCTGCGCGTCGCGTTTCGGGATCAGCCTGTGCATATCCAGTACCGGGTGACTTTCGTCATTATGGCCGGCATGATAGCGGCGACCGGCGATGGATAATCTATCTCTTGGTGGTTGCCAATGTTTTTGGATTATACTATGCTTAACATCAGGCATAGTACAGTCACTATGTAGTGCTTCGATAAAATAAAAAAAAGGACAATGGTACACTTACACACTGAGATTAATTCTATAGGATGTTTTATATGTAGATCCAGTATGGTGTTAATATTACCACACCTATAAAAAAATAAGAGTAAATACAAGATTGGGTTGGTTGATGGGAAATTTATATTATCACAGAAAGTATTACATTTGCTGAAGAAAATATTTACCCAAAAAAATATCGACTACTAATTAAATTTTCATATACTGTAAATATAAATGACTTTTACATTTAGATATCAATAAATGTTGGTATAATATATAAAAAAAATTTTTTTGCTTATTTGATCATACTTTTTTTATTATCTACTTAGATAAATAAATTAGTACAATAATCAATGAGGTAATCATTAGATGCATACATTAATACACACATATATAGGTCCAAAAAAATTCCTACTAGCACAATTTTTACATATTACATCATATGAGGCATTGTAAAATGGTACAAATTAATACGCTGAATATCCTTAAAAGAAAACTAATAATAGATACGTACATCTAAGTAAATATAAAAATAGAAAATCTAAACAAAATTATGGACCGAAATACAAAAGACATAGCGGACGACAATACGTGTACTGACCGTTTATAGTGACCGGAATTACCTCGCTGTATACAACGTGTATTCCTCGGTAATCGTTAGTATTTTCATAAAAAAAAAAATAAAAACAAAAATAAATACTTTATACTGTTTAGGCGCTAATAAGCCACTTATGAACGTCAAAAGCTACCACCGGTTCGGAAATCACCTCAGTCATCGTGAAAAATCGACAAGAAACTCGATCAGGTACATTTTTTTAACATATTTTTCTAATACATCATACAATAACTTTTAGTGGATGCACAGAAAAGAGTCAATTCCAGACATCACTATCGATCACATACTGATCCTCTCTATAATATCCTTTTGACACTTAAAAGCCGCTTGACGTGGCAGTTAAATTTATAGTCCTGTAAAACGGTAACATTGTTTGAGACTTTATTGTAGAACCTAACACTATTATCTACAAAACTATTAGGGTTTTGGTATGTTGAAACATGAGACGACCAGTTTATTACAGTTTCTAGTATTTAAATTATGCCATCCTTTTACTAAATTCAGTTTTTCAAAGTTTTTACGTACATACATTAAATTAATAGGTATTTTACCTATGAAATTGCCGTTCTGCAGTACTGGCCATTTCAAATAAAAATAATTTTTATTTGGCTAAGACTTCTAATTTCAAATTAATTTTATTTAAAAAATGGAATTCTTTTTCCAAACGTAGTCATTTGTTTATTGATTAGTGTTACATTTTCATAGCATTTCAATCTTTTTTGTCATCACGGATACGTTAAAAATTCAAGTAATTATGGAATATGAGTACTGCCGTTGCAGTAACGTGGCACAAGCGGCACGCAACATCAACGACGTTTATGGAGCTAACACTACAAACCAACGCACCACCTGTTATTGGTTTGCTCGCTTCTTCTGCTTCGTAATTTTGAACCGCATTGTTACCTGCGATGAAAAATGGATTCTGTTTGATAACCGCTAGCGCTCAGCAAGTTGGTTGGATCCTGGTTCAGCATCTAAACAATGCCCTAAATGAAAACTTACCACTAGAAAAGTGATGGTCACGGTTAGGTGGTCTAGCGCCGGTGTGATTCTTCACAGCTTCTTACCAAACGGGGTGAGCATTATAGCAGATGTGTACTGTTAAGAACTGAACACAATGAAGGAGAAGCTGACACAGCTCCAACCAGCATTGGTCAATCGCTCTTCTCCGCCGCTCCTGCAGGACAACGCGCGACATCATACTGCACAGTAGACGGTCTCTAAGTTGCAAGAACTGGGGTTGGAAGTTCTCCGTCATCCGCCCTACTCACCAGACCTTGCGCCTACAGACTACTAATTTTTCCAGAGTTTTGATAACTCCTTGGCGGGAAAAAAGTTCAATACTCTAGAGGCAGTACAAAATGCCTTTGAAGAATTTGTTGCCTTCCGTCCAGCTGATTTCTTTAAGAAGGGCATCAATAAACTGCCACTGCGTTGGCAAAGATGCATTGATTACATGGGTGATTACTTCGATTAATACAAATAAAAAATACATTTAAAAAAATCGTTTAAATTTTTTCATACAAAAGCTATCTAGATATACGTATATGAGTTATTGAAACATGCATGTGTACCAAGCATGCGTGTCTCAACAACTCCTATATGTATTTCGTGTCGGAAAAATTCCTCTTAATTATATAGTATAACATAGGATAGGGAAAAATAAGGCTAGAATTCTTTGTCGTTTATTTCTCTGAAAAAAAAAATAGCGTGTAAGCGTGTAGGCATGCACGTGTGTATAGGTGATGTGTGTGATGTTGTAGCAGTGATGTAAGGTTTTGTGTCACTGTATCGCGTGAGCAGCGTACTCAAGGGCTCCACGCCGAAGGAACGCTGGTGAAGTAAAATAAAGAAAAAAAATTTGGCTTTTAGTAACTAAAAATCCATACGCGCTCTAATTAAGAATCCAATTTTTGTTTTTAAAAACGGTAAAATCGGAACATGAAAGCAAAACGGTGACTCAATTAAAAGTTCTGCCAGTCGTTTAAACTTTAATAAAGTCGAACCTGTTTTGATTGTAATCGCTTTCTAATAGAATTACATTATTTCAGAAGCAAGAACAAGCAAATCAACAAATTAAACATGAAATATAAACTATAAATTTAACTTTGGTCGTGTTTGGGAATCGTGAAAACTTGAAAGAAATTTCAATTATAATTCTAATTCTGATTCCAAAAGTTTTTCCATTATATCAGATTTTATATAATTATTGGAGTTACACGGTCTTGTAAAGATATTTAATATTTGTGTTACATTAGATGTAAGAATTTGTCGACCACCGCCTCATCTAGTGTTTTAGCGCTTCTATATTCGGATCCCTAAGGTGTTGTAGGCAATAAATACTTATCACACTAGGTGTTCCAACTTAACCATAAGGAGTACCAACTTATTATGACTAGCTCCAGGAATTAAAGAAATAATAATAACTCCAGGAATACGGTCCTAGTAAGATTGGCTGTACGGAGCTACTAGCTGCGTTAACTACTTGTTGCAAAAGTTTTTATTAGTGAAATAAGGATTATTATAGATTTCTATAACGAATTAGTTTTAAAGGGCTATAGGAAATACTTAGGCTACTAAATTCGATCAACCATCATTTAAAGCGATAATGGCTTCGAGGTTACGTGTTCAGACACTGCCTCAATTGAAATAAGTTGGAATCCTTACAAATGAACTGGAAGCTTTCGGAGAAGACCATCGTGGTGAGATCATTGCGTGGCGGTTTTTTACGCTTACTTGACTAGCTAATGCTCTCAAGTAAAAAATCTGTCTCCAAGCACCTATGTGTGTTTTGTGGTATCTGCATTTAGAGAACTAATCGTTTTAGGCTTAGCGTGTTAATCATCTTGGGCACCATCGTCATGTAACTTCAGGTAAGACTGTGGTAAGATGCTGAAACTTATGAATAATTAAAACAACTAGCTGACCCGTGCTGACTTCGTTGGGCGATATACATTTTTACTTGTGATGAAGTTATGAGCGTGATTCGATAGTACTGAGCGCTATGTATTTTGATAAGAATTTATAATTGTTGTTGACAATATGCCGACTTTGCAAATCCGACTACAAAAAAAAAAGTCTTTTCATTTTTCGGGTTAATATATAGCATATGACACTCAAAACGTGGTTTTCTATTGACAAAGGACTATCAAAATCGGTTTAGTAGATCCAGATATTACTCCGTACGACCCCACAAACTTTACCTCTTTATAATATTAGTATAGATGTATATTAAGGCTTCAGTTAAATCTGGAGAATGCAATAATTAAATCTAAATGAGTAATTCCTAATTAAGACCTATAGTGCCGTTACGATGGCGCAGTAAAATAAGTCGTTAAAGTTAAAACCGAGTGTACCAGATGCTGCATAGTTATTAGGGTATGATTAATTACTTCCTTCAGTGACTTCAACTGCTTAATTGGTATTTACAAACTTATCGCTGTAATAATATTATATTTAAAAACTGTTCGAAAGCAGTTTTTAGTTAAACCCAAGTAGTCTCTTTGACTCTTTGTTACAGCAAGATTTTTTTTTATACCACAATTACTCCAACTACAGAGATAGTTTAGATTAGTAACAGCAAGAGTTACTGTGTCAATGAACTAAGCTTAAGTTAAATAACTAAGCCTAGGTTAAATAAAACATGAATGAGTTCAGTTATTTTAATTTTGTTTTAACTAAGTTTAAGAACCATTTGTTAGATTATTCATCATTATATCTCTAATGAGACTTTGCATAATTTATTTCAAAGCAAGATATTGTGTGAACAGTTAGCATGAGGTATGTAAATTACTATACATTCAAATCAGAACAATAAATATTTAATTAATGAGTGTTTATTATTGAAGATAAATTAAGCCTTGTGTGTTAGTTCTACTTTTATTAAAGATATTTTTGCTTTAATTGGTAGTCGATTAGTGAACTGAAAATTTAGTATCTATCTAAAAACATTAAGTACGGCTAACCATATAAATGTTATTTGTAATAAGTTTTGGGGTAAATGGACAAAATAATAGCAGATAATGCAATATTTATTTATTTATTTGCAATTACTGTTTTACATATACAAAATATTAACCTACATTTCATATTAATGTACTAATACTCGCTACTAGACGGCGCTATGCTTTATTTTATATTTATTAAGTTTTACAATTTAAAGCGGATGAATGCGGTGGCGACTGATATAGTGTTATACATGAAAGGGTGTGCATTCTACCAAAATAATACAAGAAACAAATGCAATTAATATCATATACATTTTTAAACTACATAAACTAAGAATTGAAATTAAAACCTTTGTAATGAATTACTAACAATCGTGAAAATAATATTTGTTAACCCAGAACCATCTAGTTCTTGTAAATAATGTTATTGTTTGAGTAAGGAGACTTTATGATGGATCAACTTACAGAATTCGCCTGTCAAACCGAAAATTGATGCCATTATTTAGAAGGAGTAATTCATCTTGTTTTTCTATAAAATGAGAATGTACGAAGTTTTTCCATTAACCAATAATCATGTAAAATTATTGCAATGCTTACTTTTTAATATACACCCGAGTTTGATCCGTGTAGGTATATTTAATATGACCTAAAAATCGATAAAGCTAGAAGTATCAAATGATCACTAAACCTATTTGTTTTTTATCTTGTCTGGTTTTAATATTTATCTTCTTAGATAAGATATTTAATATATTGTACACTAGCTTCTGCCCGCGACTTCGTTCGCGTGGAATAGTTACAATAACACGCAGGACTTCTCAAAAAGAAAATTACATCCCGATTTTGGAACCTTATTCATCTGTGCTCCACTCCTATTGGTCTTAGTAATAATAATATAACCATTCTCGCTGAATGAGCTATATAAAACTGAAAGAATTATTCAAATCGGGCCAGTAGTTCCTGAGATTACCCCCTACAACGTCACAAACTCACAAACTTTATAATATTAGTATAGATTACACACGTCATCCTAAAATTCTAAAACATCCAAACGACTTCCAAAACACTAATTTTTAACGCCAGCAGTGTTATTTGTAGGTATCTATAACTAAGCCAGACAGATAATCTTTATACTTTTAGTGTTAAATGATGAGGAACTGAGCTATTTGGAACGTACCTACTTAGCCCCTAATAAATTAGGCCATAGACGATTAGAACCCGAACGTTTCAGGAATGTATTCAGATTTTAAAAGTGGGCACTAAATACATTAGTCTAAATTCGTAAGATAATATAAATAATTAACTTTTTAATGATCTCGCAATCAATATAATTATTAGTAAACCGAACTACCATCCAGAAAATAACATAATAGAAAAGTATAGTCTGTTAGTTTATTAGTAGTTTTCGTTCATGTCATCTCGTATCCTCTAACAATGTTTTTTAGTCCACAATGAAGTATTTCTGACGTCATTTTTTTGGTTTTATTAATTGGAACAAAGTTCCTTACGGCAGGCTTGGAGGAGATAGGGATTTTGTTGCGCGACCGAACTGAAAAAATTTGATAGTAAAACCGTAACGAAAACTGCGTGGAATAAAACAGTTAAATGAGACATGCGCAGGCGCGACATTCGTATACACAAGCGAGTAGTGTATAATAAATACCTTTCTCTTTCTCCTTTTTTGTAATTATTTCTATTTCTATGTAATTTTATGTTGTCAAACAAAAATAAAGAGAAATAATTTGTTATTTTAATTGTTAATTTGAATTATTACATAAAATTGAGCACGATTTTTTTTTTTGCAAATTGTGTCGATTCTACATTAGCCGAAGGAACTTCGTTCCTACCTGGTGTCCCATGACACCACATTTTTTTTTTAATACTTAATTTTTTTTTTCCTTCAATTCCAAATATTTAAATACATGTATATTTTGATAATTCTATTGTTATTAATTAGCCAAAGGAACTTCGTTCCTACCTGGTGTCCCACGACACCACATTTCTTTTTTTTAAGTAACTTGAGTATCCAAAGATTAATTTATTGTTTGCAAAATAAATGACCAAACGCTGTCCCAAATAATACCATAGTCCATTTATTCGCGATCTAAAGTCTTTGATATTAGGTGCATTTTTAAACATAAATTGATTTTGTAACCTATACATGTTAGTAAAAGCATATAGATTTATAATACTTCTTAAGCGCTGTCGTCGCTGTCTTCATTATCATTGATTGGAATACCTTCTCGGGTAAGGCCTCTTCTAGCTTTATCCAGATCTCTATGTCCTTAGCTTTCCACATCTATTCGTTTCCCTTTATCGCTTTTATATTCTCTATTCACCTTTTTCTGGAGCACCTTCTTCTCCTTTTTCGTCTTCCTTCTTTCCATATAGTTATCGTTGACGTCCATCTACCATCCGTGTATATCGCTATGTGTCCTGGATACCTCCATTTCTATCTTAGGCCATACTGTAAGGTATCTATGACTTTGTTTTCCGTCTTATCTGCACAATTTTCATTTTTTTGTAGGTAGTAGAGCCATGCTGAAGCTATTACTGGTTTCAGCATAAATGGGTATTATCCGGGGTAGTACCACCAGACCAATAGAAATACCGAGGTGAAGTAACAGTGCATTTCAGTAAGCTTGCAATGTTGCATTTCATTAGGTCAGTGAGAGCGCTGGAGGCCCACCTACCTTTCCCTTTTCCTTCCCTCATACACAAACTGGCAACGAATTTGCCACTCCACTGGTGTTGCAAGTGTCTATGGACGGTGGTGATCACTTAACATCAGGTGATTGACTTATTCAGTTGCCTCCTTTGATATAAAAATAAAATAAAATGTTTGACTAAATCCTTATCAAATAAATTGATTGCAATATTTATGAGACCGTAAATATAAAAATCTCGTCTACTGCCTCACGATAAATTTGTCCATTTATGATAATTATCACAATGAAGCATAAAAAAGATGAATGCCAATATATCTTGTGGACTCTGTTCCCTTATCTCGCTAAATGCTGACCCTGAATATTGCAGATGTTTTTGTTAACGCATGATGCTGTAGTTTTCAAGAAGACGAATTCTCGTGGGCTGTTATTATTTCCTGTTACGTAACCCCTTTTTTGTGATAATAATATAGTTCGCCTTGTGCTAATGTAAATAGAAAAAAAAACCAATGAATATAGCAAACTGGAAGGGTGATGATATTATTAGGTACGAGTGAATGAGGTATGACATTAGTTTGTTCTAAAACATGCGAATGGATATGTTATACCAATTTACATACAAAACATCCAGATCACTCTACTCAAAAGTAAATCACTAGTTAAAGTGTAAAGTAAAATAAAATAATAATAAATCCTAAATCTTTCCCAAATAAAAAACTTGAATGAAAAGACGAAAGGGCACTTATATCGTGTCGCGGTATAATAAGTTATACTCAAATAAACACACCTGAAACGAAAATTGTAATTTTATGGGCTAATATTTGATACATCTTATATATTTATAATTTGATGGAATAATGTCTGAGTTGGTTTTAATATGTTCGAAAATTGTAAGTTTCGGCGTATATTCGAATCCTGCAATGACCATCCTTCGGGGAAGGAAATTATCTGGACAAGATCACTGCTTATAGTAGAGATCATTATAATATCCGCCTAGTTAGCAGCTAGCTGTTTCTTATTTCCCGTATAGTTAGTTGAACTGTGTACAAACTCCAAGACGTTTTACGTAAGATGATATGAATATTACGCAATACAGGAGTAAATAATATATGATTATAAATAATAGATAAAAACCACCACAAAGTAGATTAAAATCCTGCAGGAAATTTCCAATAAATAGTCAAAAAATGCAGTTTATATATGAAAAACCATTAAGGTTTTACGTTTTTAACATCGACGCTTAAGAATCCCCTCTTGAAAGGTTTGAATATTTGATTCCTATCATGAAATTAAATATTGAGACAGTGAAACGGAATTACGATTATGAAGCTTTTATCATTAAAATATATTCCTTCCCTTTGTTTTAACTTACAATATTTATACCATAAATCTAAAACTTAGCTAAATCTAATACCTTTAAACGAGCAATTCTTATATATTTTTATATTTGTATATATTCAGGATCTCGGAAATGGCGTCATCTATTTCCGTGAAATTTAGTATGTAGGTAGTTTCGGGGACGATAAATTGATCTAGCTAGATTTAATTCATAGAAAACTTTTTTTTACTAAGATTTCAATCAAAAATGTTTTTTAAAGAACCGAGCTAGGCTCGGTCGCCCAGGTACTAATTAATTTACGAATTAAAACCACTTTTTTCATTGGTTACCGAAATGAATGTAATCTGTACCTGTTATTATTTTCTTTAATTTAGTTTAAATTTGTTAAACTAGCTTGTCTAATTTAACTATACCTTTGTTAAAATTTACTTAAGATAAGTTTTGAGAGTTATTCTTGACGGGAAACGGTACAAATTCAAGTAACTTGAAGGATTAAAGAAGTAGAAACATTTTTGGAGACTTATTTATAACATGGAACCTTTAATTTATTTTACAAACCAAAGAATATGTCGATAGCGTTCTAAGGTGTGTTAAGAAAGAGAGATTAATTAAACAAATAAAAGACATATTAGTACAGAGCAACATAGATTGAGGCGGGCTGCAAGTCTCCTATAGTATACTGGGAACCTACAAAATAACCAATGTAAAAAAACAATAAATTCATGCAAATAACAAAGCATAATTCAAAGAAAAACTACAGTCAATGAAATAAAATAATATGCAGAAGTCTTTACATTAATAAAGAATCACGGCCTTGTTAATAGTTTTAGATAGCAAACTAAGAAACATGCCAATACCAGGAATGTTGAAATTATGAGTTCTCTATCAACGACTGTTCGCCTCAAATCGAATATGTACATTCTATTAATGGAGGGAGTTCCTTTTGATTAAATAATATATGTTTTATTAAGTTATTTGTGTGTTATTTTATGTCCTCTATAAATCACGTAGTGACTGTATTTATTGATGTTATTTCCGGCTGTAACTTGTTGTCGGATCGTGCTAGCTAGTAAAAGAAATATTTGTACATCACTAAAGCAAATTTAACTATTTATGTATGATTAAATAAATGAAGACCTCTAACAATTTTGGATCCCTATAAATTATAAATAAAAATAACGCAACGGTCTAGAAAAACAAAAAACTACTTAAGCCGACTTGAAATTCGTCCTTCGGCTCAGGTGGTCTGGTTGTTTTGAATTGTTCTTTGTGGTTACAAAGCATTTTACCTCAGATTATGTTAATAGTGGCCTCCTACCCGTAAGCGTTTTTTAAGGACATACAGATGTCACCCACGGGAATTTATGTTTCTAGGCATATAACAAACAAAAACCGAGACTAGGTACAGTTGCTTTAACGGTAAAATAATACGGTTTTAAATAAAAACATTTAACTGTATTTAATTAGTAATACGGGTTTAATTTTGAAGATTATTACGAGATTTTTTGGGGTGTAAGGGGTGTCGAATAATATAAGACTTGAGACACCCAAGCCGACCTCACCTGCACGTGGTGCACCCTACTGAATAACGAACGAGGCAATGGCGCAAGCGGGGTGGTAGGGTTTTACAGCCCGACTGGGTCGCAACCACCATGTATATGGCGAAAAAGCCCGTAATAGTGATTCGCTTCTACGACGTGGCGACCGGCGATGGACAGTGTGTCAATCGGTGGTCGCTATTATTTTTGGATTGTACTGTGCTTACTATCAGGCATAGTGCAGTCACTTTGCCGTGCTACAATAAAAAAAAAAAAGATTAATGTCAAATAAATCATGACTGTGACCCGACTTGAGTCCACGACATGGCACTTCAATGACATAGGCATTCACACATCCGATTCTCTGCACAGGGCACCAACAGTTACTGCATTATTTCTAAGCATACTTTCTAACCTACATATTGTAAGCACAAAGGTTTTTTGATGTGTAAAACTTTTTTAGCCGTGTTGAGCGATTTTAGGAAGCAGAAAAACTTATGAGTTCGCGTTACGGATGACCTTGACATGGAAAAGTATTACGCTTGCGTCAGACTTGTGACGCGTAATATAACGGCCTACGTACATGTGCAACCCATCATATTTTTGATTAATTAACACACTGTATATAATTATTACTTGAAGAGTTACCAGATGTAAAAAACAGATTAATGTTAATAATATGAATTTACAAATTATGAAATTTAAATAATTCAGAGCATAGTTGATTTTAGTAGGTGGTAGAGCCACTATGAAGCTATTATTGGTTTCAGCATGAATGGGTCGGCTCACCCGGGGTAGCACCATCCTCAAAATCGACGTGAAGTAACAGTGCTTGCATTGTTGCATTTCGTTCGGTCAGTGAGAGCGCCGGAGACCCATCTCCCTCCCCTCTCCTCTCCTTTCCTTTCCCCTCTGCCTTTCTCTCCATTCCCCCAGACACAGGCTGGCAACGCACGTGCGACACCTCTGGGGTTGTTAGTGTCTATGGACGGCGGTGACCGCGTAACAACAGGTGACCTGCCTGATCTTTGCCTCCTATATGATATTTAAAAACAAATAGTATTCAAAAAAACAGTTATTCCATTGTCTTTGAGTTTCCACTTCTGTCGACATTCCTTATGACTGTCTCCCCTTTTTTTACCTAAATAAGTGAAAGCTGAAATAAATAATCTCGTATACGTTATGATATTAGTACAGATACACCCTTATAGTATGAGGGCAACAATAAAAAAAGCATCTTCGGTCAAATATCGCTAAAAATAGTATCAGGTAAAGAATCTAATACGGGAAAGTAATATACTACCGAATGAGGGAACGGATTTAATTAACAAACCAGCTCACTAGGTTTTAGTGAATTCACTATCAGTACTACATTTCCCCGCTACAACATGTTACACGCATTACTTAAGTGCTAACGTTTGATTGGATGTTTTTTCATTAGCGCAAACGGACAACATTATCAAACTGAAATTAGTAAATAACTGATGACTCTGGAAAACTCGTTAGTGTAAACCTTTTGGCTCGTACAGCTTTTTGCGGCAAAATATTGCTTAAAGGCTTAAATAAACTATTCTTATCAATAAAAACCAAATACTATTCGTACGTTTTTTTTTATTATTATTTACCTCTAAAGGATGTATGAAACTTTATGGGTCATAAGGAAATGTAAGAAAAATAATGATATTTATTGTGTAAAGAAATTGCCTACATTACATACGAACCCCATGCATTAAATCACAATGCGTATTCATTAGAAAAACAAACAGAATGGAGAAAAACAAATTTAAGTTGTGACTGTAACTGGTCGGGATACATACCGTGCGTTGGATCTTTGCCAAAAGGTTCGGAGATATGAAAAGGAAACGCCAACGAAGGACATTCAAGCCGTATCGCTCCTGAATTTCTAGTATTCCACATATTTATGTTATGTTCTTGCTGAAAAAGGTGATGCCCATGTTTCGTAAAACATTTCTAATTCTGATCTAAATAGTGCTATGGAACATGTAATTTATAAAATAAAAACAAATGCACCGTACCCCTCTAGTCAATAAAAATTATTGCGTTTATTCGTCATACGTGATTGTGGTACAACTTTGAATTTAATATTTTTTATTAATTTCTTTTTTTGCATAATTTTTATATTTTATTTAATCTAAAACACAGAGTTACTAACAATTTTTCCTGTATTATTTAATTCCGAATTAGCTGATAGATGGCACTAGAGATAAAGAAGCTTTAATTTAATCTGTTACTTACATTGAAACCAGATGGAAGCACGATCGCGTACGCATATATACATAATTAATTCTATTGTATGATGTTTATTATATTCAATTTAATTTGTTTATAAAATAGTTATTGACTAAATTCAAAAATATTTAAAAACCGGATGGTCCAAAAACGTGAGGCAACATTGCCGTGACGGATTTCTGTTGCCTTGTTGTCCAGTTACCTCCTAGTTGCGCCTAAAGAAGTTTTACTTTAAATCTCAAATCTAAGTTCATTTTTTTTGTAGAAATTGGCGCACCTGGCGGATGTTGTCCCACCTTGACAATATATATATATATATATATATATATACCGTACTCAATCTACTGGTGAAAAGCGTATGAAAATCCGTTCCATAGTTTTTGAGCTTTTGTTTTATATTATAATATTTAATACCATACTATATCTTTAAATATTTTACTAAATAAAAATAATTCCGCTAGATGAATGTTCAAAACATTTATTATTCCTGTTTCCATTCTTAACATAACATCCGCTAATCCATTTAATTGCAAATATAGTTTAGACGTAATATAAATTACAATAACATCAATCAATCTAAATCATAATTTATTCGGTTACCGCCGTAAAGTTATGAAATTATAATCATTTAGTGTTGAAACACAGTGAATATCTTTAAAATAACATATACATAAAACAACTTTAATATATAGTCTAAAATTAGAGCGAAGAGTAAATAGAGATTTTACAAAAATTATTTTATATACTTTTGTTACAAATTTTATAATAACATCTTGATTCGCGCATCTTATTTATTAGAAATTGAGACGCTTAAGGCACAGCGAAATTACATCTAACTAAAATGTACAACTATTATAGACACTCTTGGTAACAATCTTTTTACATTATTTTGCAAATTGTGATATGTACAAAAATATTTTTTATTCCATTTTCACATACTATCTAGCAACTATAATTACTTATGAATTAGAAGAAACAGATTACGGAATAAGTAGAAATAGTTAAAGCAAAAACAAAATTAAATGCAATGAATGTGATGATATGAAATAAATAGTTTGATAACTTCATGTAAATATAAGATCTATTAATAATAAAAAATATCTCTAACAAAAGCATATTACCGAAAAACAAAATCACCGTTATACGTATGTTAAAATTTAAATGTTTTAAATTTATTACACACGGTTTTGGCACAGTTTCACTAACGTGTAGTCTTAAGGTTTTTAAAAATCGGTTCATCTTCTAGAACCGATATTCCTCGAATCAGGCGCGCGAGTTCTCTCTTCGTTGTCTATCCAACTCTTTTCGGTGGCTCTGACGCTTTCTTACAATAATAGCTATTAATATCACAACGACAGCAACAGCCACACCTATACCTATCCACCAATACGTGTTATATGATGCTTCTTTTATATTTACATCATCCTTGTGATCGCCGGCTGATACAGGATTCTTTATTTCCAATACACCAACAGTTGAAGTTTCAATACTGAATTTCATATTACTTTCCTCGCCCGTTTCAATAATATTATCTTTAATAATATCATCATGCGTCTTCTCAATAACTGGATCATTGTCAGCTACGTTCGGTTCTTTAGAACTTTGATCATATGCTTCAGCAGATGACGGAATTTCATTTTCCTCAGGAAAGGAATCTGTGATAATTGGTTCTACATAATCATCTTCTGCGATTTCAGCAGTGGGCTCTAGTTGGTTATCAAGGTATTCATCTAAAAATCTATAGTAATCCGTGAGAGCAGTGTATTCCAAGCCGTATTCTTTTTTAGCTAATAAATCACTGACCATTTCCAGCCAATTAGCTCCATATCCTTGTATCATAGTGTCGCTGTAAATTTGAAAACTCGTTAGTTAATGTCATTTGCAATAATAAACAATAACTTCACAAATCAATTCATAAATTTACTTACAATAAGCGATCATTATTTTCAGCTACATGATTGATTAAATCCGATTCATCAGATATCAATTCCTCGGCAAACGACTGATATATTTGATATTTTAATATAATTCCCATGAACTTTCTAAAATAAGAAAACTTTGTTAGTATTTCGTAGTACTATCAAATAATTTACAACATTTTTATATTACATACCCTGTAAAAGGTTTATTGAAAACAATGCTAGGATCTCCAAGAAAATCTATATTGGACGTTTCAATAGAAGAAAAGTTTTTGCGAAATTCGCTCCAGCTGCTCGGAATTTTTGCATAAGGAATTGATCCCATCAATACTTTTAATCTCCACTCGTCTGCAGCTAAGTAGAAATTTAATCTAGAATGCAAAATTCACTATTAAAGCTATATTCAACATTTACATTTTAAGTAGTAGGAAAAAAATGAATACTCACTTTGGTAAATCTCTTAAGGCCATTATCAACTGTAGAACAAGACGATGATAATTTGGATTGTAATTAAAAATGTCAATTGGGAATAGCCCAGCGTTGTTTAAAGCATGAGGATTTAGAGAAAGCAGCGACACAAAGCCGGGAATAGCCTCGTAAACCGCTGGAACAAACGATATAATAAATAAGAAAGTTTGTTTAACAACTAAACCTTGAAATAAATTTAATAACTTACCAGAGTACCGGGGAGCCTCTCTCAAAATGTAAGTGTTGTTACTATGTAAATTAATAATTTGCTTGTATTTTATTTTCATAACAGTTTCGTGCGCTTCTATATAATTTCCTATACTAACTTCCTTGCAGGTGACAGCTTTAACTTTATTAGGTTTACACCAATCCACTAATACTGCAGGACATGTGCTATTATACATATAATCAGACAGTGATTCTGATTCGATTTCTCCCAGATTTAGGGTTTTTATTAATTTCGCTGCTTGTTTAAATGCGTTGAATCCACCGAGATCCTGAAAAACAATAATGAAATGATAATTTTTCAAACATATACAGGCGCGGGAAAATGTGGCAGCACAAACTAACATTTCTGACCTTATTTATATAAACATAAGATTCAAATTGTTTTGTTGGCCACTTGTTATACTAGTGTTACGCGGCACGCGACGACGACTTTTAACAAATGCGGCCAAACACACCACGCCTGTACCTAGTTGAATTTTTGTATTTAACAAAAATGAATATGTATGTAATAAAATAAATAAAAAGTCATCGTTTTATGGAACAAATTTGAAATGCTTAATCTTTTCATTAAACCATAGCTGATTCTTGTCGTAATCAATTCTTTTAGGCATATAACTTAGACAAAACAAAATTCTATGTTTCACATCTGCTAGGCGTCCCGTGACGGATAAATTTTTCATGACTACTAGGGATTTTTAATTTGTTGAGAGAAAGTTTAGCTAATTGTATGATTACCTTTAGTTGTAGATTTGCGTAAACCTTTTGGTAAATTCCTGCGTGTTTTGGTAATAAACTTTCAATTAAATTAGACCAGTCTTCTCCGGTGAGTGATCCTGTGAATGAAAACCTTAGTTATTTGCAAAGAACAGACCAAGGAAATTCTTTTGAAAGAAATAGTTTAATTTCAATTTCCGTAGGTTAGTAATTGGCGACTTTTTAATTATGGCGTATTTGACCTGCTCTAGAAAAACAAATTAAAAGAAAGATTCGTGTATATATTTAAATAATAAAAATATATAAGGCATTTATCGGTAAGATAAAAATATACGTTATTTATTTGAAAATTATTCCATGAATTAATCCCTTGACGATTTGTAAAAAGGAAACATTTCAGAATATAGAAATATACGAAGCAAATATAAATAAACTAGAAGAAATAAACTATAAACGAAAAGGTGATTTTTTCATTGGATACTGTTGTTAATATCATTGTATAATATTCCTAAATCCAGTAGGCAATATTCTCGTAAATTTTGACAGGAATAAAATTATAGACTATTTTTACGTATTCTCTAATGCGGTTTTTCACTTATATAACTTCGAGTAATTATACTGTAACTATTTATTTCATGTAAGATTCAAGTTGGGCTTCGTGTATATTATTTAAAAAGAAATCGTTTTTTTTTTTCTTTTTTTTCATATTGGTCTTGATACTGAACTAAATAATGGAAACTGTATTGGAAGTTAACAGTTGTTAGTTTTAGAATGTGCCACATAATTATCAACCATAAGTTTCAAACTCACTTCTAAATATTGGGTTGATCCTATTGATATTACTTTACAAAAACTTGAAAAATCACCAAATATTCTTTGTAAGAGGTGAAAGCCGTAGTTTTATAACACTTGTGCTAAGGGACCAAATAATGGTGTGAAATTAAAATTTTTGTTTTATTTAATTTACTTACTCAGCAGATGTATTGGTAAGGGTTTACCAACTGCTTCAGTTCCCTTCAGTCTTAGTGCAACATATTTATGCAGCTTCGTGTAAAGAGGTTTAATATTGTCCCAAAGTTCTCGTACTTTCAGCATTGCACCTTCATATTCTGTAAGAGCATCCCAGTAATCTTCCACCGAGTTGTAATCTAAAAAAAAAACGACGACGAAGGTTAATTAAAAAAATAATATTGTAATGGTCAAATAAGTAAAAAAGTAATGTTAATAAGTAGGTCCTTACATACAAGCTTTTGATTGCTCGAATAACCAGCAACATCTTTCAAGTTGTAATTGTCACTAAGCGATTTTCAGTGTATTCTGGTAGCTGAACTTATGAAACCGCCTCATTTCTAGGTTTAGTTACAATGTTTATTGCTAAGACTAATTCTATAAAGTTAAAACCCGAAATATTAGTTCGGGCATTTATTCCTAGTAACACAACCCACTTAGTAGATAATATAGATATATCTGGTTTACTGTTGTTAAAATCACCAATAAATATTATCAGACGGGGTGGTAGGAACAGATATCTTCCACAAAGTACGAAGTTGCCTATCACTGGTTTTTTTTTAAATTTTGATATTGTTTATTCTTAGTTGTATTAATAGTTAGAGATCGATCAACTCAAAAAGTATCTCTAGCAATTTACTATAAATTTTAATCAGTTTCCATGAACCGTGATGCAAGTATTATAGTTTTGGCTAAATCTAAAAAAAGCCTGGAAAATTAATGATATTTGTGAATTTTAATTCTTAACTATTTAAAATAACGATACTAATTTGTTTAGCATATCCTTTATTAAAATTAAAGGGCAAATCATAAATTAAATCAACCTGTGCAAGGAGATATTTATACCCAATAATATATACTATATTAATATAGTAATAACAATATTGTAATGTTAATCACATCTGTGTGAATGGTTGAACCGGATATTTTAAGGAATGATTATAAGCAAATCAAAGGTTTCCATCTGAATTACGTTTTATACATCATATTAATTTTTACTCGTGATATATATCAGTGACTTAAGTGGTGTTATTTAGCCAATTAGTGAATGTACAGATTCGTAAAATAAATTGTAATTTACATTACATTAGTGTTTGTATGTTATTTATACAGAAGAGCATTGATTATTGATTTATTGCTATTAGTAGGCATTGTTTACGTCTTCTATCGTCTTCGATTTGTACTACGAACTGCAGCTTCTCTAGAAGCTCTTGATTATAATATTTCAAATTATTGCTATATATGTATCTATCTTGATGACATAATTTAATACGAGCTTGCTGCATGATCCAAACGCCGAAGTAGAAGTAGCTGAAGACTGATTTATACTATGCAATGAATATTATTCTGTATAAAATGGTTCAAAAAGCGTATTCTATGAGAGTATGCTATTAACAAGTTTTGAGTTACCTTTGCTATTTTTGTCACATAATTAAGCAAATCATATTATACTTATGACAATCTGACGATATATGAGGAAATCATATAAATATTCTCTAGTTATAAGTACTGTTGTATAATGTGTAAAGCAAGGACTTAATTTCGAAACGTGCAGAATTTCTAAACTCTATAATCTTGTTGAATTAACTAGCGAGGCTCAAAAGTGGTCTAAATACAAATTAGCTGACTTTACATTTATACATACTTCCTTGGGAAGATAAGGACAAAATACAAGCTAAGATGTTCGTTGAGATTACTCGCTGCGATTTAAAGTAATTAGCAAACAAATTAAGAGAGAAAGCATAAGACGAGACACTTGGCAATGTAGTCCGTAAAGTTTGTGCAGAAATAAACGTGTAATGTAGATTGTTGTTAAGTCACTTATATGTATACAACCTTAGAAAACTTCTAGTTAAGTTAGTGGTCACCATGTTGGTTTTATTTGGACTTGAAATGTTAATTACTTAAGAAAAGAAATTAAAACACTTATTTCACACATAACATCAAGATAAACAAGGATGGTATTAAGGAAAGAAACGAAATATATTATCTATTATAAAAATATGTGTAAAAACATATAGTTTTATTTTCTATTTTTAATAAAATTGAAATATAAGGCTTTCGTTGTATTATTACACAAACTAATATTAAATTATAGGCAATGGATGTCATTTAATACACTGCCAGAAGGAAAGGTTCCCAAAAAACTGGCCATCTTACCACGTTCTTGGTAGTGTTTATATATTAAGCCAGATCTCTGATCGTAAGATACGCTGCGAAACCAATTCGCGAATTCCTTGAAAAAACTACACAGTTGGAACCCACGTTTTGTAAATTGGAATGACCGAATAGAGGGCTGAATGGTGCAAAAATCATCACGAATATGAAATCTTTTACGAAAGAAACAAGGTCAGAATGCTAAGGAATAAATGCTATTTAACTATATAAATGCTTTTTACCATCATCCTATGTCAAAACAATTGCTTTCAGACCTACTAGCATAATTAAGTTGGCAAAAGCCTGACATAAACCGTCAATTAAGTTAGAGAAGTGCGAAATATAATTGAACTAAATTATAACACCCGAAGAGGTCAACCAAATTGCCGTAATGATGATACGCTTAAACGGAAGAAGATAGATAGTCCGAAAATGATATATATAAACGATGTAAGGAATAACTCAATAATGTACAAAAACTATAAATAGGTCGTTAGCCAAATAACATTTCCGTTGTCGATAGTGAACGAAATATGACGAATTGAATGGACACATGTTGTCAGAGTTTAAAACATCGCAATATATTTGATAAATCTTGATAAAGAGAATGAGATAAGTAAAAGTTTTTTTTTTTTTATTGAAGCACGACAAAGTGACTGCACTATAATACCTGATGGTAAGCATAGTACAATCCAAAAACAGTGGCGACCGCCGAGAGACAGATCATCCATCGTCGGTCGCCGCTATCATGCCGGCCATAATGACAAAAGTCACCTGGTACTGGATATGCACAGGCTGATCCCGAAACGCGACGCGCAAAAGCGAGTCATTATGACGGGCTTTTTCGCCATGTACATGGTGGTTGCGACTCAGTCGGGCTGTTAATCCCTACCACCCCGCTTGTACTATTAATGTACCAGTCTTAATAATTATTCCTTGTCGATTAACATTTGGTCGATTTATATCAATAATAGATATCAACAGCAAACCATAAGGTCCTAAGAATCCTATATGTCTACTTAGACAATCCTTTAATCTCTATTATATTATTGGATAATGAGATGTGTTTTCAAGGACAATTGTACAGGATAATACAATAATACAGGACAATAGTAGACCACTTACTGCCAGAGTTTGAATAGGTCTCGAGTATCGTCTGCGGCTGACCAGAGTACTTGACCCAACCTCCCTCATAACCGAGCACTCTAATATACGGATTTGTTATTCTATTTTTCTTAGACATTATTTTCAAAAATCTTATGAAAGTATTTTATAACAAACCTTCGGAATGCTCATTTTGTAACCGATGGCTCGTGTTGAAATTGCAAAAGTCAATTGCAATTCTTTAAAACAGAAGGCATAGTTGGTTGTCCCAATCGCACTAATTTTTGCTAGGGTTTCAAAGATTGTTTAAATAATATACTCACTGTTTTGTTTCGAAGCATTTCTCAGCAAGGGTAGAATATGTTCAAGATAATCAGTGAGATCTGGCAAATTTTTCTCCCACGATGCTTTCATACGACGTAGAGTATCTTCATCTTGTTCTCTTGCAAGATGCGATTGCAATTCTAAATAAAAATTAGATGATAATAAATAATATTACCTTTAACTTCTACAAAGGTAAGGTGCAATAATTATAATGGAAATGGTATATATATTTTAAGTTCTTAGGTTTTCCAAAAATGTGTTTTGTTTAAGTGAGATCAATTCTCTTCGTTTCAATTTGTTTTCTGAAATTGACATTGCATAAAATTAAATTGAGATTAAAAAAATACCATTTTCAATCTGCGAACTTCAATTGCTATTGTGCACAAACCTATTGTATTTTCGTTTCTTTATTTATGTTGTACGAAGTAATAAAAGAAATATATTTGCTATCCATTATAAATATTTTTTTACATTACTCAAACTGTTATCTGTAAAAGTAGCTATATTATTTTTCTTTTCAACCTACATGATTTCGTTTTAGAAACTACTTGTCATTGGTGGAACGTTATCTTTGTACTTAATTTGTAGCATTTCGCTTGGAGATGAGTATTTTCTTATGTAAGGTTGGTTGATTATTTCTTCTCACGAGGATTCACCCAGAGTTTATGAAGTAAGTTGGTAAATTCTTCTACCTACATTATTATTACAAAATTGTATAGAAATATATAAGATTACGGATTTTACTTATAGCTTACGAGAAACTACACAAAAACCCTTGATTGAATATAATTTGCAGTCAGTAAGTGATAGACCACTATTCCTGTGGACTGTGAGAACTCCATGTTTACTAGATGTATTGTCTATCAGAACACAGCAACATTCATAAAACTCATGACAAAGATTCTTAATATAAAAGAAATTTAAGTACTTCAAGTTTAAGTCGACTATTAAGACATCCGTAAAGTCTTTTAACCCATATTTCGTAAAAGAAAATATACAAATTGGCGTTACGAGAAATGAGAAATTAACTTTTTACACGGCTATTCCTCTCGAGCTGTGGAGTTATTAAAAAGTTTTGTCGGGTTCATGAAATTCATAATGACTTTACGAATTTCTACGTAGGCAGTCTCGTTTGTCTTTTAGCTTCAATCCATCTTTGGTTTTATAAACTTTTATAGGTAGCCATCATTAATAATGAAAGTTTTATTAGACTCCTTAATAAGAAATTTGTGTTTTTGAGAGAAACAAATTATTATTTAAAAATGGTAAAAGATAACGTCGAATAATTCTAGGTTAATTTTTTTTAAACATTTAAATACTTTTTTTTATTGTAGCACGGCAAAATGACTGCACTATACCTGATGGTAAGCACAGTGCAATCCAAAAATAATAGCGACCACCGATTGACACACTATCCATCGCCGGTCGCCACTATCATGCCGGCCTGTAAAAAGTTGGATATGCACAGGCTGATCTCGAAACGCGACCCGCAGAAGCGAATCACTATTACATATACATGGTGGTTGCGACCCAGTCAGGCTGTAAAACCCTGCAACCCCTTTTAAGGTACGGATACTTTCTTCCATGTATACTTATCGTGAAAGAAGAATATCGGTTTTATCTTATACAAAAAAATGTTGAACGACTGCACCTATTTGGCTAATTATTTTTTGTTGTGTTTTTAGGACAAGGTTTGTATGCAAGAAAATATTTGAAGAATCGTACAGAAATGTAAAAAAATTGGATTAGTAATTGCCATATCAAAAATTGAGTGAGTTAGTGTAACAAAAAATTTGGAAGACCTTTTAAATATTGACAGATTGAAGTTCAATTGTTATTTCATTTAATTATATGGTTGTATTGTAACTATACTTGTGATTTACTCTCATTTTCTTCGTTGATAAGCCCGTGCGAAGTTGAGGTGAGAAATTAATTATAAATCTTTAATACATTATAACGTACCTCTCAACGTGCAGTTTGTATTGCTGCCGCAGTCGTAATTTGTGGCAAAGCGAATTTTGTTTTGAGCATTATCACCAAATGTTACCAGCTGTAATAAAAATAATCTTTTATTATAGTAATAATATTGAATCTAGTAATAATAATATCGAATATAGTTATAATATTCAATCTGATTAAGATTTATTATCAGTATTTTATGTAAAATGAAATTTCATCAAGACATTAAAGTAATTATATTCCCAGTATTAAGTTATTTACTGTGACAGGAAAAAGATAATATCGTGCAAGTCTCAAGATCAAGATAATAGAGAGTGGCTGCGACGAAAATTTCCACATATGCATAGCGATGTTCGAAAAACAAGATACAGTCTTATACCATTTAAATAACAAAACTTTTTCTAAATAATTTGTTACATCATTTTTATACCAGGTATTCGATTTATCAAGTCGGGCAGAAGAGCGAGACGTTCGGCTAAGATCGACTTGCTTCGGTTTTGTAAAGCGTTGTCTCTATCACACTGCGCAATTACTATAATTGATCGAGAAACCGCACTTAGTCGACGATTTCGGTTTTCTCATGATAAATCAAAAGCAAGTATATCAGATACCATTCATTTAAAAAAAAAACTTATAATTATTACGATCCTACTTTTTAAGGTCTTAACAAGCATATAGAATTAAAATTATCACAGCGAATCAACGTTTAATTCTTTATCAAAACAGATCAGAGAGCCTCGCGTAAACGATCTTCTTTCCAATTTTACGATTAAAAAAGAGTCTCTCGATAAGCTACGCAGAACAAAGCCATAAAATCCTATAGGTGCTGTTTTAATCCTTCGAGATCGTTAGTAGGACGTTTCGAATCCTCGTTAAATTTTACGACTTTATCTCATGAACCAGTTTTGAGTAGTCCTCTGAATTCGTATTACTGACAAATTAAAATCTAAGCAGTTTTTGTTTTTAATATTAACTAACGCGTATCTACTACGCAAACCACGAAATAGTTTTAATGAGTTCAAAAGTTGTTTCAGTTTACGAGGCCAGGAGGCCCGCTATTAATTTCGTTTGAGAGGGCTCTTTCTACCAGTCTGTTGTCTTTAATATTACTGCTACTATTAATAAGAAGTACTTAATAAAATTTATTATACAAAAGTGAAGTTTCCATTAATTAACTCTACCAAAATTACATTACTATTATAAAACTTAACTAGACAGTACAATACTATAAGGTTATGAATACTTTATGTATCACTTCTTAATTTGCTGTATTATATTATTAATCCAAAACGCTTGTTATGTATCTATACGAGTATAATTTATTTTCACTAATTTTCACACATACACTTTTTTAACTCGAAAAATGTATATACAGTAGGTATAATTTCACAAATCCGTCACAATTAAAAACCGAAAATTGCATGATTACTGGAATGTTTGAATTACTGGATTATAGTGAAAAGTCATAGGTAATGAATAAAATAAGCATTTCGTAGAGAGAATAAATTTGTATATTGTTTTAATTAAACATGTACATATGCAATTACATAGTTTTAAAATATGTAATCCTTAATTGAAGTCTGCTTTTGTGCAACTTGTAGTCCTTGCTTAAAAACAACGTGTAGAGAGGCGAGGGGACGTGGGCGAAGGGTGCTAGATTAGTGAGTATACTGTACTAGCCTATGCCCGCGACTTTGTTAGCGTGGAAAATGTACTTGGGACTAACGACAACTCACAGCGGAAACTCTTACGAGAAAAAAAAACGATTTTTAAACATTCAAACCATTCTCGATAAATTAGCTACATAACATTGAAAGAATTTATGAGATCGGACCAGTAGTTCCTGAGATTACCCCCTACAACGTCACAACGTCACAAACTCACAAACTTTACCTCTTTATAATATTGATATAAACAATAATACAAATAAATACAGTAAAACATTAATATTGTATATATTAACAATATACATTATGAATAACAGATTTTTCCTCACGACATTGCAAACTCAAATCTATTTTTTTATAGTTGTTTTCTATACTTTTTAGAATTTTTCTTGGGTGTAGGTACTAAAAAGGTTGATAATGCTTACACAAAGAAAAATTTCCTACATCGGTTATATATTGCATGAGCATTGATTTGCACATTCATGAAGCTAAAAATAACGGTGTATCACGGAAAAGACGTTTTGGTATCGGAAATGAAAAACAGCAGTGACAATAGTATTAGTGGTAATTTTGTAGGTGGTAGAGCCACGCTAAAGCTATTGTTTCAGTGTGGATGGGTCGGATCGCCCGGGGTAGCACAAGTAACAGTGATTGCATTGTTGCGTTTCGTTCGGTTAGTGAGAGCGCCGAAGACTCACCTCCCCTCCCCTTCCCCCCAAACACAGGCTGGCAACGCACTTGAACTCCCCTGATATTGCTAGTGTCTATGGACGGTGGTGATCACTTAACATCAGGTGACCCATCTGTTCGTTTGCATCTCATGATATAAAAAAATAGTCATACGTAAAATATAGCAGGTTTTAATTAATCATGTGTAAAATAATAGCTGTGAAATAGCATGGAAACATCTTTATGTTCAGCGTAGGTAAACCTCGCAGTATGTTTCACGTGGAACACTTCCGCTTGTCATAAATAACGACTGGGATTTATGTCCAATTACTTTCATTTATCTATAGTAATAAAATCGAATGGATTGATCGTAACAACGTACGATGTTATTACAACTGTGATAATCATATTGTTAATAATGAAATTAGAGGGGAATTAATATTTTAAAATTATTTTTATATTTCACCCCTACCTACCAAATGCATAATTTGTAATATACCTAGAACTTACTATATCTTTATAAATAATAATATTATAACCTTGTCAGTAATTTGATACACAAATCATATTTATCTATATTATTTCTTATGTTATATATGTACTTTTTTATCTTTATTTTTAGCAATCAATCTTTCACATTATTACTGCCATCGTCGTTTTTTTAATAATATCACAAGCGTCGTGTGAATATTCCAATATTCTAACAAGATGGTGGCTTCCTTGTTAGACCTTCCAGGGAGTTTTTGCGGAGATTTTACGGCTTAAATGTTACAATTGATGACATTTACGAGGTTGTTTTTTGTGAAAAACGCAACATACACAAAGTTCTACGTATAAACTGATTGAAATTTCAAATTCAATTTTATTTTATTCATTTACTTTATTACTCTATCATTTTATTCATTTATTTTATACCAATTTCCAATATAGATTGTGGTAGAATTTTGAGTGGGCGAACACCAGTAACTTATACTCACACAATTACGCCACATAAAATACATTGTTTCACCGGTCAGAATTAAAAACACAAAATTTGGAAAAAGAGATTTGAAATGTATTTTCAGCTAGAGATTGACACTTGCCGTCCGCTTTATGATTTTTATACGAGTAATTATTTTTCTGAAAACCCCTTTTCATTGTCAGATTTGAGCCCGCTTTGCTTGAGGTAACGTTTTGTGAATTAAAAATAATATTATGTTATATGTCATACCCTTATCCACTGGTCAGTTTCAAGCAGCGAATCTCCAGGTTGCAAGAGAAGCTTCACTTTCCTCCTTAGTATGTTATCATCTGGAGCCAGCGCGTGTGCTGTTAATGCACTCTTTATATCAGTAGTTTGTAGTCGAGCAAATAATCCAAAAGATTTATCTCTTTCCAACTGTAACAATAAATAATTTAATAAATCAAAATATCCTACAAAATTATCTAATACAGTCTAATAACACACATTCCTGTGTAAATTATAATGTTTTCGTTCTTATCATAATTTTTTAACTTTGACTTCTTTTGGAAAGGTGTGACTTTAATTGTATGAAACGACGATGTGTAAAAAAGAAGAGATAGCTATATACAAAGAGAGGGAGGAAGAGAGAGAGAAATGTTGAGATGAATCGATGTGAAGGAGAAAAAAAATACGGCGATAGCAACAGACATGGTAAGTAGAGAAGAGAACTTTTGTAGGTGGTAGAGCCCCGCTGAAACTATTTTTGGTTTCAGCATGAATGGGTCGGCTCCTCCGGGGTAGTACCACCCCTCTCACAGATAACCGACGTGAAATAACAGTGCTTGCATTGTTGTGTTTTGTTCGGTCAGTGAGAGAGCCGGAGGCCCACGTCCCTTCCTCTTTCCTTCTTTCCCTTTCCTTCCCTTCCCCCTTCTCCCATATACAGGCTGGCAACGCACTTGCGACGTCCCTGATGTCGTTAGTGTCTATGGACGGTGGTGATCACTTAACATCACGTGACCCACCAGTTCGTTTGCCTCCTTTGATATAAAAAAAAAACAAGAATTAGTATAAATTTATTGGAGAAAACTTCTTCTGGGACGGTTTATAAATTCTAATCTGCAATCTTTTTGTGTGACAAAAAATTGTGTCGGATAGGGTGTTGGAAACACAGATAAGTCCGATCATCGAAGTTAAGCAACATCGAACGCGGTCAATACTTGGATGGGTGACCGCTTCGGAACATGGCGCGAAGTTGACGTTTTGTTTTATTATTCTAATCAAAATATTCCCCTGTAATACGAAAGTTTCCCTTCTATCGTGTGTTTTTAGGACACTCTGGGATTTTTGTATTATTTTAAATTATTCACGCAATAAAATCCGTAATCCTAAATTATCAATCTTCCAAATTATATAAAAAAAAATTGTTAAACGAGTTATAAAATAGTATTGAATACAAGGCGCCTCAAAAGTATCTAATATAGAATCTGTTTAAATGGTATAAGGAATACCTTAATTGCCAATCCCTTGCTGTTACCAGAAAGTTCACTCCAAGCCGCACTAGCTCTTTGTTCACAGTGATCCACATAGTCGAGCTCGACTAGATCCACCAGAGATACCAACCATCTTCGATCATCGTTACTAGATGAGGTCCCGCACAAAAGAGGAGACAAGAGTAGAGCGTGGAAGATCGACAGAAATTGGACTGAAGCCCTCATGTTGATCTGAAAAAAAAAAAAATATTTTTAAGTTTTTATACAAACTATTTTAAAATTACACTTTAAATTAAAAAAAAAACTTTTAATATCTATGAAATCATTAAGCTAAAATGCATAACAACGGTTTTTTTTTTTCTCGAACTGACTACCTACGCTATTGACCTAGCAAGGTCTTAACAGCTTCACCGGACTACTAAGGCGAGCGCTTAGGGCACTCAGCCGACTTTATTTGACAACTAACTCTAAGGTGCACGGCACACAGCTTGGGATGTTGCCTGATACGTGAAATTCGCGACCTATCTGAGCTGACCAAAGCTAACTATTCATACATATATGAGTTGTTGGAACATATATGTGTACCAAGCAAACATATTTCAACAACTATTGTATATATTTCGTATCGTATAATTTTCTAAACTATTTCAGTTCGATAAAGGAAAGAAACAAAACCTTTCCACTTTCATGTGTAAGCGTGTATGCGTGCACGTGTGTGGGGGGTGATATGTGTAATGTTGTTGCAGTCATGTAAGATTTTGTGTCACTGTATCGCGCGAGCAGCGCGCTCAAGGGCTCCACGCTGAGGGAACGAACTTAGGCTTGAGCCGCTGCCGAGGGGGGCTTAATCTGGTCATAAGAACGGTCTAGATTCAAAAGTGTTGACCAGGAACCTAATCATTATACAGTGGAGGGATATAAAATAGCGAAGCTGCGAGCAACATAACATTTAGTCATTGTTTCATTCTTTCAAAAGTAATTGTAATTTTAGTGACGACGTGACATAAGTGCGAGACAAAAATAGATATTAATTAGACTTTATACATTCACTAGCTGTTACCCGCGGCTTCGCACGCGTTTTTTAAATATATTAAATAAATGTAAAATTATGTTTAAATGTGTAAATTACAGAAATACTCTCTCAAAAATATTTGTAAGTACGACACGCACATCATATACTGTAACAGGTAACATGTACCTTACATATGTGAATACTAACAGTGTGTCGAATGGGATAGGATTTATCATCATCTACATACCTGAAACTTTAAACTATTATATACCATCTTCAATGCTCAGTTACACTATATTAGAAAGTAATAAAAATATTGAGCTATACGTTATCGAACATGTTTTAATCTTTTATTATATAGATATAATATGGCCATATTGTCGATATAATTAGGTTATTGATATACGTTGCTATAATTTAAATCACATATAAACATTTGACTTTTAATTATATTTATTTTTGGAGTCCAGGACAGCGCACGTCTTACGCGCATGTTTACAGTGAACAACATATTTTGAATCATTCCACACAGACGGCTGCACGGGTAACAGTTCATCACTACATAGTGTAAAACAAAGTCCTCTGCCACGTCTCTCTATATGTCTGTTCGCGATAAGATCAATAACTACAGAACGCATCTTCATGCCGTTTTCACTAATGTATAAAATAATTCTTGACCAAGGTTTAGGTATAGTTTGTCTTATTGTCAGGGCGGGCAACGTCTGCTGAACCCGCTAGGTTAAAATAAAACGACTGATTGGTTAGTTATTTGCCCAAAAAATTGCTGTTCAAATATTACTTGTAGTCGGGTGAAGCTGTCAAGACCTTGCACCACAGATATATGTGTTCACCAAAAAGCATTTATTTTAATATCATTATATCACAAATCAAAAAATGGGAACAAAACTAACGTACAATAAACTTTTTGAGGAGTTTTTGGCCGGATTTCAGTCTGTCATGCAGTGGATTTTATATTTTATTCATAATCTTGTGTTACTTGACTCTATATTATGTTAAATTGGTGGCGTTTTATGTAATATGGTTCGTTTATTGTGCATAAGTGAAATGAATGAGAAATAATACCACGACGCATGAATTCTGTGGTCTTGAAAATTAAGAAGATAAAAATTTACGAAATATTATAGAGAGGATTTGGCGCTTATACCTTTTCATTAACTTGGACATAAAAGAAAACTGGCTAAAGAATACATAATAACTACCTCTAACGACAACTTCAGAATTGGCAGTATGGATCAATTCCTTCACCAGTCTTATTGGACGAATATTATTACTACTAAACTATTTGAATAACAACACAAAATAAACTTTGGGAATGCTTGCGATATAAACGTACCACGTATAATTAAAAATTGAAAACAAAACTAACGTAGAACAAACTTTTGAGTAGGAACACAAAATAAACCATGAAAATATTTACGATAGAATGTTATCGCGTTACCATAGCAACGCATATAATACTGACATTAACACGCAGCGGAAGCTTCAAAAATAGCCCGCTTTTTTGACATTCTTCATTAGCTCCTGTCGGTTTTAACGTGATGATATGTAGCCTATAGCCATCCTCGATAAATGAGCTATCTAACACTAAAAGAAACTTTCAAAACGGACCGGTAGTTCTTGAGATTAGCGCGTTCAACATAACAAACAAACAAACTCTTCAGCTTTATATATTATTATAGATATGACTTTATGGATCACTGTATGGTACATCAGGTTACACGCGGAAGAAGTGACGGGTACGTCTAGTTTGTAACACAAACACTATTTTAAGCTGCAATATGTAATTCTCTGTATAAAGGTACTTGTAGATTATTATTGCAAAAAAATGGTTCATCTATACTAATATTATAAAGAGGTAAAGTTTGTGAGTTTGTGAGTTGTGACGTTGTAGGGGGTAATCTTAGGAACTACTGGTTCGATTTAAATAATTCTTTCAGTGTTATATAGCTCATTCATCGAGAATGGTTATAGGCTATATATCATCATGCTAAGACCAATAGGAGCGGAGCACGGGTGAAAAATGTTTCAAAATCGGGATGTTTTTTCCTTTTAAGAACTGCTACGTGTTAGTGTTCGTGCATCTAAGCCACGCGAACGAAGTCGCGGGCAGAGGCTAATTAACAATATTTATGATTTCATTTACAATATGCTATATTAAAAAAAAACATATTTTAAGATATATTATTATACATTTCCTGTATATAAAAAACCATACTGTAGACCAAACCAAACTACGATATATATCATCCATATTTGAGTAAGTTAAAAAAGGATTTTCTTCCATAGGCATTTACAATTAACAATTTACGATATATTTAATATAGAATTATTGTAGTTTTAAGAAACTACCATTTTTATAAGCATTACAAAAGACTAAAGACATTTAGTAAGTGGTCATTTTTTTCTATACATAAGATACATGGTTAATATAACGATGCAGACAAAGTCGCGAATATCTCCTAGTTATATATAAAATCCAAGAAATTAATTCGTTACCTTTCTCACGAAATCCAATCCGCAAACTTAAATCTTAATTCCGACGGTTGTTTATTTCTTAATGAGAAAGGAGAAATATTTTTTCCATTCGGCCCACCTAAAGTCAGACGTAACCGGATTAATTTCGGTAATTTATACCCCATTTCATTTGTACTCGGGCTGTATCAATTATCTTAGCAGCAAGCGGTACACAGTAATGGAGGGATTTATGAAAAAGACGCCAAGTTACGAGATTCTTTAACGGCCACCAATCCGGAACGGTTGGTATTCATCCTTTTACCGTAAAGGGTCACGTTGATAAAAAAGGAAAATTAAAGACCCGGCATTCATAAAGCGATTGTTGCTTTCATCCCCGTCTCCCGGGATTTCTATTCAGTTGAGATATTAAAACTACATCAAGTGAGAGGAAATGCAAACGATTTTTTATGCAAATTGCTACCCGGGATATGGATCCCTGATGGAAGAAAAAAATTACATTATGAAATGACAATGTTTTGCTCCGAGCGTCGAATTTTAAAAGGTCTCGTCTCCTCTCGTTAAAACTTTGATCAATTTCAAATGTTAAAAAAATCCGTCTCGTAAAACAACCAATAGACAAATCAGCAGATTTCTCTCTAATAATATTGTATTGTTTCATTTGGATAATGGATATTGGGTATGTAATATGGCAACTGTATTTTTTATAACATTTTCGATTTTTTTCCCTTTGTTAATAATTTTTGTATAAGACGAATGTAAGGGAAAGCCATTAAAGACATACGTAAACTAAACTACAGTTACCTTGAGGTATTTTTATTTGTTTATATACTTTTTATATTGTTATTTAACAAACATTGTAACTGTAATTTTCTTATAGTTACTATCTAAAGAACTCTTTCTTTTTAAGATTTAAGTAGATTTTTTCGGGACAAAAAATACCCTTCGTCGTTCCCTGAACTTTTTTCTATATATATACAAAATATCAAGAAGCTAATGTGTGAAAACATCTATACTTATATTATAAAGAAGTAAAATTTGTGAGTTTGTAACGTTGTAGGGGGTAATTTCAGGAACTACTGGTCGGATTTGAAAAATTCTTTCAATGTTATGTAGCTCATTTATCGAGGATGGTTATATATGTATTAACCTTTAGCAATTAAGACGTTCCTAACATTATATTGGCTGTACAATTTAAATTGTGATATTGTTGCCTGAAATAAAAATTATTATTATTATTTTATCTAATCTAACATTAGTTAGGGTTTAATTAACTATACCTAACATTACTAATTACATTTCTAAGTGATCAGTACTTGTTTATAATCAATTTCTGGAAAACGGCTCTAAGGATTCGGACGAAATTTTATACCTTGATATTTTACTTACCAAGTTTAATTCATTGGGTGTTTATCTTCCTGCCATTTTTACCTTGAAAACACCGAGATTTAATCGTCCGAGTACTAATTATTAACCAGTTAATTTACTACTTTCTAAAAAATGTTTTAAGTACTTCAGTTCTTGGAAAGAATCATCTTATAATCGTCGTACAAAAGTCTGGGTTTCCAAATTATTGGATTAACTTTTAAAATTACAAACGCCGGAGATGTCTCGTCTATTTCTTTCGGTATAAATAAATGACTAATTATTAGGCGAAGTGCCATAGTTTTGATCTTACAAAAAAAAAAAAGATATATTCACAATTCGATAATCAGTTCGAGAAAAGAAAGAAAGCGGTAGCTAGCCAGATGTCATTTGATTTAATCATAATGGCTATCATGTACTGTGTTTACTTACACAAGATTGAAAGTTGGAAACTCTATTTTCCAATCAATTTAAAATCCAAAGTTATGAAGTGAGTTATGCAAAAGTTTCTTATATGTAAGCGTTAACATTGATGTATAAATATCTGGGACAAAGATATCTCGGACTAGCGACGTATATACCATCTTTTTAAATAAAATTTTGAAGGTCTGTCTTTACTGTGTGTGTCTGGTACTGTATAGATTTAATTTTTTTTTAGTTTCATTTCTTAATTTAGTTTATTTCTTAAATTAGTAAGTTCCCTGCATATAATATATAGTTTTCAAGTATTAGGAGACTAGGAATTTTATAAGATTAACGTGTAGTACTTTTAGTGGTATGTAAAGTGGGTCGCGGTGTGATGCGCATGCGTAGGAGAGGTAAAGTAAACAACATTGTTTACATAGAATTTTTAAGTAACTTACATATTTGCTTTCATTCTTTTAACTTTTTCCCCTGTACATAAAACAAACATTATATATAAACAACACAAGCGAAGTGGTGGGTGTCAGCTAGTGTTATTATATCCGCGTGTTAAACTTTTCTTTTTCCATTTTAAGGCATTAAAATTCATATCTGTGTATGTATAGTAGCACTGGATTCAAACACAGTGGTGACCAGTGAAATATCAACAATCAGTGTCACACCGGCTTCTAAGTTGCATAGGTACTGGTTATATTTTCTAAGAAAAATAATCACTGAGACAAATAACCTATATCGCAGCTTATCATTTCAGCTATCTATCAGTGAAATTTCCGTTAAAATTGCCCTAGCCGTTTCGGAAATTTACCGGTACAAACAAACCAACAATATTTAAAAAAAATGTTTTTCTTTTATAAATAACATATACACTTACTTTCATATCCACTTAGTTAAAAGTAGTTGTTTTGATATTACATACTGGTATTTCATTTTTATTCTATGTATAGACTAGCCATCGTCACGAGTAGGTACGCTCACGTTAACTGACATTTATAGACTTGATCTATTTCCTTGGGCACCAATACTTGTTTATCTGGATGACAGGTCCCCTATGTATTTTTCTGTATTTCTGACAACGTGTATACGAAATTTCACAACAATTCGTTGAGCAGCTACAGCGTGAAACCGTAACAAACAAACTCTAGTTAAAATTAGTAGTGGTAGAGCCAAGCTGAAGCTATTATTGTTTCCAGCACGAATGGGTCGGCTCGTCCGGGGAAGTTCCACACTTTCACAGAAAACCGACGTGAAGTAACAGTGCTTGCATTGTTGCGTTTCGTTCGGTCAGTGAGAGAGCCGGAGACCCACCTACCCTCCCCTTCCCCTTCCTCCTTCCCTTCCTGCCCGTCCCCACCCTTCTCCCAAATACAGGTCGGCAACGCACTTGTGACTCCCCTGATGTTGCAAGTATCTATGGATGGTGGTGATCACTTAACATCAGGTGACCCATCTGTTCGTTTGCCTCCTATGATATAAAAAAAAACTCACTATCGTATTTATAATATTAACTAGGAATTAACTTATACTTATTTTTTGTACTAAAAACTAGAATAATAACATTGCAGGGTGATTGCATCTACAATTACAACTCCATTTGCATAATATAATGTTATCCAGGATTATTATATTCAGTATTTCGTTTCATGAGAGCGGTGAGCAAACTTTAGCTTCAATACGAACTGTTACAGCAAATATGTGCTCTGTATTAACCTCGTTTAACCTCAAAAATCCATTACGAAAGTAACATTAAAGTGAAATTGTTAAGTTTTATATTTTTAGTTCTAAGTTTCGTTGAAGTAACGAAACATTACAAGGATAAACCAGTTAATTATGAAACCACTCACCTATTAAGTAAGGCGAATATTAACACTATACTTTTATTAATAGCGACTTCTAATTAGATGAAACTTA